>CM053026.1:441810458-442220458 GCA_028564925.1 Lithobates sylvaticus
GTCATTAAGCTGACATTGGGCTCTTTGCTGACACCTCTGTCCATTTCTTGCATGTGCACGCCTCTGCATGTGGAAACAAGAGCTGAGACTAGGACCAGGTCTGTTGTGCGGGGGGGGGGACTGTGTGTGAGACTGTGTACGTTTCTGCATGTGTATATGTCTGTGTGTGTGTGTGTGTGTGTGTGTACATTTCTTTACGTGTGTGTGTGTGTGTGTGTGTGTGTGTGTGTGTGTGTGTGTGTGTGTGTGTGTGTGTACATGTCTTGTCTTTGTGAGGTGTGAGGGGAGGGGGGC
This sequence comes from Lithobates sylvaticus, assembly GCA_028564925.1. Taxonomy (NCBI): domain Eukaryota; kingdom Metazoa; phylum Chordata; class Amphibia; order Anura; family Ranidae; genus Lithobates; species Lithobates sylvaticus. Next base: position 441,810,753 of record CM053026.1, read on the forward strand.
AGAGAGGGTACAGGTGTGAGGGGGCTGAGGCACTGAAGAACTTGGTGGGATGGTTAGTGGGCAGATTTGGTGGGATGGCCAGTGGGCGTGATCCTGGGGAATGTTGGTGGGCAGGCTCAAGGGGGGCAGGCCTAAAGCTGTATAGGGGGCCCCACTATTTCTGATGGCTGCCCTGGCCACAGGCATCACATGGAGGACAAGCCCTATGGGTTGACTGACAGAAAATAAAAATGTAATTCTTCTTCCCTCTGTTCAAAATGTAAAAAAAATTGGCTAGATTAAGATGTTATAGACCAGAAGTGAAGACAAATCTACAAAACGAAGACAGAAATGGCTGTTGGTTAGACCTGAGCGGGTCTGTATCTAGTCTCCACACTCCACTGACCAGTTCCAGACTCCAAAAAAAAAAGTTATAGGAATGAATATATAATGTGCATGAAATAAAATAAAAAAATATTACCTTCTTGGGTAATCGGCCTTCACTGCACAAACCTCAAATGCTGATGTAAATGGACGCAATGTCATTCAAACTTTTAGCAATTGTGAAAAAGTTACCATCGTGCTAATTTGTGCTCTCACCAAACTGACCAAATGGGGGGGTCAGACAAGCGGAGCTTCCCCTTTTTTGGGTGTAGCGCTGCTTTAACCTCATCTTAATGTTGCGCTAACAATTTGCAGGGTTTTTCCCCATCGTGCCTTGCAATGTATCAGTAAGAGGTAATAAAAGCATCCTTAACCACTTTCCTACCAGGCACGAACACCCCCTTCCTTCCCAAGTCATTTTTTAGCTTTCAGCGCTGTCGCACTTTGACAATTGCGCGGTCATGCTACACTGTACCCAAACACATTTTTTTTTTTTTTTGTCATTTTCTTCACACAAATAGAGCTTTCTTTTTGTGGTAATTGATCACTGCTGGGTTTTTTATTTTTTACAAATCACTGGCATTGGTCATTGGTGGGCACTGTATGCTGGCATTGGTGGGCACTGTATTTTTCACTTTATATATTGTGCCCTGATTACTTCCCTAGCTTCCCCCCTGTGAGGAGATGCCGCTGATCGTCTATTCTCTCCTTACACTCTGTCAGTGTGAGGCGAGGAGAGCCGATTACCGGCATCTCCGTGTTTACATGTGACCGGCTGTGATTGGACACAGCCGATCACATGGTTAAATAGCCACAGATGCGGCTCTTTACACAGATCGGGGTTGCATCGTGTCCTAGCAACACGGTGCGGCCGCGATCGCCGTGCTGCGTGAGAGCGGCCGTTCTGTGCCGCCATCATATGACGGCGGCCCAGAACAAGAGTTGCACCGCCCCGCCGTCATTTGACAGTGGGCGGGCGACAAGCAGTTAAAGTAAAATGCATACATTTTCCTTTTGAGCTTTACCATTCTTCTTTTATGTTACATAAAAGTTGCATTATGAGATATAAATTTAACCAACCAGCTTTGATGGTTATATTTAGTGGTAAATATGAGGGGGGCACAAATAATGTAAAGTAAACTATGGACAAATAGGAAATTATTTATTTTAAAATATTTTTACGATTTAAATTTTTTTTTTAAATTTTGATTATTTAATTTTGCTATCAAATTTAAAGCCTAAAAAGAGGTATAATGCATTGGGGTAGACTGCAAACGCCAAAAAAAGTAATGTGCAAAACTGAGATGTTGCCAAAAGCAAAAAAACGGACAATGGGACTCAAAGGTAATTTAGAGAGTGTGGCCCAGACGCTCAAGAGGTTAAAGCAGAACTATTCTTTCCTCTTCTCAGTCCCTTGCCAATGCTGACTGCTTTTGGGATCTTCAACCATTTTGATTGGCTGTGTCAGGATGACACATCTGGCATGCACACAAGAGTTTGTTCATTCCAGCAGGTGCCAGGGATTGTACATTTGAGACATACTGGGGTTGATCTACTAAAACTGGAGTGCAAAATCTCTTGCAGCTGTTCATGGTAGACAATCCGTTTCTAACTTTCGCTTGTTCAATTAAGCTTTGTCCATAAAACCTGGAAGCTGAAGCTTCACCAGATTTTGCACTGTCCAGTTCTAGTAAATCAAACCCAGTATGTCTGTTCTGCAAGCCTAGCTGTTCTCAAATTTTTCTGTAAAGATTAGCTTTAGAGTAGCAGAACCTAGTAAATGTCTGAGTTACAAATCGTGGTAAATACTCTGTTTCCTAACTATATCCATACACTTGAGTAATTGACACTGTTGAATAAAACAATAGGCCTTATTTTGTGGTGCAAAGGATTAATAAACATGTATGTTTTACAAATTTTTTTTTTTCTTTTTTTTCAGTTTGAGGAAGTTCTAAAAATGGGCAATGTCAGCACAGACTATCCACTGGCAGAGACTGTAATGCTGGTTGGATTTTTCCTCACAGTCTTTGTAGAGCAAGTAATCTTAACATTCCGGAAAGAGAAACGTTCATTCTATGATTTGGAAACCCTAAATGTGGGATCCGATGCTGGAAGTGACTCTGAATATGAAAGTCCATTTATATCTTCCAACCAGGACAACAACCAATATGAAAGAGGCCACAGCCACCACACTCATAGTCTAAATATCAGAGAACTCTCCAAGTCCGGTCCTCTTCGACTTGTCAGCTTAGTGTTTGCACTCTCTGCTCATTCAGTTTTTGAAGGTTTGGCACTTGGCTTGCAGGAACAGGGGGATAAGGTGCTAAACCTCTTTATAGGTGTTATAATTCATGAAACCTTAATTGCTGTGGCAATGGGGGTGAACATGGCAAAAGCAAAAACTTCAATGAGCGATGCTGTGAAGATGGCTTTTTTAGTGAGTATAATGATTCCTATAGGTATTTCAATTGGATTGGCCATTGAGAGTGCCCAGAACATGGCGAGCAGTATAGCTTCAGCTCTCTTGCAAGGCCTTGCAGCTGGGACTTTCCTCTTTGTTACCTTTTTTGAAATTTTGGTGAAAGAGCTTGAGGATAAATATGATCGTTTATTGAAAGTACTTTTCTTGGTTCTTGGATATGCTGTTTTGGCAATACTAGTCTTCTTTTAAATGGTAGATAAGAGTAAGTGTATTTATAAATCTCCTAGAATAGTAAACCTACTTTTTTTTTTTTTTTCTCCCCCATCCCCCCCCCCCCATTTTTTTTTTTTATTTTTTTTTATTTTTGCCTTGGCTATGGGTGTACTAGTAACAAACGCACATTCTTTATTTAAACCCATTTTGAAAATGGCATACCAGGTAAACATACTCCTCCCTTTTTTGGTGGTAGTGGGGGACATGGAAGGACTTAAATTACAACTCTCCTTTTTAAAGCATTTTCTATTGTTAATAGAAACTTTTTAATTTGACAAACTATAATTGTTTTGGTCAGTTTTATTTATTTTTAAGTTTATACATTTTATAAACTAATTTTGTCGTTTTTTTTTTTTTTACTTCTATTTATTAAAATATTTATTTTACAAATATTTAATACATGATCACTTATTCACTGGTGTTACAGGGCATTATGGTGTTTCTAAATAGGAAAACAGTAATAGCTGTTTGCATTTAGATTCTCTCCCTCTCGGAAACAATTGAGTACTGTCTGTGATACTTTTTTTAATTTGCACTAGCATGTCATTTTTCAGGATGAGCTTTTTAGGGTATGCCCCTTTTTTAATCAAGGTTCAATCAGTACTAACGCACAAAGTTTTAGTGTTAATAGGACAATCTCTAAAAAGGGGGGAAAAAAATACACACGCAGATGTACACAGTAAAGGTAATTAAGCTTGGATAGCTGGTGGAATAAGGCAGGGAGAGGGCTATTGGAGGGGAGACGTCAGAGGTTAAAGTAGTCATAAAAATGTTGACTAGTGATTTAGGAAGCTAAAATCCTACATTTTAGACCATTATCTTTTGTATCAAATAGAATTCATCTTAGTTCAAAAGTTAGCCTTTCCGGAGTAGTTTTAAAGTTCCATTTAGGAACCAAAACATTCAGGCCTCCTATACTGTGATCTGGTTGTGAGAAATTATGTCCCACAGGTGTGCAGAAAATAAACTTCCTTATGCTCTTCAATGGTGTATTTGTAATTTTTGTGCTGTTTCACGAACGAAAGATGGCTAAATTTTTTTTGCATTGAATGAGATGCACAACATGATTTCACTCAACAATTAAAAGGTCTCATTAAAACACTACCAATCTACCTCCAAGCAGAACATATCGGTAAAATTCAGGATAACCTAGAATTTGGGGACTTCTACATGCTGCCCAAAGATCCACAAGCCAGGAAATCCCATCATAACCGGTATGAACACACTGAACAAATCTCAGGCCTTTTAGGAAAAATGTTAACACCATTAATCATGAATACCGCTAGTTTCCTGCAAGACACAACTGATTTTCTGAACAAGATCAACAATCTATAGCACTTACCACCAAACACACTTCTAGTCATTATGGATGTAGAATCTCTGTACAGCAACGTCCCTCACAAGGATGGAATTGCTGCATGTTACAGATTTTTATCATCCTTGCCAAACCACAAATGCAGTGCTGAGGATGTTCCACAGCTCGAATTCATTCGAACACACAAGTACTTCACTTTCATTAATGACCTCTATCTTTAGTGTATGGGTACTGCTATCGGAAGAACTTATCTATGGCTGACCTGGATGACAGATTCTTTAACAGCAAACAACAAAAGCCATATTGATACTATCGCTATATTGATGACATTTTTATCATGTGGACAGAAGGTCAAGAAAAATCTAATAAAATTTTACTCCTTGATGAACACAATTTGCCCATCAATCAAACTAGAAGTGCACTCTTCACAAACGCGCATTAAATTTCCTAGACACCACAGTACACGTTAGATATGACAAGCTGCACACCTCAAAATACTAGAAAAACACTGACAGATGCACTTATAGCCACAATTCCAGCTTCCACCCCCAGCACACACAGCCAGGCCATCTGAGGCTACAGTGTATGCTTAGACCAAGAAGACAGAAATAAACATCTCGGAACACTAGCAGACTCCTTCCATAAGAGAGGTTACAAGGACAAAATCGTCAATACCAGCATAAACACAGAGAGAATACCTCTTCTGATACAAATAAAAAACATGTACTTGTAGTAACAACATACAATCCTGCATTAAAAGGGATAAGAAAGGTAATGAAGGAGTTACAGCCCATCATAAGAGGATGAAACTCTAAGAAATATTCCAACAACCCCCCAATACTGGCTTTCAGGCAACCACCTAACCTCAGACAAACTACTCAGCAGGAAACTTCATTCTGACTAAGAATTCACAAATAAAGGAACTAGGCCCTGCAACAAAAAAAATTCTCAAAACTGTACAGCCAAATTAATCCATCAAAAAGAGTCTCAAACACACAAGAGGGACCTTCAGTATCTCAGGATTTTACAGCTGCACCTCCGGTAATGTTATGTATCCCATCTCATCTATTAAACCAAGGATCTTACGTTGGTGAAACAGGACAAAAATAAAGAGCATAAGGAAGATGATTCCTGCACACCTGTGGGACATAATTTCTCACAACCAGACCGCAGTATAGGAGGCCTGAATACTTTGGTTCTTAACGGGTACTTTAAAGCTACTCCAGAAAGGAAAATATTTGAACCAAGGATAATTCTATTTGACACAAATGAGTGTTCTAAATGTAGATCTCCATTTCCTAAATCACTACTCTTTAAACTAACCTCTTCTTTTTTTTTTTTTTTAGCAACTGACCTATTTGGCACTCTGCTAAAACTTTGTGTATTAGTACTGCTTGAACTGTGATGAAGGGGGGCACACCCCAAGTATTATGGACAGTATTCAATTGTTTGTTGCAAGTGCACTAATACGGTTACAATAATCTCTCCATAGCCCAGTATGAGCACGTATAATGGAAGGGCAGATATTTAGTTAACTTTTCCTCTTAGGTTGTCTGCTAGCTGCTGTTACTAAGCTCCTAAATCTTACCTTCATCCTTCTGCTCTTGGCCATCACAAGTACTTGATAACACAGGAGCCGTTGTTTTTTCCAAAGAGAAATTAAATTGCTTGTTGTAAACGGGACCCATTTTATAAAGTAAAATGTAGCCATACATTAGCTTTGCAAAGTTTAGGATATTGCCTTTAAACAAGACTCCAGGCAAACTGCTAAATACATAGTATTCGTACAGATGCTTACAGTGTTTACCAACCAAAAGATCTCGACACCTGTGCAGCCAGTCTTGTGATTTATGGATATTCTTTGGCAGGTTAAGCGCAATTCCAGGCATTTGATTTTATTGCATAGTTAAACTTGGTCCTGCTTGCCTTATGGTGCTCCATAGGCGACACCTTTTGGGTGTGTGTTCCTGAATGCACTCTCCTTCTCAATCCAGCCACTCCCCTGCTCCTCCTGCCCCCAGGCAACTCAAGCCTTCATTGTTTCCAGTAAAGGGTGTGATGCAATCAGGTCACGCACTTCCCCACATGGGAGTTTGGGTAAGCAGCAATCTCTCTTACCTGGAGCTTGGCAGCAGTGAAAGTATAAAAATGTGAGTCATTTGGCACATAGACAGGGGGTGGCCTGACACTGCATGGAGTAGGACGCTGTCTCTCTGAGCTTCGGCCATTGATCCTCTCTGTACACTAATCCTGCGACCCACAGCTATCATCCTGACCCCAACTTACCTGGGACAGTACCCCGGACTACCCGCAGCATGTCAGACTAAAGCGCAGAAAGCTGCAGAGGCGAAACTCGAGCAGTTCCGCCGACAAGACATGGAGGAAGATGTCACTGCCGAGGTGGCGGGGGGAGAATGAACACCGGGAGACACGGACAGACTGCTTGAGGCAATTACACTCTGCAGAACCTCCCTAACTGCACAAATTGAGGAGGTAAAGATGGACATTTCCCTTATTAGGCAGGACTTCCAGAAGCGCAGAGACCCAGTCAAGGAGACCGAGACTCGACTGAGCACAGTGGAGGACGCCATTCCACCCCTACAGACATCCTAAGACCGCATGCAGCAGCAGATACAACTCCTCACTAAACAATATGATATGGAGAACAGGCTGAGGAGGTCTCCCTAAAGGGACTGAAGGTAAGGACCCCACTACGTTTTTGGAATAACTCCTTGTCACTACCTATGGGAGAGAAGCTTTCTCCCCCATGTTTACGGGGGAGCAAGCACACTGCATGCCAGCCAAGCCTCCCCCACAGGGAGTCGTCCCCTCCGCACATGTATAGCCAAACTTCTCAACTATAAAGACTGCGATGCAGCACTGAGAATGGCAAGAGAAAAAGGCAATATCCCAGTGGGAAATAAAGTAGCCATCTTCCCAGATTTCTCAGCAGAGGTGCAACGCTGCCACCAGAGCTTTATGGAGGCCAAACGCAGGCTAAGGAACAAACATTTCAAATATTCCATGCTCTTTCCCGCCCGCCTCAGAATAGAACATGATGGTCACGCGATTTTCTTTGAAGATCCTGAAGAGGTCATCTCCTGTTTGGAACGCCGAGCTATCCCAGAGAGAGCTCATTGACAGAGTCCCAGGTATGAAATACTGAATATTTCTACTCACAAACATGCATAGCACTTCTCCCTCCGAAGTCGCATAGCCACGCTGATTCCTGCAGTCACACAGAACTTAATCTGGAATTACCCCTTTCAGGCCATGGAACGCAGTGTGCCACACATAGCAAGTTAATATATGCGACATGACACCGGCTATGCACTGATGTGAGTTTATACCACAACTGTAGACACTTACTATACAAGATGAAGTTACCCCTGTTTACTACACTATTGGAGCCTTACATATTTCTCCAAATCATATTGACCACTGGAGCTGTGGAGGCACAGGAGTCCTACCAACCACATGCATCATGCAGCGTGACTTTGCCCCACATACCACTGGGAATAACTACCATGCTCGCTGGAGTTGTTTCTGGAACTTGATTATTGTCCTTACCAGAAAACAAAGGGATTAAATAACTATTTCTCCTTGGCATACTGACATGGAAGATATCCCTTGTCCTATTTAGGCCTCAGTGTCTTCACCAGCTATACTACCTTTCTTGCATAATCTGGAGGATAGTGTGTTTCCCAGTTGGCACACACAAGTTAAGGGATTACACATGCACCAGTTGGGGAAAGTGCAGGGTGGGTGTTAACTTGTTTACATTTTGGTTGAACTTAATTGTGCATACTAACATCAGGATACAGGTAACACACCGAGGGCTGCATCTTTGTGGGTATTCATGTACTTTACCTAAGACAATATTGCTATTACCATGTCTGAATCTCAGGAACCTAACTGTCCCACAGATAGGGAGCAGTCTGTTTAACATGAGCAGGTTATATGATTCTCAGCTATTTTACCTATGGCATTCCTAAAATTTCTCACGTGGAATGTGAGACGCATGCGTGAAAAAGCGCAGCAGTCTTCACATTTCTTAAAAAAAACAATGTGCAGATGTGGTGGCATTGGTTGAAACATGTTGAAGGAAGCATCCAGATGGCACTCCGCATTTCATTCTACCCACACATCCCATGCCAGGGGAGTCTCAGTCTTGATAGCCAAGTCAGTTCAAAATGCACTATGTGAGCTATCCACATATGTATTTCTCCTAACTAAACTATATGGAGAACCCCTCCTCATACTGGCCTTTTATGTCCCCCCCCCCCCCCCCCTGTTCAACATTACCATAATTAAAGAGGGATTATCGTTCATGGCCCGCCACCCTGCAATATCTCCAGTCTGGCTAGGTGACTTAACACGCTGCACCCAGCCCTAGACAGACTTCAATTAGCACCGCCCACCTTGAGCACAGCCAGTGAAACTAAGTTCTACAAGCTCAAATCCACCTTCCACTTAATAGATACATGGCGCCATAAATTACCACAAACACAGTCGTACTCTTGTTTTTCGTCCACTCATAATTCCATGTCCCGCATAGATTTTATACTCCTATCCCCAACGCTCTGGGAGACGCATTCTGCCTCAGTGTGTTATCGGACCATAGTCCCTACTGGATCACTTTAAGCATCCCTATTAATTAACCGGTACGATCATGGCGTTTAAACCCATTTTGTCTCTCGCTCCTACCGGAGGGCGACGAGCTTGCGAACAAATGGAAACAATACTTCACAGAGAATGAACACTCTGCATCACCCTCGGCAGTATGGGACTCCTTTAAACGATTTGCCCACTCAACACTGATTTGGCGAACTAACAAAATTAGTAGTAACCCAGCTACAATTTCAGAAAGCAAGACAAAAACAATTTTTCTCTAAACAAAAGATGTTTGAGCATGGTGGAAAAAGCGGGCAAGGTGCTGGCTTACTTGGTACATGGCGCAGATAGGCCCCCGGTTGTTATCACATTACATGGCCCTGGAGGCCAGCAAATTACACATCCACCTAAAGTAACGTCCATGTTTAGGACTTTTTTGCTGACTTGTACAAAACGACAGCCCCCACTGAGACGGAATCAATGTCCCTCTTTTTTGAGGGTGTCGCCTTTCCTAAATTGACAAAAGAACAGGTAGACCTACTGGAGGCACCTCTCACCACAGACTAAATTAAGACTGCCATTGCCAGTTTTGCCAGGTCTAAATCCCCGGGATCAGATCATTTTATTCTCAATTCGGGGAAATACTCACACCTAAATTACTAGCTTTATACAACCATCTCTTTGAGTCCTTTGCATTACCCCTGTCCATGACAGAGGCAATCATAGTTCTTATCCCAAAACCAGGAAAAGACCCGGGCTACCCAGAATCTTACCGCCCTATATCTCTATTACAGGTTGACATCAAAATACTAGCTAAAGTACTATCAATTAGACTCAATCAGGTTATTTTATCCCTTATACATGCAGACCAAGCAGGCTTCATGCCTGGCTGTAATAGCTCATTTAACCTCAGAAAATTATACATGAATTTACAAGCCACGCATGAGGATGTAAGGACACAAGTCGTGGTGACTCTAGACACAGCAAAAGCTTTTGACTTGGTGGAGTGGAGATCTCTCTGGAGATGCTTGTAGGGTTATGGATTTGGTCCCAGGTAAATCAAGTGGGTTCAACTGCTGTACCAGGCGCCCTCAGCCAAAGTGGTGGCTAATGGATGGCCGTCTAAAGAGTTTGACCTCAGTAGAGGCACGAGACAAGGCTGTCCTCTATCCCCACTGCTCTATGCCCTAGCAGCGGAGCCCCTTGCAATATCCATCTGAGCACACCCAGAGATTAAGGGGTTGAGAGTGGGATCCCTAATCGAAAAAATCAGCTTGTATGCAGATGACACACTATTGTATCTGGCTGACTCAGTGCCAAATCCTACCACTCGATAGTTTCCCTCCCCCGGAATCCCAGGCCAGGCTACCATTCCAATGAGTTGGCATCATCAAATATTTAGGGATTCATACAGTCAGGTCCATAAATATTGGGACATCGACACAATTCTAATCTTTTTGGCTCTATACACCACCACAATAGATTTGAAACGAACAAGATGTGCTTTACCTGCAGACTTTTAGCTTTTAATTTGAGGGTATTTACATCCAAATCAGGTGAACGGTGTAGGAATTACAACAGTTTGTATATGTGCCTCCTACTTTTTAAGGGACCAAAAGTAATGGGACAATTGGCTGCTCAGCTGTTCCATGGCCAGGTGTGTGGTATTCCCTCATTATCCCATTTACAAGGAGCAGATAAAAGGTCCAGAGTTCATTTGAAGTGTGCTATTTGCATTTGGAATCTGTTGCTGTCAACTCTCAATATGAGATCCAAAGAGCTGTCACTATCAGTGAAGCATGCCATCATTAGGCTGAAAAAACAAAACAAACCCATCGGAGAGATAGCAAAAACATTAAGTGTGGCCAAATCAACTGGAACATCCTTAAAGAAAGAACACCATGGAAGACCATGGAAAACAACTGTGGTGGATGACCGAAGAATTCTTTCCTCGGTGAAAAAAACACCCTTCACAACAGTTGGCCAGATCAAGAACACTCTCGAGGAGGTAGGTGTATGCGTGTCAACAATCAAGAGAAGACTTCACCAGAGTGAATACAGAGGGTTCACCACAAGATGTAAACCATTGGTGAGCCTTAAAAACAGGAAGGCCAGATTAGAGTTTGCCAAACAATATCTAAAAAAGCCTTCACAGTTCTGGAACAACATCCTATGGACAGATGAGACCAAGATCAACTTGTATCAGAGTGATGGGAAGAGAAGAGTATAGAGAAGGAAAGTAACTGCTCACGAGCCAAAGCATACCACCTCATCAGTGAAGCATGCTGGTGGTAGTGTCATGGTGTGGGCATGTATGGCTGCCAATGGAACTGGTTCTCTTGTATTTATTGATGATGTGACTGCTGACAAAAGCACCAGGATGAATTCTGAAGTGTTTCGGGCAATACTATCTGCTCATATTTGGCAAAATGCTTCAGAACTCATTGGACGGCGCTTCACAGTGCAGATGGACAATGACCCGAAGCATACTGCGAAAGCAACCAAAGAGTTTTTTAAGGGAAAGAAGTGGAATGTTATGCAATGGCCAAGTTAAAGCGGGATTGTACTGAAAAAAAAAAATTTAAAAGCCAGCAGCTACAAATACTGCAGCTGCTGACTTTTAAAAAATGGACACTTACCTGTTCCAGGGTCCAGCGGTGTCGGCAGCAGAGGCCGATCGATCGCTCGGCTCCCTGCTGTAGCCGGCGCCATTCTCGGTGAGGGAATCAGGAAGTGGCTTCACTTCCCGATTCCCTACTGCGCATGCGCGAGTCGCGCGGCGCAATGAGAATCTTCAGCGCCGTCTGCCGGGTCACGTGTGTGTCCCGGCAGACAGCGCACCGGGACAGGAGGTGACGTAAACTCCCGTGGGAGTTTATGCCCGGAAGTGGGTGCAGATACCTGTCTTAGACAGGTATCTGCACCCCCCTCCCCCCTGAAAGGTGCCAAATGTGACACCGGAGGGGGGGAGGGTTCCGAAAAGCGGGAGTTCCACTTTAGGGTGGAATCCCCCTTTAATCACCTGACCTGAATCCGATTGAGCATGCATTACACTTGCTGAAGACAAAACTGAAGGGAAAATGCCCCAGGAACTGAAGATAGTTGCAGTAGAGGCCTGGCAGAGCATCACCAGGGATGAAACCCAGAGTCTGGTGATGTCTATGCATTCCAGATTTCAGGCTGTAATTGACTGCAAAGGATTTGCAACCAAGTATTAAAAAGTGAAGGTTTGATGGATGATTGTTAGGCCTCATACACACAGACGTTTTAAAAGTGGGCTGTAAAGCTAGGAACAATGCCTGGAAAAAATCAGCGTTAAAAACACAATTTTATTAGCGTTTTGCTGTGGCGTCAATGCGCATTTAATGTCGTTTTTAAGCGTTAAGGCTAAGGCTATTTTCCACTCTCAAATTACCCTCATAAACATTTTTACAGCTTAAAAACGTCGGTATAGCGTTAATGCACGTTTTTGAGCTTTTTCCGGCGTCAGCGTCAAAACAGCGCTAACGCTGGAGCCTCTGAAGGCGCTGGTCCTTGGTTTTTTTTGGAGCTTAAAAACGACCATGCCTGTTACAGCTCAAAAACGCCATGGTGTGTATGAGCCCATTGAATAACATGGAGTTGCCTTCTTAAGCAGCAAAAAAAGCTCAAAAAAGCCACTGTTAAAACGTCTGTGTGTATGAGACCTTAATCTGTCCCTTAAAAAGTGGGAGGCACATAGACAAACTGTTGTAATTCCTACACCGTTCACCTGATTTGGATGTAAATACCCTCAAATTAAAGCTGAAAGTCTGCAGTTAAAGCACATCTTGTTCGTTTCATTTCAAATCCATTGTGGTGGTGTATAGAGTCAAAAAGATTAGAATTGTCGATGTCCCAATATTTATGGACCTGACTGTATATCCAGATCCCCTGCAGACTACACTTCCCTCAATATTGAGCCTCTCCTATCTCTAATTAAAACTAAAATACGGATCTGGACCCAACTCCCACTTGGGATTTGGGGCCTCATAAATTTAATTTAAATGGTCCCACTCCCTAAGATATTATACGTTTTATAGCACACCCCAGTATATTTACCTCTGAAACATTTAAAATCCCTAGAGGCTCTTAAACCGTTTGTGTGGGGGGCTAACAGACATAAACTAGCATGGCAAACGCTCAAAAATCCAACTGACCTTGGAGGCACAGCTCTTCCTGATTTCAATTTTTACTATATTGCATCACAGTTGTCACAACTATTCCACCTGGACAAGACAGATACCAAGAGATTCCTCACTTTACTATGTCCAAGGTGGGCCCAACACACTAAGGACTCGATATACGCGATAGCAGTAGGCTCAGGAGGGATGGAGCCAGAGAGAAATAGACAAACCTTACTATACCATTATAGGAAAATATGGGACTTAGCCTCCTCCAAACTGGAAATACCACAATATAACGATTACACGCTGATATGGCATAACAAGAACCTCTCCAAATTCCTTAAAGTACACAACATAGGACTATGGTCCAAATAGGGAATATTTTACCTACGCCACCTCCTAAAGGACGGAGACCTTTAAACCTTTAACTCACTTAGAGAAGAATTCACACTCCAAAACCACATGCTCTTTAGATTTTTTCAACTCCGTCACGCGACACAATCTCAATTTCCAAACTCCATCCCGCACCCCACACCCAATGTTAGTATGGCAATAATTAAGAGCACAGACCCCCATAAACTAATCTCAGATTTCTAGTATGCTCTCCACCCGTTTCCACCAAAATAGCATACAATTTGAAGCCCAGATGGGAGAGAGAAGTGGGACCAATAGAGGATGAGGAATGGGGGAGGCACTGGAGTTCTGTAAGGCAGTATTCCCTAAACTCTCTGATCGCTAACCCAAATCTACATATTCACAGTGCATACCTCACACCCCTTAGACTAGCGAGATACAAACGCACTCAATCCTCCCTGTATTTAATGTGCAAACAAGAAGCAGGCACGTTCTTCCATCTGATTTGGGCATGCCCCACAATACAAGGCTTATGGAAACAAATGGTGACATTTTTGCAAGATACAATGGGCTCACCTTTGGCACTGGACCCAAAATAATGCCTCCTGGGGATATTCCCTGACACAAATCAAACATACGGAAATATTTCTTCATGAGACAACGTTTTCGGCCAAGAAAATTATAGCTAAGAAATGGATGAGGCCTTCACCTCCCAAGATAGCAGAATGGAAGATAAAAGTAAATAATACCTTACCATACAAGAAATGTATATATATATTAATAGAGGTTGCCCTGACAAATACAATAAAGTATGGGATCGTTGGTTGCAAGAGTCTGATACCTGCGTGTGATGACAACACATCTGCTTGAAATGAACACCCAGACGCATGTCATATTGAATGAATATTTTTATTATAATGTATGTATTCATAAAATATACCCACATGACAGATGCACTGTAGCCCTCATTACACCCATGAAGATGTTTGAACTTTGATGTAACAGTTACCAAGTTGATATGTAAAGTGAACATAATGTGTATGCACAATTTGATTAATAAAAACATTTTGTTCAACGCAAAAAAAAAATTGGGCACATAGACAAATTTATGTAAAAACAGTAGAACCTTTAGTCACTTATATTAAATCTATGAGTCCATATAACCCTACCCTCTTCACAGTTTACAATGGTGCTGCCCAGGAGTGGTTACGCTGTTCCTCTACAGATACAGTAGAGCAAGTGAGTGTAGCCATCCTAAAGCCCCATACACACGGTCGGACAATCCGCGGACCAGGTCCGTCGGACCATGTCCGTCATACTTTGTCTGATGTTGGTTTTGCGTACACACGGTCAGACAAAGTTGTCGGAAAATCCGATCATTCTGAACGCGGTGACGTTTGTTGCCTACGGCGGGACTACGTAGAGGCTAGTAGCCAATAGCTTTGGTCTTGTAATGTGATCTGAGCATGCGTAGCACTTTGTCCGGTCGGACAACCGTACACACGATCAGATTTGGTGTGATCGGACCGTGTTGTCGGCAAATCTTTCCAGCAGGAGATAAGACTTTGTCCGTCGGACAATCCGACGTACACTGTCCGATGGTGCATACACACGGTCTGATTTTTCAACAACATTGTCCGATCGGACAGAATCCATGAAAAAGTCCGACCGTGTGTATGGGGCTTGAGACAGGAGGTGGGTTACTGGCTAAATAAAGGGGAGAAAAACAATGCAACCACCACATCTATGGACTGGTAAGCTGCAATGTAATACATTTTTATTTTGGGGCTTAGATGCACTTTAATTTGAGGTACAAGGAAAAAAGTTTTTCTTTGTCTGTGCCTGGAACTCCACTCTGATAAACAGTTTTTCTATTTTCTTTGCAGGGACGGCCTTTTCTTTTATGGAACAGTGTTGCTTAAATTGTTGTGATAATCCCCAGATGATGTGAGGAATAATATGGGGAGGGGTATATGTGTCCTCTAGGCTATGTAAAATTTTTAGTGCTCTGCAGAGGGGTTAGCAAATTAACATAAAAATCCTTAGGACCTTTTATACACCCATTTACAAAGCACGTTGCAGTGACAATAATGTTAAATCGCACCAATGCCCTATACAGGAGCGGCAACATAGATGCATCTACATGTACTGTGTATATGTAACACACCACAGTAGTTTTAGGAGGACCTTAATGGGTTTGCTCACCTTTACCAACAACTGCCTATGTAAGTAAGGGGTGCTTATAGATAAAAACAAGCTATGCAGACGCACTTATATCTGTATTCTCTTTTTGAAATTTCAATAAATATCAAGTAAAATAAAAACACAAGCTATGCAGTTTTCACTAAAGTCAGAAATAAAGTCAGAAATTTACCTTGTTATATGTGAACCATTATAGGAGCGAGCTGTCAAACTCCCATGTGTGTGTGCTTCTCTGTCGCAAATCCACTGGGACAGGGGAGAGAGTACTTGTGAGGGGGGTTTAAATCAGCTGGCAGTGTCTTGGCAACATTCTAACAAGGCAGAACAGGGGATGGCATCTCTGAGTTTTTTGGTCAGGCTTTGGTAAATACATAATTGGCCTATACCAGGGTAAGGCAACTTCGGCCCTCTAGCTGTGGTGAAACTACAAGTCCCATGAGACATTACAAGATCCTGACAATCACAGACATGACTCCTAGAGGCAGAGGCATGATGGGATTTGTAGTTTTACCACAGCTGGAGTGCCGAAGTTGCCTACCAATGACCAAGGGTTTTATTTAATTTTGGTCAAAGCTGCAGACTTTGGTAAAGATGAATTAACCCTTTAATGTGCCAGTTGCCTACAGACCTCTCTTTGATGAGCTTGCTGAAAAGAGAAGGCTGGACTTTAAACTGTTTTGATCCTGAACTCTCACACTGTGTTTTTAGCTGGTCTACTGTCCCTTTTTATCTGTTGGTAAGTCAACTTGTATTGTCCATTGTATTGGCAACAATGTTGGATGTGGGTGCTCCTCTTCAAAGTATCAGCCAAACAAGAAGTGATATTTCAGTTACATTCAGTCTGTTGTGTAGAGTCATTAAAGTTCAGTGTTTGCTAAACCTGATCTTTTATGATTTGAAAGCCATACAGGTATGGGATGTATGGAATTGTTTTAACTTCAGAAATGCAATTAGACCCCTTTCACACTGCCAGCATTTTTCAGGTACTACAGCGCTAAAAATAACACCTGTATAGCGCCTGAAAAAAGCTGCTTCATGCACCCCAGTGTGAAAGCCTGAGGGCCCGCTGGCAGGGTGTCACAAAAAGTCCTGCCAGCAGCTTCTTTGGAGCGGTGAACTCACCACTCCTTCACCGCTGCTCCCCATTGAAATCAATGGGACAGCGTTGCGATAGCGCCGGCAAAGCACTGCTCTGGCGGCCTTTTTCGGGCGGATTTAACCCCTTTTCGGCTGCTAGTGGGGGGTTAAAACCGCCCCAATAATCGAATAACGCTGCTAAAACGATGGTAAAGCGGCGCTAAAATAGCGACGCCGGCCGCTGCTTGGTGTGAAAGCCGTCCTAATGCCTTGTTTTGTTTCTGAAGGAAATAATGTGTCCTCAGCATGCATTGAGTATTAAAGGTTTCTGTGGTATAAATTTACAACACTAAACTGAAAAGAGGAAAATGGAAATGGGCAACCCCTCAAATATTGGCATATCAAACATATTTGATGTATTACTACAAAGTAAAAAAAAACTGTTTTCTTATTAATTTGTATATATAATATAAGTGTAGAAGCATAAATAAACAAATAAAGTATGTGACTTTTTAGTAAACAAAAGTATAAATCCGAAAATGGGTTCGGCAAGTAGGGCTAAAGTGTTTGTTTTTTGTTGTTTGTTTTTTTCACACCAATTCAGTTCCTTGACCCTTTAGGGCTTGCTTATAACACCAGCCTGGTATTTTGTGTGTGTGTTTGTTTGTTTTTTTTTAAATAAGTTTACACTTGCTTTTATTTGTGTGTTCTGGTGCAGAGAAATGCAGCATGCTGTACTTCGTTTTTTTTTTTTTATATATTTTTTTGTAACACATGAAATCACTGAAATAGTGTGTATACTAGGCACATTGAAATACATTCATTTCCTGACAGGCTCCATGGCAGCATACGTGTGGGTTGGCCCCGCCTCCATAACTACCCAATAGGACCCCTCTCCCATAAATCTTTGCTCCTGGCTGCTATCCGTGTTCCTTTTTTGTCCTCCTCCGTAGGACCATGTGGTTCTCCTATCTGAAGATGACTTCACAGCGATCGATCGGCCGAATGACTGAATTGTTTCCTCCGATAGGCCTTGACTGTTAAGCAGGGTATGGAGAGTAATTGCAGAGTAGCGCTGAAGAAAAGGTTATCTTACCTTAAAAGTGCGCCGGCCTGTTTACCTGTTGCTACAGGTGGCCCTTATCTGCTGGGAGGTCCGGTGTGTGCGTGCCTTGGATCGTTCGGCCAGGTGATCGTTGGTGGAGTGGTGAGTCTGTATCTGTCCATGGCAGCAGTGTTTATGTGTGTGCCCATTGATTGTATTCTTTTCCTCTATCTGTTGCTATTTCTATGCTGTTTGCTGGACGCTTCTGCGTTCCAGCAAACTACGCTCTTCGATTTCCGGGTCTGCGGGCGTTCTGCGCATGCGCGGACCCGATGTGAGAGCGAGGCTTGGTTCTCGCGCATGCGCGCTGAGGACCCCGGCGTCGGATGACGCCGATGACGTCACGGGCGGCAAATTTAAAAACCTTGCAAAGCTGACAGAGCCCTGGGAATGATTGCGGACGCCACAGCGACTTCCCGGGGCTAGTATTTCGGCGGTTCAAGGTAGGAACAGTCCTTTATGCTAGGCTTGGTTGGATTATTGCTGTATTTGGTCTGAAGATTGTATTTTTTACTGCAGTGTCAGGCTTGGTGTTTTGGACATTATGGATGCTTCACTGCCCCCTAGTGGCCAGCCCGCTCATGTTAGGTAGGTCCTAAAGTACATTTTTTATATTTCTAATATTGAAGAGAGTAAGCATAGGCAGCAAATATGACCTGTCCCTTCTGTCTGTCTCTCTGTGTTCACAGCCCTTCCAAATCTGATCCACAACCTAGTGCCTATAGACGCAGTGGATCGTCAAAATCGCACCACCACAAATCCTCCTCAAAATCCAGCCACCATAGGTCCGCCAGGTCGGAACAGCGTGACAGGGATTATTCCCGCCCCCCTGTGGCTCACTCCAGCAAGAGGCCAGAGAAAGCATGTTGGGGGTGCAAAATGCCTGTACCAGCAGACAAATCCTTATGTGACCATTGTTTCACTAAGGCAGCGGATGAGAGAGACGGCGCTGACCAGCGCCTAGAATCAATGGTGAGACGAGTGGTAAAAGAATCCCTGCAGGAAAGGGAAGCTCAACAGCCCTGTGAATCCCCGGCAGACCCGCTAGATCCTATAGTAGGAGAGGGGGTACTACAAGAAACATGGGATTCATCCCAACCTAGCCGCCATTCTGCCCTTGTCTCAGACAGTGAATCGGATCCAGAAGATCCAGGTTTGGGGTTTGACTATGGTTTGGTTCCCTCCCTGGTTAAAGCAGTGAGAGAGGCTCTGAAGTGGGAAGATCCTATCACTTCCCCCCCGAAGCAGAGGAAATTTTTTAAACAGCTCAATAAGGAGCGTCAATTTTTTCCGTTTCTGTCTGAATTGGGTGATATTATTTCAGAAGAGTGGAGCAAGATGGACAAAAAGAGTTCCATGCAATCCAAAATCCTTAAACTTTACCCCTTTAAGGAAGAAGATGTGAAACACCTGGAGTCAGCTCCAATGGTAGATGCAGCACTTATGCGGCTGGTGAGATATGTGACTCTCCCCTTAGAAGACACTGTGTCATTCAAGGATCCTTTAGAGAGACGGATCGATTCAGATCTAAAGAAAATCTATTTGACCTCCGGGATGGCGTGCAAACCAGTGCTTGCGATCGCAGCAGTGTCAAAGGCCATAGAATTCTGGGCTGACAGCATTGAAGAATACCTGAGAGGCATTTCAATAGACACAGCTAAAGACTCACCTATTCAAGAGATTAGGATGGCTTCAGCCTTCTTGGGGGAGGCATCCATTGATGTCATTCGCCTGATGTCTCGGGATATGCTGGCAGCCGTTTCGGCGCGACGTGCGTTGTGGCTCCGTCCGTGGCTCGCAGACCCTGCTTCTAAGCAGGCTTGGTGCCGCATCCCCTTTGAAGGGTCCTCATTATTCGGCAATAAGCTTGATTCTGCCATATCCCGGGCCACAGGTGGGAAATCTGGGTTTCTCCCTCAGGATAGGCGTCCTCAAAATCAGAGACGCTCTTTTCCAAGAAGACAGAATGCGGATCGTGCCAGGGATGCACGCAGCTATAAACCCGGCCGAGAATTCTCCAGGACATGGAGGTCCAGGCAGTCTTCTTTTAAGAAGGCCTCTAAAGGTGGTTCCTCTGGGAACCAGGATTCTGGGAAGTCCTTTTGAAATTGGGCCCGCTCAAACATGTCGGGTGGGGGCCCGTCTTCTCCACTTCAATCATGTTTGGGCGGCCTCAATTCGGGACTATTGGACCGTAAAGACAGTATCGTCCGGTCACAAGTGGGTCTTCTGCAACACTCCAAAACTCAGATTCATCCCTACTACTCTTCCAAGCTCAGAAGAGAAAAGACAGGTCCTGTTGACCTACGTAAGCTGTTTATTGGAACAAGGAGCAGTCGTACCCGTCCCAGAGGAAGAGAGGGGCGAAGGCATGTATTCACCCCTGTTTTTGGTGCAGAAGAAGAACGGCACATGGAGGCCAGTAATAGACCTGACTCACCTCAACTCATTCATCCGCAAGGAGAAATTCAAGATGGAGTCCCTACTTACCATACAACAGTCAGTACACTTGGGAGACTGGTTAATATCAATCGACCTGAAAGACGCATATTTTCACGTGCCTGTGACAAAGGACTTCCACAAATTCCTCCGCTTCGCGGTAGGCAACCAACACCTTCAGTTCATTTGTCTACCCTTCGGGTTAACCACGTCACCCCGGGTTTTTTTCCAAGGTGCTATTGGCGGTAGTGGCTCTTCTCAGGGTCAAGGGTGTGCGTCTCCACCATTACTTGGACGACCTGCTTCTACTATCTCAGAGCAAGGATCAGCTATTAGATCACAAAGAGGTTGTCATCTCTACCCTGCAAGAGTTCGGGTGGCTCCTGAACTTAGAAAAGAGTCAGCTAGAGCCATCTCAGTCCCTCGTGTTTCTGGGCGCTCTTTTCAACACCGTGGAGGGTTCCATCTCCCTCCCAGAGGAGAAAATCATGGTAATCCGAGACAGGATTCAGGCGGCACGTGGATCAACTCACCTTTCTGCTCTCCAGTGCCTGAAAATAATTGGTACGATGACGGCAACCATTCCCATGGTGAAGTGGGCCCAGTGGCATACCCGTCCCTTTCAGAAGGGATTTCTGCATCAGTGGAACTCTGTCGACCAGAATCAGCGCATCTTCCTTACCCCATCTATGAGGACATCTCTCCTCTGGTGGCTTCAGGGGAAGAATCTGCGCAACCATCATTCGATTGTCCCCATCTCATGGATCACGGTGACCTCAGATGCCAGCAACCAGGGTTGGGGCGCTCATTGCCTTTCGGAGGTAGCTCAGGGCAGGTGGACATGCCAGTCTCAAGGAGTCGTTTCCAACATCCTGGAACTGAGGGCAGCCTTTCAGGCACTCCTATCCTTTCGCCATCTAGTGTTGAACTCTTCCGTCATGCTAAGGTTGGACAACACAACAGCAGTGGCATACATAAGGAAACAAGGCGGGACTCACAGCTGGTCCCTGTTACAAGAAGTGGAGCCTTTAATGAGTTGGGCGCAAAAGAACTTAGCCAACATCTCGGCAGGATATATTCCGGGGGTCCAGAATGTGCAAGCAGACTTCTTGTCCCGGGTCGAGTTGGACAACAACGAGTGGTCCCTCCACAGAGAAGTTTTCGAGTGGCTCCTAACACTGGGTGTGTCTCCGGAAGTCGACATGTTCGCTTCCCCGTGCAACTTCAAGATACCGAAGTACTTTGCGAGGTTCAGGGACCCTCAGGCGTTCGGGATGCTCTCACGACCAGTTGGGATTTCCAGAAGGCCTATGCCTTCCCTCCAGTCCCGGTAATTCTACAGTTTCTGCGGAGGCTCAGAACAGAAAAAGTGGAGATTATTGCTGTCATTCCATTCTGGCCCAACAGGCCGTGGTTTCCTCTGCTGCTGCTCCTCAGCTATCAAGACCCAATTCCCCTACCTCTCAGGCCGGATCTATTGTCTCAAGGCAAGACGTTACACCCGTTTCCAGCGTGTCTGCACCTCAAGGTGTGGTTCTTGAGAGGGGAAGGCTAGAGGCGCTTGGTTGCCCGAAAGAAGCGATTCCAACTCTTCTTAATGCCAGGCGAAGAAGCACTAATAGGGTGTATGAGCGCATTTGGTCCAGGTTTGCTGAACACATGTCGTCAAGAGAAAACTCGTGTAACTCTCCAGAGGTTCATGATATCCTGAGCTTTCTTCAGTCTGGACTAGATTTATCCCTGGCGGTCGGTTCATTAAGGGTGCAAGTGTCAGCCATCTCAGCCTTCACGGGAGTCTCATGGGCGAATCACGCCTTAGTTCGTCAATTCTTTAAGGGTGCCATCAGGCTCAGACCACAAAGAAGACCCAGGTTTCCCAAATGGGACCTTCCATTAGTTTTGGATTTCCTGTCAAATCTTGGGAAAGATTCATCTCAACCTTTGTCTGTTAAGGATCTTACTCTGAAGACTATCTTCCTAGTGGCGATAACGTCAGCGAAAAGGGTATCAGAGATCAGGAATCTGGGTTCAGAGGAACCTTTTCTGACCTTTTTTGAAGACAGAGTAGTGCTGATTCCTATGTTAGGGTCAAACCCTAAAGTGACCACAGTCTTCCATGAGAATCAGGAGATTGTACTCCCTACTTTCAAAACACCAGATGACCAGGAGATCCATCCTCTTGATGTAGGCCACACCTTAAAACAATATCTGGAGGCAACAGCTCCATTCAGGCAAACGGAATTCCTCTTTGTCCTTCTTCATGGCAAGAATAAAGGGATGCGTGCGTCAATTAGGTCAATTTCCGCGTGGATTGTGCAGACGATTCAAAGGGCATACAGAGCTAAGGGCTTGGCTCCTCCTGAGGCAGTGACGGCTCATTCAACACGGAGCATCTCGACTTCGTGGGCAGCTTCTCGGCATGTGGCGCCTGATGTTATTTGTAGAGCGGCCTCTTGGTCCACAATTAATACTTTTCTTTCTCATTATTGCGTCGAACCAGCTGCGCTGTCTTCTATTAATTTTGGTTTACAAGTATTGTCGTTGGACAATGTTAAATAAATTTTGGTTTTCTTTGCTCAACATTTTGCCCACCCGAGTGTGTTTTGGCGAGTTATTTCCCACACGTATGCTGCCATGGAGCCTGTCAGGAAAACGGAAAATTTATATCAAATACTTACCGTAATTTTCCTTTCCTGATAGGCTCCATGGCAGCAGGAGTTCCCTCCCAAATGTCTGGAGTAGGCTAGTTACGGAACACGGATAGCAGCCAGGAGCAAAGATTTATGGGAGAGGGGTCCTATTGGGTAGTTATGGAGGCGGGGCCAACCCACACGTATGCTGCCATGGAGCCTATCAGGAAAGGAAAATTACGGTAAGTATTTGATATAAATTTTCCGTTTTTTCTTGCATATGTGTTTGTACTGTATTTACCAACTTGAGCTCCAGAAGGTTTTACCCGCTTAGTGACCAGGCTATTTTTTCTAAGGTTTGTTAAACAGCTGATTGCCACATGCTTCTGAGAATCTCCAAGCTATCCTGTGAACTACAATAATTGTGTGAATACATTTCTCACTGCCCAAACACACAAATCTCTATTACTAGCACTAATATCGGCCCCTGATCATGTCAGATATAACAATGTGCACACACTAAACTGCATTCAATCAGATTGGCCATCTTGTTTTCTGTCAGACCCGTGCTCCAATTAGGCCCCTTTCACACGAGGCGGACTCTGCTTCCATGGAGTCCGCCTCTGTCTGCCGGCTCAGCGGACTCAGCCGCAGGCCCCCCCCCCTGCCCCAAAGCACCCACCACCCCCCATGTTGAGGGCATGTGGCTTGGTATGGTTTAGAAAGGGGGGGTGCTCGTCCCCACCCCCTTTCCTGACCTGCCAGGCTATGTGCTCAGATAAGGGTCTGGTATGGATCTTGGTGGGACCCCAATGCTGTTTTTTCGGCGTGGGGTTCCCCTGAAAATTCATACCAGACCGAAGGGCCTGGTATGCTCCTGGAGGGGGAACCCATGACATTTTTTATTTACATTGTGCGTGGAGTTCCTCCTAAAGATTCATACCAGACACAGTGCCTGGTATTGTCGGGGATCAAAGTCGGATCCCTGTTCATTGAAGTCGGATGGATGTAGGACAAATGTAGGACCGATGTCGCAGAGCAAAGTAGGATGATAGTCATATGACTGTCGTGTAGTATCAGTGTGAACCCAGCCTTAGAGACGAGTTTCCTTCTCCACCTATCCGATTAGGTAAAAGGTGTTGGCCGCTGAATCTTACCTAATTAGCATAGGGAGTATTTGGGTGATCAGAATCTTTAAAAACTCTCAACTGTGCTGGGTTATGCTGTGCTATGCATCGACCCCAAACTCTGATAATTTCCACCTAGTGGAACCAGCCTCAACCTAAAAATACTTATGGCTCATTTACACTTGCTTCGCTTTCAACATGCTTTTTTGATGCTTTTTTTTTTTAATGAAACTTAGCAGATGCCCTGTGTGTGTATTGATATCTCATACATGCAATTTCTCCAAAACAAAGTGAAGCTGAAGCTGAATTAAAGCTGCAGGTGCTTCAAGCAAGCTTTGTCATAGACTTCTATGGAGGCTTTGAAGACGCTTTGAAGCACCACTAAAGCGACATGGGGTATAATTTTTTTGAAGCAAAGCAAAAGCAAGGTGTAAACAGGACTGTAATCTAATCCTTTAATTTAGTGATCAGTGCTTTGACTGGTGTTCAGAGAGCTTTAAAAAAGTGTGTCTGAAGCCATGTTTTGAAGCAAGTGTATAAAAAAATATATATATCTTTTTTGCAGAAAAATTAATATGCTTTTTTTTTTCAGATCTTTGTGTATATGTGCTTGTACATCTCATATGGGCAAGTGGATACACTGACTGGAAATATCAAATGAGTTCATTGAGAAGTACAAGCCAACAGCTGCAAAGGATGTCGGGCTTGTAGTTCATTCACACACTGAGCTCTGTGTATGAGTGACGTGCCCATGTGGGCGGAGCCATGCATGGCCTCGCTGGTTTCAAAAAGTGACAGCTAGTATGGGGAACGTACTGCTGTCACAGGGAGGGCGAGGATCGTGCAGCGGCTGCAGCATTGGGGACATGTTATATGTTCCAAGCTTAAAAAACGTGTGGAACATGTAATATGTTCCCAAAGGTGAACTTATCCTTTTTAAATAAGAAACTCCCCCATATTTTGCAATAAAGCTGGCACGTGTCTAATGTCTTCTCTTTGCGCAGCCAGGGTTTTGCAGAAAGTTTTTAATGATGTGCATTGCACAGGATGGGAGTTTTTGAAAATGAAGAAACCGAAGGATGAAGAAAGAAGAAAGAAGATTTTAATAAAGGAATTGTCAAAGACTGTCTCCTGTCATTTTTACCATTTTTGCCACTTTTTTGGTGAAATGGTAGGGGTACAAGTACCCCCTTACCATTTCACACAGGGGGGGGGCGGGATCTGGGGGTCCCCTTGTTAAAGGGGGCTTCCAGATTCCGATAAGCCCCCCGCCCGCAGACCCCCACAACCAATGGCCAGGGTTGTGGGGAAGAGGCCCTTGTCCTCATCAACATGGGGACAAGGTGCTTTGGGGGTCTTAGACCCCCAAAGCATCCTCCCAATGTTGAGGGCATGTGGCCTGGTACGGTTCAGGTGGGAGGGGGGGCCGCTCTCGTCCCCTCCTCTTTTCCTGCTGCCTGCCCGGTTGCGCGCTCGGATAAGGGTCTGGTATGGATTTTGAGGGGGACCCCCCGCCATTTTTTTTGGCTAGGGTTCCCCTTAAAATCCATACCAGACCTCAAGGGTCTGGTATGGATTTTGAGGGGGACCCTACGCCATTTTTTTTTTGGCTGGGGTTCCCCTTAATATCCATCCCAGACCTGAAGGGCCTGATTATTGAATTTGGGGGACCCCTACGCTTTTTTTTTTTTCATTTTTTTATTTTTTATCAATGACTTTTTTTTATGAATGAGTTTCAATGAATGACTGTTCTCTGTATTACGGGAGCCGTGAATTAACATTAGCCGCGAGTGATTTTAAATAGCTTTTTTACTTTCAAAAATGACACTTTGCGCAGAGACAGTTCTAAACACGGGAAACATGCGCCCCTTCACAGGCATACTATAGACACCCCCCAGGTACGAAATTTAAAGGAATATTACACTTTTATTGTTTCAATTTAAGCATTATTAAAATCACTGCTCCTTATGACATTAACATGCATATTAGCCTTTAAAATTAGCACTTTTAATTTCGAACGTTCGCATCCATTATAACTAATAGGGTTCTAAAGCTCGCACGGACTTTAGGTCCGTTCGCGGGTTCTGGTGCGAGCCGAACGGGGGGGTGTTCGGCTCATCCCTAGCAAGGAGGAGAGAAGACCGAAGATCACCGCCGAGTAGGAAGGAGGCAGATTAGGAAGACTGCCTAGCAACAGGGATTTCTGGTAAGGTAATCAAATGTTTTATTTTTTTAAGAATATTAATGCTGCTTTTTTTTTTTTTATGATGGCCCTCCACTTTAAGCAAAAACAATTTAAAATTGATAAATAAATCTCCAGAATACACTGTCACTATCATACCCTCCAAAACTTCTTTCCTTCACATACTGCCGCTGTCATACCCCACGCACTCCTTTCCCACACATTTCTACTGTCATATCCTCCACATTCCTCTCTTGCCCATAGTCACTGCTAACAAGAACAAACCCATGCTCCACTCAAGACTTTCTCCTTTCATTACTCACAGACAATTTGGGTTCCGGCTATCACAGCCCATCTCGACTGTTTGTCAGAAATCTTAAAAAAAACATAAAACAAAAAATATAGAAAAAAACACACTCCAAAACTGAGCTCTTTTTACTTGGATTTATGATTGTCAAAAAAGACTGCATACAATTATGTCTCCACCTGAAACCAACCTTGATGTGTTTAACCACAGCTAGCTTGCTCACAAGGACAGGGGACGTTTCTAAGCCCTGTGAGCAAGGTTGGTCTCTGGTGGACTTGATTGTATGCAGCCTTTTTTTATTTATTTTTATATGTATTCTCTGCTGTTCTAGCCTCCACACAGTATCCCTAACTTTGCCTGTTCTATAACTGGCCCATTTTTGCTAGGCAGATATAGAAAGAAAAAGGCCAGGAAATGTTTTTTGCAATATACACTTTTTGCGACAACAGATTAGAAAATCTGTCTGGATCAACAGTTTTTGTCTTGTTTGTTTTTTTTTTTGGTTTTTTTTTTACTGCTCCTAGAAGCTGCAGCTTCAAAAATGCTTCTAGACTAAACTAGTTTTCATGGACACATAGGATATGCTGCTTCTAGGAGCAGGGGAAAAAAATACTCAAAAGCTGCTGCTAATGTGCATGGAGCCATAAGTGTTATTTTTTTTATTTTTTTTATTTTAAGGGAGGTCAGCTAATTTTTAAACATCTACTTTTAGGATAAGGGGTGCTATGGGGACAGGGATGGGCCAGTTTTACCAGGAAAATTGACCAAGTGAAGTTAGGGTTGTGCTGCCTGGTACATGAATCCATGGAATATTAGCCAGTTTTGGAAGGAATAAGAATCGGAAAAATGTACGAATATTGCCAGGGAGAGGAATCGAGGGAAGATTGGACAGTGCTACTGGGGACGAGGATCAGGGAGGATAATACAGTGCTGTTGGAGAAAGGATTTTAGGGAAGATTATGACGTTTTCCTAGGGACAGGGATCAATTGAGGATTGGCCATACTGCCAAAGA
The DNA here is from genome assembly GCA_028564925.1 of Lithobates sylvaticus. NCBI lineage: Eukaryota > Metazoa > Chordata > Amphibia > Anura > Ranidae > Lithobates > Lithobates sylvaticus. Next base: position 441,838,321 of record CM053026.1, read on the forward strand.
TGGGGATCAAAGGAGAATGAAAGAAGATTTGGACAGTTCTGCCAGTAGGAGATTTGAGCACTTGATTTGTCACTGTCAATGTATCAGAGAGTTATGGGGAGTAGTGGAGGCACTACTGTTGGGTGGTGGTAGGCCAAACTGCTCTGGGTTTGATTCAAACAGGGTTTAATAGGAGCTGAATCTGTCAAATTAAAAATGCCAATTTTCTGGACTGATGGGCAAGGGGGTGTCAAAAAATAGCATGGGGGTGGGCACTGCCTTTGGGAACATGTACGAATGCAAAAACAAATGTTTTAAAGCCTTTTGGCGAGGAGCAGTGATTTGAAATGCTTAAAGTGAAATTCTGATTCCTTTAAATAACATGCCTGGGGGGTTCCCTAATCCTGTCTGTGAAGGGGCACATCTCTATGATGTACAGAAAGTGACTGACCTTTACAAGGAAAAAAAGGTTTTAAATTTCTAGCAAATGACATGTCATGGGCATCTGCTGTTTGTGTTTTTTTTTTTATTAAACGCACACAGACCCCTCCATGGGTATGCTATGTATTTTAGGGGACCCTTTGGAGGGGTTTGTGTGCATTTTTTTTCCTTTTGTAAATGTTATTTGTGCCGCAGTACATCTTACAGCAAGAATAAAAAAAAAAACAATTATGTAGAATCCCTCCGCCCCCCCCAAATAAATACCAGCCCTATCCCTCCATCTAAAAATCTGTACCAGACCCTTTATCTGAGCATGCAGCCTGGCTGCCCAGTCACTAGTGGAAGTGTACTGAATGTCTGCCCCCCCCAAAAATATACCCTCAACAACCCCCCCCTTTTAATGATACCACCCTCCCCACATGTATGAGTATGAAGTACATACCCCTACTCATTTAAAAAAAAAGAAAAGGCTGTAACCTAGGAACAAAGACACCTAAATGTGTCCATCCATTTACTGTGGCTTTGACCAGCTAGGTGCAACCGCCAGCCTCATTCACTATAATGATCCCTCACTAGCGGTTCCAGGTATTCACGGTTGTCCATACAGCCATCGATTAGCTGCGGTGACCACTGCTGGACACACACAAAGTGAATCCAGCAGTGACCCCTACAGCTAATTGCTGGCTATGCAGAGAGCAGCGAATAGCCTAGCTGCTCCCAGCCGCAGCAGGAATCAGAAGATTCTTGCTGCTACAATTCGCACAGGCCTAAATCACTGGTTTAAATGCAGCCTTAGGTTGGACAATCTTCCTTTTGTACATTCTCATAGGGGAGCGAAAACTCGGGACGTCTGAGGAAACCAGAAAACCTACACCTCCCAAAGAAGGGGAAAGACCAGAAGCAGAGGAGGAGGAGGAGGAAGGAGAGATCATAGAAGTTGGAGAACTTGTCACCACAACAGGTGAGTGTGGGAGAACACAGCTACTGGTAAGCTAATCAATGTATGCCTGCCTCATTTCCCAGACATTTTTTGTTTTTGTTGCTTTTTTTAGGTGACGTGGATGTTGTGGAAGAAGAATCGCACTTTACCACTGAAAGTGCCCACGTACTCATCGGGGAGATAATGGTCTGCAATCGAGATGTAGATGAGATAAAGCAAAACATCAATGATGTTCAACAAAAATTGAAGAACATCATTGATGTTTTAGGGAAAATATGAAAACGCACCAAGTAATTACCACACATTTGTGGCTGTTTGTGACAACATTTGCAAGTTAAGAACTGTGTGAAATTTGGAACATGCACACATTGTGTCCACATGTGCTAGCTCCCATCATGGTGGATGAATGACAAAGTTTTTTTGGGGGTGCAACCACTTTACTAACTACTAAAGTGGGTGTGGTGAAGGGGTTGCACCCCCAAAACACGTCCATTGATGGGAAATGGCACTTTTGAACATTCTAGGCATGTGTTTTAACATCTAATGTCCATTTTCAGACCCAAATTGTGTGCATGTTCTCAATTTCCAGCTTCCAGGGGTGACACCCCATGTGATGAAGGCAAGATCAAACACACTTTGAACATATAGTCATGTCTGATCTTGTCTTCACTTTAGAAAGTTGAACTTTGCAAGTTCCTATGTTCTGTTTTGCTCCATGCCTGGTTTTAACAAATGCGGAATGTTTGTAAACAATGTTTGAAAGAACCAAGATCTTGTCAGTTTTGCCAAGAAGTTTGGAAATGCACTTGTGAATGTGTTGCAAGTAAACTTTTTTAATTTTCTAAATGTGTGGCTTCCTTATTGAAAAACACAAAAGCATTATGTATGTCAAATGTAAAGGATTTGGGGGGCAATGGGTGTTATTTACTAAAGGCAATTCCAGTTTGCACTGCAAGTGTATTTTCCAGGGCACTTTTGCACTGCACTTGTAGAGCATAGTGGATTGGACTTATGTAAATGACACCCACAGTGCTTTGTACGGAAACACGTAGCACACCATTTTTGGGAATACACACATGTCTGACATGGTGATGAAAAGGAGTATTTTGGGTGTCAGTTATGCACTACAAACCTTCTCTAGACAAAAGATTAGGTATCACACACACAACATGAGAAGATTCTTTTTGGGAAGAAGAGACTGTTACCTCCTTTTGCCCAGAAAGTGCATTCCCACTGTTGAAGCTAAAGGGCAAAAATGTATATCTCAAATAAGCTAGAGTTTGGAAATGACAAGAAATCATAGGTTTGTTTAAAAAATATATTTATTAAAAAATGCCTCTCACACATCGTCAGGCAGAGCAATGGCCCCCCTACCCACAAAGTAGTCCATATATTGCTTGCGGACCTCGCGGGCATTTAGAGGGGGCAAGCCTGGACGTGCCGCTTGAAGGGCTGTGAGGTCGGCATTGGAAGGGCCCTCCACATCTGGGCCAACGGGCACCACATAGTTGCTGTTGTGTCTTTTCAAAAAGTTGTGCAATATGCAACAGGCAAGAACTATGTGGTTCAGTTTGTATTCCGCCAAGTTAGTAGCCGTCAAAAACAGGCGGAAGCGGCTGGCCAGGATCCCGAAGGTGTTCTCCACCACTCTGCAGGCTCTCGACAGCTTGTAATTGAAGACCCTCTGGTCTGGGGTGAGGGTCCTCATCGGGAAGGGCCTCATCAGATGGGGAGTCAACGCAAACGATTCATCTGCGACAAAGACGAAGGGGAGTCCTTCAGCATTCTCCTCTGGAGGTGGCAAGCACAGACTGCCACTTTGGAGACGCCAGTAGAACTCCGTGTGCGCAATGGCACCACCATCCGAGATCCGGCCGTTCATCCCCACGTCCACATACAAAAAAATCGTATGTCGCCGACACCACCGCCAACATCACTACACTATTAAACCCCTTGTAATTATAATAGTAGGACCCCGAGTTGGGGGGTGGGACGATGCGGACGTGTTTCCCATCAATTGCACCTCCGCAGTTAGGAAAGTCCCAACGGCTGGCAAAGTGGGAGGCCACAGTCTGCCATTCCTGTGGCGTGGAAGGGAACTGTGGAGTGAAACAAGAAAAAAAAATTTGTCACTTTGCACATAAACATTGCAAGCAGATTAGACACTAAACATCTTGGAACAAGATCAGACTTTTACATTTTAAGATGGAAAGTATTTGCACCGAAAAGTAGAGGGTCCCCCTAGCAGATTACTCACCCCCCCATCAATCCCCCCACTTCTGATGGGCCATTGACAATAACTAGGGGTTTGGGGGGGGTTTGGACAGGTAACCCTCTGCACTTCATTGATTGCCAAATGGCTCAATAATGTGTGCTAGTTTGGCCAGACCCTCCTTACTTAACACTATTGGCAGCCCACAGGAAAGATAAAAGAACATTCAAAATCCCTCCCCCAAAAAAAAGGAAAGCACATTTTGACATTCTGCAATTACCTAGCAAGCTAATAGGAGGGAAAGAACCCAAAAAAAGAGGAAATGGAAAGTATGGAGCCAGCCCCTTGCACTACATGCTTTGCTGAATTCATCCCTAAAGATGACCACTATAAAGAGGTAGGTATATAGTGTGTATTGACCTTTGGAAAGCCAGCAGATAGAGGATTGGTAGCATCTGACAGAGCAGTTGGGGGAGGGGGTTCCTAATGAGTTTGGCACCCCCCCCCCAAAAAAAAATGGGGAAAAAAAGGGTCTCGGCATGAAGTAAAACACACAGCAAACATTTGTGCATAATACATTGAATACATTGCTTAAGTGACTAGGCCATAGGTGTCTATTGGGGCAGAAGAGCATGCTGGGGAGGTAAGTGAAGTCCAAAATGCATGAAGGACAAAAGGGGCACAGCATATTAGAGCATATTGCAATCATGGTAATTAGGGAAGGAGGTCAAAAATAGAAGACATTAGCAAACAGAGCATACATAGAATGGAATAGTAAAGTAGAAATGTTACCTTAATATAGTCCTCCTGCAGGACCTGGATGATGGCAGAACAGGTCTCTGGAATAATGATTCCCAGGGCCTGGGGAGAGATACCTGAGGAGAACTTCAAATCCTGAAGGCTTCTCCCTGTCGCCAAGTACCTCAACGTGGCAACAAGCCTCTGCCCCGGAGTGATGGCTTGTCTCATGCAGGTATCCTGCCGGATGATAAAAGGGGTCAGCAAAGCCAAAAGACGGTGAAAAACGGGGTCCGTCATCCGGAGAAAGTTCCTGAAATCATCAGGATTATTCTCCCGGATCTCACGAAGCAAAGGCATGTGCGAGAACTGATCACGCTGAAGCAACCAATTCTTGGTCCACATACTCCTCGTCACTCTGTTCATGGACGGGTCTTGGCTCAAAGCTAAAAGCCCGACACCAATTCCGCGTACAGCACGAACTCGGCGACAAGTACGTACGGGAAACATCGCTCACAAACGGTCGGCTGGTCAGAACGGACAAACAGAAAGCACCGATAAACAGCAAGGCCTGAAAGAACGAAATGAATACCAGAAACGAGCAGACAATAAGCAGTGAAAATCAAAGCGTCCTATATCAAGATATAGGCCGCAATGACCAACAAATGCGAACTGACTACACGCACTAATAAACAGATACGCACGACAAGCACAAACTGAAGAGCAGTAACGATCTGAGTCAGAAAACTGAGAAGTGTGAATCGTAAGTCCCCAAACTTCAACTAACTCGCGATAAACACGGGATCAGCAGAAGGAGCCCAACGGGTGCGGGACGTGGTGCTGAACTTCCCTTTTCTAGTCTCGTGGAAGACGACTTACGTCACGACGTTCTTGAAGACCGGAAATTCCGACAACGTTTTCCGACCGTGTGTACGCAACACCAACATCGGACAAAGTACGACGGACATGATCCGACGGAACTGGTCCTCGGATAATCCGAGCGTGTGTATGGGGCTTAACTCCATGATGATGCAAATCAAATAGGGGAGAGCTTTATAACTTTGGTTTTCTCAGCTTACTTTCATTTAATCCTTCATTGCTTGTATATTGTGTGCAACTCACAATTCCACACTCTTCATGATCACACAACCATTTCCGGTGTTCTCAGCCATCAAATTGCTAGTTGTGTTGTTGAATTGCCCTGAAGGGAGGAGGAGTGCCCTGTCTGACCTTAGAGCTAGACTTAAGGCCCGCACACACAATATGAATATCGGATGGAAAATTGGTACGGCGAGCTGTCTGACGATTTTCAGATCGTTAGTACGGTGCTTTCGACAGCCGATTTTGCTTTTTCGTCAGACAAAATCTGGATGTGCAGACTATAAAATGTTTGTCAGATGTGAACTCAACGTCCGATTTTCGTTTCATTAGTACCTTTTTTGTACGAAAAAAATCATAAGAGCAAGACTACGCATGCTCAGAAATTAAAGAATACATACAAAACCATTCAACACGTTACGTCACTTATGATGTATTCTGTCGTACGAAAATTTTTGTATTCACTTTCGACATGAGACTAGAATGCCACAAAAAACGAACGAGTCGTCCGAAAATCTGATCGTGTGTACGAGGCTTTTAGACAGCAAATAGAAAGATGGGATTACATGTATATTTTCCCTGGGAAACTGAACACATTAATAAAACTAAAGTGAGACTTCTCTGAGCATTTACAAAATCAATTTTAGACACAAAATTCCACTTTTCTGCACTCGTGTGTTAAGTGCCAATTTAGAGGGAAAAAAAACGGTGCAGGTTTCCTTGCTAGCTTCAGCAATATTTGGCAATCCAGGTGTATCTCAGGCCTAGCTGTCCTGTTTGGATATGTGGATCCTGGAAACTGAATGAAAGAATACCAGAGTGCACCGACCTCGTGCATTACCCAAGATACCATTTATTTGAGTATAAAAAAACAATGTAACACACTTACAAACCCATAAAGCAAAACAAACCCTAAAGAGAGACTCAAACTACAAACTAGGTATGATCAGCAACATAACAAAGCAGAACCAGACACTAACATGTTTCGAGGGGTATACCCTCTTCAGAGTTATCTGACTGCAGACTTGGGATGTGTTTAACCACTTCAGACCCACGCTATAGCCAAAATATGGCTGAAGCGTGGCTCTGTTCTGGGGGGGGGGGGGGGTGTCCATGGAGGTCCTCCCAGCACCTCTCCCCCCTGGTTCTCACTATGTAATCATGGTAAAGGGCCAATCGTAGCGGTCCTTTACTATGTGATCAGCTGTGTCCAATCACAGTTGATCACAATGTAAACAGACTTGCCAGTTATTGGCAGTACTTCCCTCAATCGCTGTCACAGCATGAGAAAAGGAGAGCTGGTACCCGGCAAGTGTGACAGGGGACATGTACACAGATAATCAGTGCCGCCTCATCAGTGCAGCCTGTCGGCGCACATCGGTAAAAGAGAAAAATTACTTATTCGCAAAATTTTATAACAGAAACTAAAAAAACATTGTTTTTTGGGGTTTTTTTTCAAAATTTTTGGTCTTTTTTTCATTTATTTAGCAAAAAATAAAAACCCAGTGGTGATTAAATACCACCAAAAGAAAGCTCTATTTGTGTGACAGCGCTGAAAGCTGAAAATTGGCCTGGGCAGGAAGGGGGTAAAAGTGACAATTTTTGAAGTGGTTAAACAATAGTATAGATTGGTAATATACCACCCCCCAAAAACTCAATGTGGGTGAAGGTTCACAATTCAGTAAAGAGAGTAAAAACAAAACAAACATAAACACTGAAAATTATGGAAATGATACAGTGGTATAAAAATACAAAAGTATAGTAAAATCAGATACCAAATTAAGAGCCTAATGCCGATACAAAATAGCACAGGAAAGGCACAAAAGAGACTGACGCAGATGCCAATGAGAGTATATTATTCCTTATGAAACACTAAAAGTATGTAAGCTCTTACTGTGTCATTCTTTATTCTTTTATTTATTCTGTAAATATAGTCATCAGCAGGGGTTCCCTAAGACCTGCAAGTTATTTCCAAGGGTTCTTTCATGTTAACAAGGGTTTGAAAGGCTGATATACACACTCAATTAATTATTAACTCTAGGAGACTGTTGATAGAACTTACCATGAAGGTATCCATACCAAAGAAATATGGCAAATTCCACTCCCCACTCATGACTGACAACTTTTCTTATGTGTTAATGGGATTTTAACAGAAAAGGCTAGTCTGATGATTGATGCACAATTAACCACTTCAATACAGGGCACTTATACACTTTCCTGCCCAGGACAATTTTGAGCTTTCAGCGCTGTTGCACTTTGAATGACAATTGCACGGTCATGCTACATTGTACTCAAACTACATTTTTATAATTTTGTTCCCACAAATAGAGCTTTTTTTGGTGGTATTTGATCAGCTCTGCGGTTTTTACTTTTTGCTAAACAAATAAAAAAAGACCGAAAATTTAGAAAAAAAATAAAAGTTTTGAGTTTGTTTCTGTTATAAAATTTTGTAAATAAGTACGTTTTCTCTTTCACTTATGGGCACTGTTAAGGCGGCACCGATGAGGTGGCACCAACGATGGGCACTGATATGCGGCACTGATATGCAGCACTAATGGGAACTCATGGGTGGCACTGCTGGGCACTCCTGGGCACTGATAGGCGACACTGGAAGGATGAAAAGATGGGTACTTATGGGTGGCACTGATAGGCGGCACTGCTGGGAACTGATAGGCGGCACTGCTGGGCATTGATACGTGGCACTGATGGGCACTGATACACGGCACTGATATGAGGAACTGATGGGCATCCCTGGTGGCACTGGCAGTGGTAGGCATTGATTGGCAGCTGCCTGGGCACAGATGTGCATTTCCCTGGGGGTCTAGGGGGGGGATACCTGGTGGTCCAGTGTGGTGGCATCCCTGGTGGTCCTGGGCAGCATTATGGTGGTCCTGGGTGGGATCCGAGGACCAATCAGCACAGACCCCCCCTTGTCAGGAGAGCCGCCAGTCGGCTCTCCTCTACTCACATCTGTCAGACGCGAGTCAGGAAAAGCCGATCACCGGCTCTTCCTATTTACATTGTGATTGGACACGGCTGATCATATGGTAAAGAGTCTCCGTCAAAGATTCTTTACCTAGATCATGTTGTGGGGTGTCAGACTGATATACACACATTTATTATAATAGGTTATTGTTGTAAATAATAAAAAAGGAATAATAAAAAAAGGGGAAATAAAGGGGGGGCTCTCTGGGGAATTTAATGTAAGGGGGGCTCTCTGGGGATTAGTATTGTGGGAACAGGAGTGTGCCAATGTGTGTAGAATGCAAACTCCTCCAATCCAAACGAATTTCCAGGGAGCAGTTTCAGTAATTTTCCAGAAAGAAAATGGTGTTCTTTGGATCCCAGAACAGATGGCAAAGTCCAACAGAGTACTTGCAAAATAATACCATGATCAGAAACCTTCAGAGTCCCAGTTCCTCTATCCTGTCATTTTCTGAGATAACTAAGCCAGATTAACCTTCACTAATATACATCTTCTCCCCATTGACTAGAATGTAGAGTGATCTGTTTGGTTGATTATACCTGCACATTTGCTCTTATGCTTGACAAGCAATGTTCTTTGGTCTAGGACAGCTGCAAGCATAAATTTCATTTGAAGTTATATTTCTTTTTCTTGATATTTGTTTTGCATTGTTAAGAGTAATATTAAAGGCAAGTTTGTTTTAAAAAAAAAAAAAAAAACATGTCATACTTACCTGCTCTATGCAGTGGCTTTGCACAGAGCAGCCCCAATCCTCCACTTTTCGAGTCCCCTGCCAGCGCTCCTGGTCCTTTCCTCCTGCCAAGTGCCCCCAGAGCAATCCTAGCAGGCTCGCTACCAAGCCACTGCTTAGCGTGTCTATTCACACACACTTCCATGGCTTGGCCCCATCCCTCTCTCTCCTTATTGGCTGTGATTGACAGCAGTGGGAGGCAATGGCGATGTAAGTATTCTTGGGGTTTTTGGGGGGCTGCTGCACACAGAAGGGTTTTTTACCTTCATGCATAGAATGCATGAAGGAAAACAACCTTGAACCTTTAGAACCACTTTAAAGCAAAATTGCATTCTTTACCAACCTTGTACATAGGTAAACAAATGACCCCTTTGACATGCAATTTACCATAAACAAGCACCATATGAATATTTTAGACCCCCCAGAAGTCTATTGACCATCTTTAATTAATAATTCTGCATTTTGTAACCCTCATAGATTTGTAAGCAACCCCTTTTTGAAATGCTCATGCCTTTTCACATGTTTTAATTATACAACCTACATTTTATATGTGCAAACAGGTTGGCGCCCAATTAAAAATAAAGGCATTTGCCTCTTGAATAACAGTAGCAGAGTAAATAGACATTTTTCTTTTAACATGTATTGACATATATATATATACTGAGTGTATGTGCATATGTATGTGTGTGTATATATATATATACCATATATACTCAAGTATAAGCCAAGTTTTTCAGCACATTTTTTTTGTGCTGAAAGTGCCCCCCTCTGCTTATACTCGAGTCAAGCACTTTTCTGCAGCAGAGAATGACATTTTCCGACCCGACTATGGTGCCCCATATCTCGGGCCACTTGGTGCTAGGAACCCCAAATTTGGTGTGCAAACCCAGTGGAACTAGCACTACAACATCTAGCACTAGCACCAAGTGGCCCCGAGATACAGGGCCCCTAAGTCGGTCAACTGTGTCCATCTGCAGCAATGTCATTTCGGGACCCTTTGGGTCCAGAGACCCCAAATTTATGTTTACCCTCTTTTACACTTACAGTAGCTGCGCATTTCTCACCCTAGGCTTATACTCGAGTCAATACGTTTTCCCATTTTTTTGTGGTAAAATTAGGTGCCTCGGCTTATACTCGGGTCTATACGGTATATATATATATATATATATATATATATATATATATATATATATATATGTGTGTGTGTATATATATATATATATATATATATATATATATATATATATATATATATATATATATATATATATATATATATACACAATATCTCACAAAGGTGAATACACCCCTCAAATTTTTGTAAATATTTTATTATATCTTTTCATGTGACAATGTAAAGTAGTAGGTGTACAGCTTGTAGAACAGTCTAAATTTGCTGTCCCCGCAAAATAACTCAACACACAGCCATTAATGTCTAAACCGCTGGCAACAAAAGTGAGTACACCCCTAAGTGAAAATGTCCAAATTGGGCCCAAAGTGTCAATATTTTGTGTGGCCACAATTATTTTCAAGCACTGCCTTGGGCATGGAGTTCACCAGAGCTTCACAGGTTGCCACTGGAGTCCTCTTCCACTCCTCAATGACGACATCACAGAGCTGGAGGATGTTGGAAACCTTGCGCTCCTCCGCCTTCCATTTGAGGATGCCCCACAGATGTTCAATAGGGTTTACTTCTGGAGACATGCTTGATCAGTCCATCACCTTTAACCTCAGCTTCTTAAGCAAGGCAGTGGTCATCTTGGAGGTGTGTTTGGGGTCATTATCCTGTTGGAATACTGCCCTGCAGGCCCAGTCTCTGAAGGGAGGGGATCATGCTCTGCTTCAGTATGTCACAGTACATGTTGGCATTCATGGTTCCTACAATGAACTGTAGCTCCCCAGTGTCAGCAGCACTCATGCAGCCCCAGATTATGACACTCCCACCACCATGCTTGACTGTAGGCAAGACACTTGTCTTTGTACTCCTCACCTGGTTGCTGCCACACACGCTTGACACCATCTGAACCAAATAAGTTTATCTTGGTCTCATCAGACCACAGGACATGGTTCCTGTAATCCATGTCCTTAGTCTGCTTGTCTTCAGCAAACTGCAGGATTTCTTGTGCATCATCTTTCGAAGAGGCTTCCTTCTGGGATGGCAGCCATGCAGACCAATTTGATGCAGTGTGTGGCATATGGTCTGAGCACTGACAGGCTGACCCCCCACCCCTTCAACCTCTGCAGCAATGTTGGCAGCATATGTCTATTTCCCAAAGACAACCTTTGGATATGAAAAAGAAAGAGAGAGACGGCGCCCTCTAAGTGCAGCAATGTTAAAACAAATTTATTACAAATAATTTAGGAACACTCACAAAGGAGATGTTAATTCAAGCATGTCAAGGGTTAAACACTTCATCTATTGTTGGTCCCGGATAAAGCGATGGTCACTGGGTGGTTCACTGCATCCTGTGTCTAATTCTCTGGCTGGTCCGTGGTGCTGTGGGTTCCCAGCGTTTCCGGATGGCTGGAGAGCAGGCTGTGGAGGCTGTGTACTGCTCTGTGAATCCGAGAGACAGTACTGTGATCGCTTCCGGGGAACGGGGTCACGTGGGCGGCGCTTCGGAGCATGCGTGCTCCTTCATCAGGCTAGGTCAACCTCTGGATATGACGCTGAGCATAGGTAAAGTTGATCCAGGGAAAATCCGATTGCCCTCTCTGGGGTCAGGAAGGATTTTTTTCCCCTGCTGTAGCAAATTGGATCCCGCTTTTCTAGGTTTTTTTTCACCTTCCTCTGTATCAACTGTGGGTATAGGATTGGGTATATGGGATTGTATGATGTTTTTTATTTTTTTTTATTTTTATTTTTTATGGTTGAACTGGATGGACTTTTGTCCTTTTTCAACCTGACTAACTATGTAACTGTATGGAGCATTTTAACCTGCCTATAAGTTTGCACAGCACAGACATTCTAGGCATCTCAAGGTGAGAAAAAGCTTGTGTCCATGGCAATGGCAATAGAAAACAAATTGACAGTAGCATCAAAGCCTTTTTTCTGACTGTCTTTTCCAGGGACGCATGCAAATCATCTCAGACTGTATATTACCTGAATCTGTAATTTTCCCATATGTTGTGAAAAAATTCCCAGGAGGCCCATTAGCCATAAATATGCATCCAACTTTGTGGAAGTCTTGACTCAATTGCCCATGCAGTCTCAAGGGGGGAGCACTAGTACACTATCTTCTTCCGCTGACAGAAAAAGTATAATTCAGGAGGGTATGGTAAGAAGAGACTAAAAGAGCCAAAAAAGCCCTCCAGTGCATACCACAATTTTTTTTTTTTTGTTAGTGAAGAAGATATTACAATGTGACATATCACAGACAAAAAAATGGTATTTTACCTATTTTCAGGATAACAGGCAAAGCCATGCAAATACTTTGTTTATACCTCATGGCCAACGATGCAACCAGACTCATTGGTGTGTGGAACATACAACCTGATACTATAGAGTCATTTAATAAAAACTACTGTTTCAGTCTGGTTGGCCATCTTCAGTGCAGTGCATGGAAACAATGGCTTTTATGGAGAAGAAATATGAAGTCTATGGGACCAAACTGTGCATACACGGACATCAAATAGAGAAACTGGTGGAAGAATGTGCAGTAGGCTACAGAGCAAGATGTAGGTAAATATATCAGTTTGGGGGAGAATGTGGGTTAGGCTTACATAGGGTAGGGGGTTGGCAGAAATGGGTAAAGTTGCCCTGCCCTTTCAACCGAAAAGATGGGAAAATAATACATCGCTCAACAAAAATTTAAGAAACACTTTTTAATCAGAGTAAAGCATCAAGTCAGTTAAACTCCTGGGATATTGATCTGGTCAGTTAGGTAACAGAGGGGGGTTGTTTATCAGTTTCAGCTGCTTTGATGTTAATGAAATTAACAACAGGTGCACTAGATGGGCAGCAATGAGACGACCTCCAAAACAGATGGAGGCAACTGACATTTCTTTTCCCTACTCATCTTTTCTGACTGTTTTTCACTAGTTTTGCATTTGGCTAGTGTCAGTGTCACTACTGGTAGCATGAGGCGATACCTGGACCCTATAGAGGTTGCACAGACAGTCAAACTCCTCCAGGATGGCACATCAATACCTGCCATTGCCAGGAGGTTTGCTGTGTCTCCCAGCACAGTCTCAAGAGCATGGAGGAGATTCCAGGAGACAGGCAATTACTCTGGGAGAGCTAGACAGGGCCATAGAAGGTCCTTAACCCATCAGCAGGACCAGTATCTGCTACTTTGTGCAAGGAGGAACAGGATGAGCACTGCCAGAGCCCTACAAAATGACCTCCACAGGCCACTGGTGTGAATGTCTCTGACCAAACAATCAGAAACAGACTTCATGAGGGTGGCCTGAGGCCCCAAGATCCTCTAGTGGGCCCTGTGCTCACTGCCCAGCCCCGTGGAGCTTGATTGGCATTTGCCATTGAACACCAGAATTGGCAGGTCTGCCACTGGCACCCTGTGCTTTTCACAGATGAGAGCAGGTTCACCCTGAGCACTTGTGACAGACGTGAAAGGGTCTGGAGAAGCTGTGGAATGCATTATACTGCCTGTAACATCATTCAGCATGACTGGTTTGGTGGTGGGTCAGTGATGGTCTGGGGAGGCATATCCACTACAGACTAGACAATGGCACCCTGACTACAATTAGGTATCGGGATGAAATCCTTGGACTCATTGTCAGACCATACTTTGGTGCAGTGGGTCCTGGGTTCCTCCTGGTGCACAACAATGCTCGGCCTCATGTGGCAAGAATATGCAGCCAGTTCCTGGAGGATGAAGGAATTGATACCATTGAATTGCACCCAGGCTTGCTTGACCTTAATCCAATAGAATACCTCTGGGACATTGTTTCGGTCCATCTGATGCCAAATTGCACCCAGTCTGTTCGGGAGCTCAGTGATGCCCTGGTCCAGATCTGTGAGGAAATACCCCAGGACACCATCCGTTGTCTCATTAGGAGCATGCCCCGTGGTTATCAAGCATGCATGCACATGGGGGACATACAAACTACTGAGTACCATTTTGAGTTGCAGCAATGAAATTTCAGCAAAATGGACTAGCCTGCTTCATCATTTTTTCACTTTGATTTTCGGGGTGTCTTTGAATTCAGACCTCTGTTGGTTGATAATTTTCAATTCCATCAAACGATGTGGCATCTTTTTGTTCCTAACACATTACACAGTCCATATCAATATAGATATCCAGCATGATATTTTTCCCCATTGAGATCTGATGAGTTTTTAAAGTGTTCCTTTAATTTTTTTGAGCGGTGTATGTATCATTCCCCATTTTTTCTGCAAAACAGAAAGTTTTGTCTATCAATGCAGTCACCACTCGGTTCCCTAAAGAATTGTAATCCATTTACTATTACACAACTTCACACTTTAAAGCGGTGTTTCAGCTGAAAAATTTTATTTTTAAAAGTCAGCAGCTAAAAAAAATTAGCTGCTGACTTTTAATAAGTACACTTACCCTCCCAGGGCGCCCACGATGTCGGCCGCCAAGGCCGACATGTCCCTCGGCGCTCCGGTCCCATCGCCGCTATCCTCTGTAAGGGAAACAGGCAGTGGAGACTACGGCTTCACTGCCCGTTTCCTACTGCGCATGAGCGAGTCGCGCAGCGCTTTGTGAATGGAACGCGCTGTGTTAGGGAACACACAGTTCCCATTACACAGAAGACAACACGGCGGAGGACAGAAGACCGAAGATCACCGCGGAGTAGGAAGGAGGCAGATTAGGAAGACTGCCTAGCAACAGGGATTTCAGATCAGGTAAAAAAAATTGTTATTTATTTATTTTTTTTCCAGAATATTAATGCTCTTTTTTTTTTTTTTTTAGGGTGGCCCTCCACTTTAAATCAAAACACACTTATGTATTTAGAAAAGGTATACACAAACACTTGGGTACTGTAGATATGAACTGCACTGTAATATCCATTCAAACAGCAGGAACTAGTGATTATATAAATGGAACAGTTTCTCAGGAAGACTACAAGTTTCACTCTTGCCATCACTACCACTACTCTAAAACTAAGGAATGACATCCTATCTACCTTTTCGCAGTTTTAAAATTCACACTTCAAATGGAAGTCATGTGTGCTCAGAAAGCTCTGACAAACTCTGGCACACAGAACACAAGGGCTCCCCTATAATATCTGCAAAGTCCAGTGGTAGTCATTACGTGTCCATTACACAGCTGGGAAGTATATAGGCTCACTTCCAACTATCCCTGCCTTCCCTCTGCTCTTAAAAAGAATACACCACATCTACAATTATGCAGTTCAAAAAATACATGACTGCTGAGGTGCAATGAGTCCAGGTACTATGAACTGTAAATTATCTGTATAACCGTCTTTCAACCCTTGCCCCTTCATCCAAATAAATTACACGCTGACAACTGCTAAGTTGGAAGGGCAAGGCCACAGCTTTTTTTCTTTAAATCCAACACATAACATATGAATACTTCAAACAAATGAATACTTCAAACAGTGCCTGTCACAGTTATACTGTGAGCACATAATCCAAAGGAGGGGAAGGAGATAAGAAGGCGGAGGCCTGTCCTTACCATAAGTGCTGGACAGGCCGTCTGCTTCCCATTTCCATCAACAGCAGCCATTTTATGCTGGCAAGGTCAAGAAACCGCAGCAAGCTGTGACGTACCAATGAAAATTATAGGGCGGGAGGGTGGGCAGCTCTTCCAAACGGATCTTCCAGAAGGATCCAGAATTTCTGGGTGCAACACTTTTGTCGAGCTCAGGCCCAGCCCAACCCACACCCCCACCAATCTTTAATGACCCTTTGGTCACTTTGACCCGCCCTGGATATGCCCCCATCAGTCAGGGCTCTCTTTCCCTATGGGGGTCAAGAGGCCTTCACTCTAACTGGTCATCAATAGGGATGAGCCGAACACCTCCGGGTTCGGTTCGAACCAGAACCTTCGAACCGACCGAAAGTTCGTGCGAATTTTCGAACCCTATACGTTATAATGGACGCGAACGTTCAAAATCAAAAGTGCTAATTACAAAGGCCAATATGCATGTTAATGTCATAAAACAGGTTTGGGGACCCGGGTCCTGCCCCAGGGCACATATATCAATGCAAAAAAAACGTTTAAAAACTAACGTTTTTTCGGGAGCAGTCATTTTAATGATGCATAAAGTGAAAAAAAAAAGTGAAATTTTCCTTTAAATATGGTACCTGGGGGGTGTCTAAAGTATGCCTGTGAAGTGGCATGTGTTTCCCGTGTTTAGAACTGTCCTTGCACAAAATGACATTTGTAAAGGAAAAAAAGAAGCCATTTAAAAACACTTGCGGCTTTAATGGCATGTCTTGTCCTGGCCACCATATGGCTGAAAATCCTTGAGAAAAATGGCATGGCTACCCCATCACCCCCCCCCCCCCGCCCCCAGCCCCTTTGGGTCTTGTATGGATATTAAGGGGGACCCCGCACCCAAAATAAAACCCTATACCTACAACCCTATATACTCTGAACAGCAGTATATAGGTGGTGCAAACAAGACACGGACTGTAGGTTTGTTCTTAAGTAGAATCTGAACAGGTACATTATGAAGTGTAGCTCCATCCCAAAAAAAGCTATTTTTAAGCTTTTTGGAGAACATAGGGAGGGGTAATCACCCCTGTAACATTTGCTGTCTTTGCACATCTGTTCAGAACATGTCACCTCACTTTCCGTCCCAATGACAAATGTTTTTGGAAAAGTGGGGTTTGAATTGAAACAAGGATTGGTGATAAAGCATCAGTAGAGAGGAGATACCTTTTTTCCCAAATTAAATCTAACAGCATAGAATTTCCCTTCCTAGGGGTAGATTTCCTCTCACTTCCTGTTTTCTCTTTCCGTTTGCAAGTAGGAGTCGTTTGTAAGTTGGATGTTTGAAAGTAGGGGCCTGGCGTATATACTCTGCAGAAATTTGCCCTATTAGATGTTGGTGTAGCCACAAGACTGGTGGGCACAGGAATGGGCCCTGCTGTGAGTTAATAGATCAAGATTTGTACTTGCATGCACCTGTTGAACCGGGCAGAAAAATTGGGCCTTTGGTGGTGGTGGTGGTGGTGGTGGACGGTGTTGCCACAAGACTGTAAGCCCTCACAGTTACTCTTGGTGGGCGCAGGAATGGGCCCTGCTGTGAGTTATTAGATCAAGATTTGTAATTGCATGCACCTGTTGAACAGGGCAGAAAAATTGGGCCTTTGGCGGTGGTGGTGGACGGTGTTGCCACAAGACTGTAGGCCCTCATAGTTACTCTTGGTGGGCGCAGGAATGGGCCCTGCTGTGAACTATTAGATCAAGATTTGTAATTACACGCCCCTGTTAAACAGGGGCTGAAAAATTGTGCCTTAGACATTGGTGCTGGTGCCACAACACTGCAACCCCTCACAGATACTGTACTCTTAGCACAGCAATGAGACCTGTTGCAAAGCATTGCCTAAAAATTGTAATTACACGCCCCAACAGGGGCTGAAAAATTGTGCCTTAGGCACTGGTGCCACAACACTGCAACCCCTCACAGATACTGTACTTGGAGCACAGCAGTCACACGTGTTGCGAAGCATTTTTTAAAAAAAATTGTAATTACATGCCCCTGTTAAACAGGGGCTGAAAAATTGTGCCTTAGGCACTGGTGCTGGTGCCACAACACTGTAACCCCTCACAGATACTGTACTTGGAGCACAGCAGTCACACGTGTTGCGAAGCATTTTTTTAAAAAAAATTTAATTACACGCCCCTGTTAAACAGGGGCTGAAAAATTGTGCCTTAGGCACTGGTGCTGGTGCCACAACACTGCAACCCCTCACAGATACTGTACTTGGAGCACAGCAGTCACACGTGTTGCGAAGCATTTTTTAAAAAAAATTGTAATTACACGCCCCTGTTAAACAGGGGCTGAAAAATTGTGCCTTAGGCACTGGTGCTGGTGCCACAACACTGCAACCCCTCACAGATACTGTACTTGGAGCACAGCAGTCACACGTGTTGCGAAGCATTTTTTTAAAAAATTGTAAGTACACGCCCCTGTTATACAGGGGCTGAAAAATTGTGCCTTAGGCACTGGTGTGGTGGCATGGATCATTGAGGAGGAGGAAGAGGATAGTCAGTGAACATAACAGGACAGTCACTCAGCATCAGCATAGGCAGTCTTGAAGGGATGTGACATTATAAATTATTCCGTTATATCCGCTTCAGGTGCCTGGTAGCTGGTGGTGATCCAAGACTGATTCATTTTGATGAAGGTCAGTCGATCAACCGAGTCGGTGGACAGGCGCACCCTATGATCGGTGACAAATCCTCCAGCAGCACTGAATGTGCGTTCGGAAAGAACGCTGGAGGCAGGACAGACCAGTAGCTCAATTGCATACTGTGCAAGCTCTGGCCAGTGATCCATCCTCAGGACCCAGTAAGCCAGAGGATTTTCGGTGGGAAAGGTGTCCAAGTCTGACCTTGCCCCAAGGTATTCCTGCACCATGTATATCAGACACTGGCGATGGTTGCTGGAACCGATCATACCTTGGGGCTGCGGACTAAAAAATTGTCTGAACGCATCGGTCAGACGTCCACCTTCCCCACCGCTCCTTCTGCTACTGACCGAAGCCTCAGCAACTCGTCACCCAGGACCAGGAGTTTGTAACCTCCCAGTTTCTGGGAACGCGTTGCACAGACCTTTCTGCAAGGCCTCCCTGAGATGTCTCATCCTCTGCTCCCTCTGCGACGGCAAGATAAGGTCCGCAACCTTACCCTTGTACCGTGGATCAAGGAGAGTGGCCAGCCAGTAATGGTCCCTCTCCTTGATCCGAAGAACACGAGGATCCTTCCGCAGGCTTTGCAGGATCAGGGAGGCCATGCAGCGTAGGTTAGCTGAGGCATTCGGTCCGGAGTCTTCTGGGTCACTGAGGATGACATGATCGCCAGCCACCTCTTCCCAGCCACGTACAAGTCCACTGGTTTGTTGGGACTGTACATCATCCCTAAAAGACTGCTGCTGCTGATGCTGAGTGCCAGGCTCCACCTCCATGCTCACACAATCCTCCTCCTCCTCCTCCTCCTCATCCTCTTCCTGTGTGATGGGTGGGACAGAAGGAACACTGTCCGGATAAAGGGGGCCTTGAGAGGCAAGGAAGTCCTCCTCTTCCTGCCTCTGTTCTGCCTCAAGTGCCCTGTCCATTATCCCACGCAGCGTATGCTCCAACAGGTGGACAAGAGGTACAGTGTCACTGATGCATGCACTGTCACTGCTCACCATCCTCGTGGCCTCCTCAAATGGTGAGAGGACAGTGCATGCATCCCTGATCATGCTCCACTGACGTGGGGAAAAAAAACCAAGCTCCCCTGACCCTGTCCTGGTGCCGTAGTCGCAAAGGTACTCATTGATGGCCCTCTGCTGCGTGTGCAGTCGCTGCAGCATGGCCAACGTTGAGTTCCACCTGGTGGGCATGTCACATATTAGGCGGTTCTTGGGCAGGTTCAGCTCCTTTTGCAGCTCAGTCAGCCGAGCACTGGCATTATAAGATCGGCGGAAATGCACACAGACTTTCCTGGCCTGCCTCAGGACATCCTGTAAGCCTGGGAACCTGCCCAAGAACCGCTGCACCACCAGGTTGAGGACGTGAGCCATACAGGGCACATGGGTGAGCTGCCCCTGTCGCAGGGCGGAGAGGAGGTTGGTGCCATTGTCAGAAACGACCATTCCTGGCTTAAGCTGGCGTGGCGTCAACCACCTCTCGGCCTGCCCCTGCAGAGCTGCCAGAACCTCTGGCCCAGTGTGGCTCCTGTCCCCCAAACACACCAGCGCAAGCACGGCATGGCATCTTTTTGCCTGCGTACTTGCGTAGCCCCTTGTACGCCTACGGAGCACCGCTGGTTCCGAGGACAGAGCACTGGAGGAAGAAGAAGAGGAGGGGGTGGAGGAGAGAGGTGTGTCATAACCAGTAGCAGTAGTAGCATTTTGGAGGCGTGGTGGCGGAACAACCTCCAACACTATTGCACCTTGTCCTGCATCCCTCCCAGCTGTCAATAGAGTGACCCAATGGGCCGTGAAAGAAAGGTAACATCCCTGTCCATGCCTGCTGGACCATGAGTCAGCGGTAATATGCACCTTACCGCTGACCGCCCTGTCCAGCGAGGCATGGACATTGCCTTCCACATGCCGGTAGAGAGACGGAATCGCCTTCCGTGAGAAAAAGTGGCGTTTGGGAACCTGCCACTGAGGAACCGCACATTGAACAAACTCACGGAAGGGGGCCGAGTCTACCAACTGAAAAGGCAGCAGTTGAAGTGCTAGCAATTTAGCCAAGCTAGCATTCAACCGCTGGGCATGTGGATGGCTGGGAGTGTACTTCTTTCGACGGTCCAGCAGCTGGGGCAGGGAAATTTGCCTGCTACTATCGGACGTCGGTGTACTGCAAGTACTTGGTTGTGACACACCTAATTCTACACCTTCAGTCCTCTCACAGCAGCTTTCAGAGAGGACTGAAGATGTAGTGGGGATGGAGATCCCAGCTTATGAGGAGCAAGGAGAGGTCCGCTTAGTTCTTTGGTGTGGGTCTTTTATGTGTGCCTGCCAACGAGCTGCATGGCAGGTCGACATATGTCTGCTCATGCTTGTGATGCCCAAGCGGCTGATGTTTTGGCCACGCAAGATACGCTTGAGACAAATATTGCAAATAGCAGTGGTGCGATCTGATGCACTCGTCTCAAAAAAGGCCCACACCAAAGAACTTTTCTGATAACGTGCAGAGGCAGCGCCCTGCACAGGCGGAGCTCTGCGGTGTTGTACAGTTGCTGTGCTGGCCTCTAGCTGGCCTCCAGGGGGCATCCTGCCTCGTTGGACATGTGACGCCGCATCCTCCTCCTCCTCATCCTCTCTCCCTCCAGGCACCCACGTGGCGTCAGTGACCTCATCATCCCCTCCCTCTTCACCACTAGAGCAAACCTGGCAGTAAGCTGCAGCTGGTGGAACAGTACTGGCAGATTGCTGTCCTTCAGCATCCCCTCTCTCTGCGCGCACACTACTGACTTCCTCAAGCTGGGTATCATCATCCGAGCCTTCGAATCGTTGGGCATCCTCCTGGAGCATGTACCCAACACTGTGCTCAAACAGTTCGGGGGACTCCTCAGGAGGACATGGTGGGTCTAGGGAAGGGGTGGCTGATGATGCCATTGAGTACGCGTTGGCAGCTGCTCTGCCAGTACCCTAAGCCTGGGTGAGAGAGGATGAGGAGGATGAGGAGGGCTTGGTCATCCATTCTACCAAGCCTTCAGCATGATGCGGCTCCACATGTCCAGCTGCCGAAAACAAAGACGCGCGTGTCCCATGGTCACGTGCTGATGACGATGCACGACCACGGCCACGGCCACGTCCACTAGAAACAGAGCCTGCCTGCCCTGTGTTCTTGGCTCTGCATGCTCTGCCTCCCCTTGGCGGTCTTCCAGCCATTGTAGTCGGTAGTCCTGTGGGTGCTGCTGAGAAGAAAATATAGGAGCTCTGTGTGATGCCACTAACACACTAGAAGTCCTAGAAGTCCTGTGGGTGCTGCTGAGAAGAAAATATAGGAGCTCTGTGTGATGCCACTAACACACTAGAAGTCCTATGGGTGCTTCTGCAAAGAAAATATAGGAGCTCTGTGTGATGCCACTAACACACTAGAAGTCCTGTTGGTGCTGCTGAGAAGAAAATATAGGAGCTCTGTGTGATGCCACTAACACACTAGAAGCCCTATGGGTGCTTCTGCAAAGAAAATATAGGAGCTCTGTGTGATGCCACTAACACACTAGAAGTCCTGTGGGTGCTGCTGAGAAGAAAATATAGGAGCTCTGTGTGATGCCACTAACACACTAGAAGTCCTGTGGGTGCTGCTGAGAAGAAAATATAGGAGCTCTGTGTGATGCCACTAACACACTAGAAGTCCTATGGGTGCTTCTGCAAAGAAAATATAGGAGCTCTGTGTGATGCCACTAACACACTAGAAGTCCTGGGTGTGCTGCTGAGAAGAAAATATAGGAGCTCTGTGTGATGCCACTAACACACTAGAAGT
The DNA here is from genome assembly GCA_028564925.1 of Lithobates sylvaticus. NCBI lineage: Eukaryota > Metazoa > Chordata > Amphibia > Anura > Ranidae > Lithobates > Lithobates sylvaticus. The sequence continues at coordinate 441,860,553 of CM053026.1, forward strand.
CCTGTGGGTGCTGCTGAGAAGAAAATATAGGAGCTCTGTGTGATGCCACTAACACACTAGAAGTCCTATGGGGTGCTTCTGCAAAGAAAAATATAGGAGCTCTGTGTGATGCCACTAACACACAATTGAAGTCCTATGGGTGCTTCTGGGAAGAAAATATAGGAGCTCTGTGTGATGGGACTAACACACTAGAAGTCCTATGGGTGCTTCTGGGAAGAAAATATAGGAGCTCTGTGTGATGGGACTAACACACTACAAGTCCTATGGGTGCTTCTGGGAAGAAAATATAGGAACTCTGTGTGATGCCACTAACACAGTACAAGTCCTATGGGTGCTTCTGGGGAGAAAATATAGGAACTCTGTGTGATGCCACTAACACATACAAGTCCTATGGGTGCTTCTGGGAAGAAAATATAGGAACTCTGTGTGATGCCACTAACACAGTACAAGTCCTATGGGTGCTTCTGGGAAGAAAATATAGGAGCTCTGTGTGATGCCACTAACACACAATTGAAGTCCTATGGGTGCTTCTGGGAAGAAAATATAGGAGCTCTGTGTGATGGGACTAACACACTACAAGTCCTATGGGTGCTTCTGGGAAGAAAATATAGGAGCTCTGTGTGATGCCACTAACACACTAGAAGTCCTGTGGGTGCTGCTGAGAAGAAAATATAGGAGCTCTGTGTGATGCCACTAACACACTAGAAGTCCTATGGGTGCTTCTGCAAAGAAAATATAGGAGCTCTGTGTGATGCCACTAACACACTAGAAGTCCTGTGGGTGCTGCTGAGAAGAAAATATAGGAGCTCTGTGTGATGCCACTAACACACTAGAAATCCTATGGGTGCTTCTGCAAAGAAAATATAGGAGCTCTGTGTGATGCCACTAACACACTAGAAGTCCTATGGGTGCCTCTGCAAAGAAAATATAGGAGCTCTGTGTGATGCCACTAACACACTAGAAGTCCTGTGGGTGCTGCTGAGAAGAAAATATAGGAGCTCTGTGTGATGCCACTAACACACTAGAAGTCCTATGGGTGCCTCTGCAAAGAAAATATAGGAGCTCTGTGTGATGCCACTAACACACTAGAAGTCCTGTGGGTGCTGCTGAGAAGAAAATATAGGAGCTCTGTGTGATGCCACTAACACACTAGAAGTCCTATGGGTGCTTCTGCAAAGAAAATATAGGAGCTCTGTGTGATGCCACTAACACACAATTGAAGTCCTATGGGTGCTTCTGGGAAGAAAATATAGGAGCTCTGTGTGATGGGACTAACACACTACAAGTCCTATGGGTGCTTCTGGGAAGAAAATATAGGAGCTCTGTGTGATGGCACTAACACACAATTGAAGTCCTATGGGTGCTTCTGGGAAGAAAATATAGGAGCTCTGTGTGATGGCACTAACACACAATTGAAGTCCTATGGGTGCTTCTGGGAAGAAAATATAGGAGCTCTGTGTGATGGGACTAACACACTACAAGTCCTATGGGTGCTTCTGGGAAGAAAATATAGGAGCTCTGTGTGATGGGACTAACACACTACAAGTCCTATGGGTGCTTCTGGGAAGAAAATATAGGAACTCTGTGTGATGCCACTAACACAGTACAAGTCCTATGGGTGCTTCTGGGAAGAAAATATAGGAACTCTGTGTGATGCCACTAACACATACAAGTCCTATGGGTGCTTCTGGGAAGAAAATATAGGAACTCTGTGTGATGCCACTAACACAGTACAAGTCCTATGGGTGCTTCTGGGAAGAAAATATAGGAACTCTGTGTGATGCCACTAACACACTACAAGTCCTATGGGTGCTTCTGGGAAGAAAATATAGGAACTCAGTGTGATGCCACTAACACAGTACAAGTCCTATGGGTGCTTCTGGGAAGAAAATATAGGACCTCTGTGTGATGGGACTAACACACTACAAGTCCTATGGGTGCTTCTGGGAAGAAAATATAGGAGCTCTGTGTGATGGCACTAACACACAATTGAAGTCCTATGGGTGCTTCTGGGAAGAAAATATAGGAGCTCTGTGTGATGGCACTAACACACAATTGAAGTCCTATGGGTGCTTCTGGGAAGAAAATATAGGAGCTCTGTGTGATGGGACTAACACACTACAAGTCCTATGGGTGCTTCTGGGAAGAAAATATAGGAGCTCTGTGTGATGGGACTAACACACTACAAGTCCTATGGGTGCTTCTGGGAAGAAAATATAGGAGCTCTGTGTGATGCCACTAACACACAATTGAAGTCCTATGGGTGCTTCTGGGAAGAAAATATATGAGCTCTGTGTGATGGCACTAACACACAATTGAAGTCCTATGGGTGCTTCTGGGAAGAAAATATAGGAGCTCTGTGTGATGGGACTAACACAGTACAAGTCCTATGGGTGCTTCTGGGAAGAAAATATAGGAGCTCTGTGTGATGGGACTAACACACTACAAGTCCTATGGGTGCTTCTGGGAAGAAAATATAGGAACTCTGTGTGATGGGACTAACACACTACAAGTCCTATGGGTGCTTCTGGGAAGAAAATATAGGAGCTCTGTGTGATGGCACTAACACACAATTGAAGTCCTATGGGTGCTTCTGGGAAGAAAATATAGGAGCTCTGTGTGATGCCACTAACACACTAGAAGTCCTATGGGTGCTTCTGCAAAGAAAATATAGGAGCTCTGTGTGATGGGACTAACACACTAGAAGTCCTATGGGTGCTTCTGAGAAGAAAATATAGGAGCTCTGTGTGATGCCACTAACACACTAGAAGTCCTGTGGGTGCTTCTGAGAAGAAAATATAGGAGCGCTGTGTGATGCCACTAACACACTAGAAGTCCTATGGGTGCTTCTGCAAAGAAAATATAGGAGCTCTGTGTGATGCCACTAACACACAATTGAAGTCCTATGGGTGCTTCTGGGAAGAAAATATAGGAGCTCTGTATGATGGGACTAACACACTACAAGTCCTATGGGTGCTTCTGGGAAGAAAATATAGGAGCTCTGTGTGATGCCACTAACACACTAGAAGTCCTGTGGGTGCTTCTGAGAAGAAAATATAGGAGCTCTGTGTGATGCCACTAACACACTAGAAGTCCTATGGGTGCTTCTGCAAGAAAATATAGGAGCTCTGTGTGATGCCACTAACACACTAGAAGTCCTATGGGTGCTGCTGGGAAGAAAATATAGGAGATCTGTGTGATGCCACTAACACACTAGAAATCCTATGGGTGCTTCTGGGAAGAAAATATAGGAGCTCTGTGTGATGCCACTAACACACTACAAGTCCTATGGGTGCTTCTGGGAAAGAAAATATAGGAGCTCTGTGTGATGCCACTAACACACTAGAAGTCCTGTGGGTGCTTCTGAGAAGAAAATATAGGAGCTCTGTGTGATGCCACTAACACACTAGAAGTCCTATGGGTGCTTCTGCAAAGAAAATATAGGAGCTCTGTGTGATGCCACTAACACACTAGAAGTCCTATGGGTGCTGCTGGGAAGAAAATATAGGAGCTCTGTGTGATGCCACTAACACACTACAAGTCCTATGGGTGCTTCTGGGAAGAAAATATAGGAGCTCTGTGTGATGCCACTAACACACAATTGAAGTCCTATGGGTGCTTCTGGGAAGAAAATATAGGAGCTCTGTGTGATGGGACTAACACACTACAAGTCCTATGGGTGCTTCTGGGAAGAAAATATAGGAGCTCTGTGTGATGGCACTAACACACAATTGAAGTCCTATGGGTGCTTCTGGGAAGAAAATATAGGAGCTCTGTGTGATGGCACTAACACACAATTGAAGTCCTATGGGTGCTTCTGGGAAGAAAATATAGGAGCTCTGTGTGATGGGACTAACACACTACAAGTCCTATGGGTGCTTCTGGGAAGAAAATATAGGAGCTCTGTGTGATGGGACTAACACACTACAAGTCCTATGGGTGCTTCTGGGAAGAAAATATAGGAACTCTGTGTGATGCCACTAACACAGTACAAGTCCTATGGGTGCTTCTGGGAAGAAAATATAGGAACTCTGTGTGATGCCACTAACACATACAAGTCCTATGGGTGCTTCTGGGAAGAAAATATAGGAACTCTGTGTGATGCCACTAACACACTACAAGTCCTATGGGTGCTTCTGGGAAGAAAATATAGGAACTCTGTGTGATGCCACTAACACAGTACAAGTCCTATGGGTGCTTCTGGGAAGAAAATATAGGAGCTCTGTGTGATGGGACTAACACACTACAAGTCCTATGGGTGCTTCTGGGAAGAAAATATAGGAGCTCTGTGTGATGGCACTAACACACAATTGAAGTCCTATGGGTGCTTCTGGGAAGAAAATATAGGAGCTCTGTGTGATGGCACTAACACACAATTGAAGTCCTATGGGTGCTTCTGGGAAGAAAATATAGAAGCTCTGTGTGATGGGACTAACACACTACAAGTCCTATGGGTGCTTCTGGGAAGAAAATATAGGAGCTCTGTGTGATGGGACTAACACACTACAAGTCCTATGGGTGCTTCTGGGAAGAAAATATAGGAGCTCTGTGTGATGCCACTAACACACAATTGAAGTCCTATGGGTGCTTCTGGGAAGAAAATATAGGAGCTCTGTGTGATGGCACTAACACACAATTGAAGTCCTATGGGTGCTTCTGGGAAGAAAATATAGGAGCTCTGTGTGATGGGACTAACACAGTACAAGTCCTATGGGTGCTTCTGGGAAGAAAATATAGGAGCTCTGTGTGATGGGACTAACACACTACAAGTCCTATGGGTGCTTCTGGGAAGAAAATATAGGAACTCTGTGTGATGGGACTAACACACTACAAGTCCTATGGGTGCTTCTGGGAAGAAAATATAGGAGCTCTGTGTGATGCCACTAACACAGTACAAGTCCTATGGGTGCTTCTGGGAAGAAAATATAGGAACTCTGTGTGATGCCACTAACACAGTACAAGTCCTATGGGTGCTTCTGGGAAGAAAATATAGGAGCTCTGTGTGATGGCACTAACACACAATTGAAGTCCTATGGGTGCTTCTGGGAAGAAAATATAGGAGCTCTGTGTGATGGGACTACACACTACAAGTCCTATGGGTGCTTCTGGGAAGAAAATATAGGAGCTCTGTGTGATGGGACTAACACACTACAAGTCCTATGGGTGCTTCTGGGAAGAAAATATAGGAACTCTGTGTGATGCCACTAACACAGTACAAGTCCTATGGGTGCTTCTGGGAAGAAAATATAGGAACTCTGTGTGATGCCACTAACACATACAAGTCCTATGGGTGCTTCTGGGAAGAAAATATAGGAACTCTGTGTGATGCCACTAACACAGTACAAGTCCTATGGGTGCTTCTGGGAAGAAAATATAGGAACTCTGTGTGATGCCACTAACACACTAGAAGTCCTATGGGTGCTTCTGGGAAGAAAATATAGGAACTCTGTGTGATGCCACTAACACACTACAAGTCCTATGGGTGCTTCTGGGAAGAAAATATAGGAGCTCTGTGTGATGGGACTAACACACTACAAGTCCTATGGGTGCTTCTGGGAAGAAAATATAGGAGCTCTGTGTGATGGGACTAACACACTACAAGTCCTATGGGTGCTTCTGGGAAGAAAATATAGGAACTCTGTGTGATGGGACTAACACACAACAAGTCCTATGGGTGCTTCTGGGAAGAAAATATAGGAACTCTGTGTGATGCCACTAACACAGTACAAGTCCTATGGGTGCTTCTGGGAAGAAAATATAGGAACTCTGTGTGATGCCACTAACACATACAAGTCCTATGGGTGCTTCTGGGAAGAAAATATAGGAACTCTGTGTGATGCCACTAACACAGTACAAGTCCTATGGGTGCTTCTGGGAAGAAAATATAGGAACTCTGTGTGATGCCACTAACACACTACAAGTCCTATGGGTGCTTCTGGGAAGAAAATATAGGAACTCTGTGTGATGCCACTAACACAGTACAAGTCCTATGGGTGCTTCTGGGAAGAAAATATAGGAGCTCTGTGTGATGGGACTAACACACTACAAGTCCTATGGGTGCTTCTGGGAAGAAAATATAGGAGCTCTGTGTGATGGGACTAACACACTACAAGTCCTATGGGTGCTTCTGGGAAGAAAATATAGGAACTCTGTGTGATGGGACTAACACACTACAAGTCCTATGGGTGCTTCTGGGAAGAAAATATAGGAGCTCTGTGTGATGGGACTAACACACTACAAGTCCTATGGGTGCTTCTGGGAAGAAAATATAGGAACTCTGTGTGATGCCACTAACACAGTACAAGTCCTATGGGTGCTTCTGGGAAGAAAATATAGGAACTCTGTGTGATGCCACTAACACAGTACAAGTCCTATGGGTGCTTCTGGGAAGAAAATATAGGAGCTCTGTGTGATGGGACTAACACACTACAAGTCCTATGGGTGCTTCTGGGAAGAAAATATAGGAACTCTGTGTGATGCCACTAACACAGTACAAGTCCTATGGGTGCTTCTGGGAAGAAAATATAGGAACTCTGTGTGATGCCACTAACACAGTACAAGTCCTATGGGTGCTTCTGGGAAGAAAATATAGGAACTCTGTGTGATGCCACTAACACAGTACAAGTCCTATGGGTGCTTCTGGGAAGAAAATATAGGAACTCTGTGTGATGCCACTAACACAGTACAAGTCCTATGGGTGCTTCTGGGAAGAAAATATAGGAACTCTGTGCGATGCCACTAACACAGTACAAGTCCTATGGGTGCTTCTGGGAAGAAAATATAGGAACTCTGTGTGATGCCACTAACACAGTACAAGTCCTATGGGTGCTTCTGGGAAGAAAATATAGGAACTCTGTGTGATGCCACTAACACAGTACAAGTCCTATGGGTGCTTCTGGGAAGAAAATATAGGAGCTCTGTGTGATGGGACTAACACACTACAAGTCCTATGGGTGCTTCTGGGAAGAAAATATAGGAGCTCTGTGTGATGGCACTAACACACAATTGAAGTCCTATGGGTGCTTCTGGGAAGAAAATATAGGAACTCTGTGTGATGCCACTAACACAGTACAAGTCCTATGGGTGCTTCTGGGAAGAAAATATAGGAACTCTGTGTGATGCCACTAACACATACAAGTCCTATGGGTGCTTCTGGGAAGAAAATATAGGAACTCGGTGTGATGCCACTAACACAGTACAAGTCCTATGGGTGCTTCTGGGAAGAAAATATAGGAACTCTGTGTGATGCCACTAACACAGTACAAGTCCTATGGGTGCTTCTGGGAAGAAAATATAGGAAATCTGTGTGATGCCACTAACACAGTACAAGTCCTATGGGTGCTTCTGGGAAGAAAATATAGGAACTCTGTGTGATGCCACTAACACAGTACAAGTCCTATGGGTGCTTCTGGGAAGAAAATATAGGAACTCTGTGTGATGGCACTAACACAGTACAAGTCCTATGGGTGCTTCTGGGAAGAAAATATAGGAACTCTGTGTGAAACACAGTACACAGTACAAGTCCTATGGGTGCTTCTGGGAAGAAAATATAGGAGCTCTGTTTGCTGCCACTAACACACTAGAAGTCCTATGGGTGCTTTTGGGGTGCAGTGCTGTACTAACAGCACTGCGGTTGGTACTACTGAAATACTGTACTAACAGTAAGACACGCACCAGACTAACCCCCAGCAGCAGCTAAAAACACACTAACCAGCAGCAGCAATGGACGATCAATGACAGGTAGCAATGGTTTAGCAAATAAATAGCCAATGGTTTAGCAAAGTAGAGCAAATCTTTCTATATGAATCTAGCAAAGAGTGACACAGAATCAGCCTGATCTCTCCTAAAGCCGGAACTCATGTGACCGGCGCCGACGGCGTGGCGGCCTTTTAAATGAGGGGGCGTGTACTAAAGCCCCTGAGCTGTAATTGGCTACAGGCGTCCTGCCTGTAGCCAATTATGGCTCTCCGAGTTTCCGGCGCTGTGATTGGCCAAGCATGCGGGGTCACAGTGCATGCTTGGCCAATCATCAGCCAGCAATGCACTGCGCCGGCCGCGCCGGCCGCAATGCATTGCGGGCCGCTCGCATCACACGAATGTGATGCGAGCGGCCAAAATAGTTCTGGGCTCACCGAGCGAGCGAACACCCGGTGCTCGATGCGAACATGGGTTCGCATCGAGCACCGGGCCCATCCCTAGTCATCAATTATATGTTCAGAAAATGCAAAAAAATTTAAATGATGTGTGCGTAATGTTGCACCTATTCGGCAACCACTAGAAGGAGTGATTAAGAAGAAGAGAAGGATCCTCCACCAAATAAAAAGACTGCCGCTTACCAGCTGCTTTGATCTCTGTGTTAGAGAGATCAAAAGGGCCTGTGGCATATCCCCCTGCCAGGGTCTCTATCCGGGGTCTTCCAAGTATCTCTCACAGTATATGGGTACACTTAAAGGTCCTGTCTAGGTATTCCTTGCTCTCTTCCACAAGCGTTTACATGTAAAACAAACGGGTATCCATAGCGCAATACTGCTTTAAAATTTTATTCACATGTAAAAAACCATATCGCACTTACATTTGGTATGCAGTCAATAGGCAAGTGTTAAAAACAATCTCGAGCCGGCCGGCTCTCTCTCTCTCGCTGCCCGTCGCTTCCTGGATGGACGGGGAATGGAGGTGACGTCAGCACGCCGCTCACCCTACGTCGTTTCGTCACAAGATGACTTCTTCCTGGGGCACGGGCGGCGTGCTGACTCACCGCCTATTGTACACACTACAGTCCTAGACCCGCCCTCTTCTGAGCTCCCGGTCGCCATATTTGAATAGGGCAATTGCCCTTTCTCCTAATGATTGGCTTGCTGGGAGTGTGGGCGGTGTGTCAGGCCGTTTGTGTGTGCGAACGCCATAGTGAAGTGGGGCAAATGCCCACAACCTCACTATTAGGTCCATTTAAAATTTGTGGGCGAAACCATATACCTGACTTAGCATGTGACCGTGGGCGGAACGAGCGGAACTAAAGTAGAGAAATCCAGTCCTCTGTCTTCTATTCAATCTTCCGCTCACAGGCAGGTAAACAAGCCCACAAAAAAATTCCCGTTCTTTCACCTTTCGCAGTATATGATCTGCTTAAAGATGAGACTAAAAATTGTCTACTTATTTTTATTAATAGTAAACCTATATTAAAAATTATAGCAATGGATACCCCTCACTCCATATATATAAAAAAACAGAAAGGTTCATTCTGCTCCTACATATATGCAAGGCTATGGACATATATACAAGGTTATGGACATATTACCATTAGCAGTATTGCGCTATGGATACCCGTTTGTTTTACATGTAAACGCTTGTGGAAGAGAGCAAGGAATACCTAGACAGGACCTTTAAGTGTACCCATATACTGTGAGAGATACTTGGAAGACCCCGGATAGAGACCCTGGCAGGGGGATATGCCACAGGCCCTTTTGATCTCTCTAACACAGAGATCAAAGCAGCTGGTAAGCGGCAGTCTTTTTATTTGGTGGAGGATCCTTCTCTTCTTCTTAATCACTCCTTTCCGAGGGTGTCAAGTATAGGAACACCACGAGAACACTAGCAACAGGATTACAATACCCTGTGTGGACTTCCTTGCATGATAATTTAATTTATTGTCATTTATATACAATTTTCTCTACCAATATTTTTTATTTTTTCACACAAGTTTTAAAGAAAATTTTCTTAGATGATATTGCATGAGGCTTTGTTCACGGTCACATGTTTACAAGCACTGTAATTGGTTGACTATATACATATGTTCAGAAAAGCCATCCAAAGTCCAAAAATGTTCTTTAGCAAGGAACATACATTCCACATTAATAATTATGCTACCAAAATTAGTGTGTGCTGTAAATTGCCTCCAGCATTGCTCCTGTTTCTACTTGCTGGAGGCTGCCATTTTGCTGAAGGCCTGAACAGCAGTAAATCATAAAGCGGAACTAAACCCATCAATTTAATGATTCAAAAAACAGTTCCAATTCTGGAATACCAGGCTTGCTAACTGTCATATTTGCTTGTGTTCTCAACCAAACCGTCAAACCATCAAATGACTGGTGTTTTAATTGATCACATGTGCAGCACCATGGCAGTTGCAGATCAAACAGAAGCAGCATGGAAGGCAAATTTAAACTTTGATTTTTTTTTACAATTATGGAGGAAAGCAATGCTTGAGACAGAACACTGCTTAGAGGTTGCAACATTTAGGTAACAGAGAGTATGAGCCTTTGGGTGTAATTTAAAGACCAAGATGTTCAACAATTTTGACAGTGGCTGGGGTTGGACCAGGTGTGTTTTGGTGACTGCAGAAACCTTGCCAACTGTGACAGACCTAGCCGGGACAGGGGCTGTTGGAGGGGACTGAATGCGAGCCTATTGCCTTGCGATTATGGGCCCTGGCATTTGGGGGAACGGTGCTCTTTGGGCTGCATGCCTGGGGACCCCAGAGCTGGTGTTACTTGGATTCGGATGCATGCTGGCCCCCAGGACACAGACTCTGTATGTGTATTTGGCATATTAGCAAGAGATGCTAATGTCATGAACTCAAGCCGTCTGTCTGTTGTGTAAATGAATATAGTCTGGCTTGTAGGAGTGTCTCCCCTATTGTTGTGTGTGCTAATTAACCCTGCAATTGAATGAAGAGTCCAGTGTTGATTAAGATAATTAGCTCATGCTGATTAGGTTAGGTGTGAGTCATCTGGCTGTATATATGTGTGACATGTCAAATAAAGATTCATTCCTGATGTGCCCTACACTGGTGTTGTCTGGTGACTGGGTGGGCTAAAGGGTCTTGGATTGTGTGGTACCGGACAGAGGAAGCATTTACGGCGGACATCTTGAGTACGGGGTCCGTCACACCAACAATTCAGCTTGGTCTACCTGTAAATGTTGAGAAAAACAAGGCACATGAAATACATGAAAAGAAATGTATGCAATATACTCCATATAAACTGCTAACTTTTTATTTATTTATTTTTTAAAGAAAACCGCTGACTTTTTAAACATATTTGAGGTGAACATTTTTCAAACAGTGCCAACAGATAAATATGGTATACTTGAATAATACCAGCTGGAAAAAAAAATGCCTATTCAATCATTTTATTTAACAAAAATATTAATTTAAGATATAATGGTGTACTGTGGAAAAAAGTATGTCTATCCTTGGCTCCAACGCTGTTATTGCCTCTTTTAGCAGAAATTATTATCTGTCTACCAGTCTCTGATATTAAAAATGTAAACGTCACCAAGCAAAATTCCTTCATTTGCAAGGTGTTTGTGAGTTTCCTTGCATGAATTACCCATTTCAAAATCCTCCTACAATGTTATAGTGGAAATGCAAAGGGGCTTTGGCTAGGGCATCCTGTTACCCTCAATTTCTATTTTCTGAACCATTCTGTGATGGATTTACTAGCATTCTTTGAAACATTATGTTGATAGACTCATTTCCAGTTTAACTTTAACTTTTGGGGAGATGGCCTCACATTTTCATACAGCATACTTTGATATGCTGTATAGTTGACTTGATATCTGCAAGCTGTCCAGGCCCTCAATTAGCAAAGCAGCCCCAAACCATAACATTTACCTCAACATGCTACACAGTTGTTTAAGGTTCTTCTCCTGAAATGCTGCTATTGTGACCCAACAACTCAAAGGTGTTAATTTACTAAAGGCAAATAGACTGTGCACTTTGCAAGTACAGTTGCACTCCCTTTTCCCAGAACTTAGTGAATGTGGTGATGTTCCACTGATTTCCACCATCCTATCATGTGCAAGCAAAAATGCTGTAATTTATGTTTCCCTTGCACCTGATTGGGTATTCTTTACAAAATGTGAAGCTTTATCACATTCATTAAGGGCGGCTTCACACTGCCCCAGTGCGCTTTTGCATGATTGAGCTGGTGGTGGCAGTGGATGCCGCTCCTCTGCATAGGCATGATACTTGGATCCTTGTCCACCATCAATTGGAGTACTGGAGAGAACACTAGTCATACGTAGAATTGCATTTTCCAGAAAATAGAGAGGACAAGTTGTACAGAACTGCTGCAAGAAAATTCAGACAGTGGGAACGAGGAATTGGACATGGTGTGGCAATTGCCTATCAAGAGCCTACAGAGAGAATCAATTACTATTTGAAAAAACTGTGTTTTTCTCCCCAGGACACATATTCCATTACAGGGGGTCCCCGACTTACGAACGCCCGACCTACGAACCTCTCCTACTTACGAACCGGGCGCTGCGGGGACCCTCTGCCATTTTGCGCGGACCTTCGGCCGCTCTGCGCGTGCGCGGACAGACGGAGCCTCGGAAAATGACGGCAAACATCGGAAATGTCCGCAATTTGCCGCTCATGCGCAGAACGTCATTCGACGGACACCTTGACTGCACAAAGTGTTTTTGCCCATTTTAATATTATGGGCCCTATTGTTTGATAAGAGCCTAATTTAATTACTTAGCATGGAGTGATATCACAGTGGTGACAAGCACTGGGAGCACTTTTATGGATTGAACACTATATCGAGTCTTACATAATCCTTGCTCTAGAATAGAGAGGTCACTGTTCACATCGGCACAGAATTTTATACCTCCTATCATGTTGAAGTTTCTGGATTTATTACGTTTATTACGTTTGTGGATTTATTATTATTGTGTTTTTTTGATTTTTGCCACATTACTGCATTGTTTTGTTTTTTTTACAAATTTAATATCACAGATTTTGGTGTTGGCTGCTTTTGTTTGCTATTTTATTTACCCCAGCACAGAATTATTTCCGTTTTTAAAGCACACCTAACCCAACTTTCTCTTTTTTTTTTTTAACAAAATTTTTTTATTTATGTTTCCAAAACAAAAAACAAACAAACATTATCCGAAGACAAATAAGGTTACAGACAAAGATCAAAATTCAGAATAGGATCTACAAAATTACAATCTTATGCAGTAGGTATATACATTCAGTCTTTAAAAGGCACAGTAGGTACAATTGAAATAACAGTATCCAAGAGCAGGGCCACAAGGGCCATCACAGGGGAAGTAGCGGATCCGTAGGGACCCCGGGGTTCAGGCAATTGTCAGGTGTTTTGCTTCTACCCAATCATCCCAAATCCTCCCAAACTTTTTGGGACAGTTTCTACCTAGATATGTCAGTTTGTATAATGGTAAAGCTGTATTGATTAAAGACTGCCACATATGCTTGGTAGGGGGGAGGGGTTGGTTCCATTGCAGCAGAATAGCCTTCCTGGCATATAGTGTGGTATAGAACACAAACAGTTTCTTGCCCCATGAGATCTCCAGGAAGTCGCACACCCCTAGTAGAAGAGGTATGGGACTAAATGTGACCGCCATTTGCCCAATATCATTAATGTCAGTCAGCACCTCCCTCCAGAAGTCAGTTATCCCAGGGCAGGCCCAAACTACGTGGAAAAAGTCTGCGTCGGCAGCGGAGCATCTAGGACAGGTATTTGAGCGGTCTGGGTAGATTCTTGCCAGGCGTGCCGGGGAGTAATAGGCCCGATGGACAAATTTCAGCTGAAGAAATCTATCCCTCGCAGATATCGTGAGGGGTAAGTACTGCTGAATGCCCTCCTCCCAGTCCTCCGCAGTAAGCTCAGTTGAGAAACCTTGGAGGTGTCATGTGTAGCGAATATATTATACAGTGTGGAGAGCACGCGCCCCTCATCAGGAGAGCGGAGCGCACCCTCCACTTCCGACACCCCCAGATTCACCCAGACAGAGAACTGGGATCGGAAGGCATGTCGCAGCTGCAAATATCTGAAAAACATATGGTTTGGTAAAGCGTGGTCTCTCTTCAGAGTATCGAAGGGCAGCAGTTGCTCCTGCGAGACAATGTCAGCTAGTGTTGTAATCCCATGCCTAGCCCAGACCACCGGGTTCGGGATAGAGTGAAAGTGGGGGAGACGGGGATTCCCCCACAGGGGGGTCGCTGGGGGCCAGACATCTGGAGTCCCCATCTGTCTCTTAACCGTCTCCCAGACCTTCAGAGTCGCCCGCATCGGGAGGGTTATACCTGGGTTGGATCAAGGCCCCCTGTGGACAAGATTTCTTAATTCCGCATAGGAGCCCAACAACGCCGCCTCCAAAGAGGATGCAGGGTTGGCTGGGCTCTCGGAGAGCCACCACTTAACTGTAACTAGCACCGCCGCCCAATAATATTTGAGGAAGCAGGGTAAGGCAAGACCCCCCAACACAAAGGAAAGTTGAAGGGTAGTTCTGGCTATTCTGGGGGCTTTCCCGTTCCAAACAAATGAGGTGATGATACTGTCCAGATGTTGAAAACATTTATTGGGTATAGGGACGGGGGTCTGGCGAAAAGGATACGTAAATTTGGGCAGAACCGACATTTTGACCAGGTTTACACGTCCCACTGGCGATAAGGGCAGGGCTTTCCATGCGGTACATTTCTGGGCTAGCTGTGTGACCACCGGGTTGAGGTTGAGGTGAACAAATTTCCCCAGGTCCCGGTGAATCTCCACTCCCAGGTACTTAAACTGCGTAACCCTCTGCAACTGCCCGTCCGCCAGTGGGAGGGAAACACCAGAGTGTAGAGGGAACAGTATAGACTTTCCCCAGTTTACACATATTCCCGAGTAGTGGCCAAACCTATTTATTATGGACAAAGCCGCTTGTAGTGATACCCCATCATCTCTAAGATACAACAGGGTATCATCAGCATATAGTGATACCTTTTCATTCAGGGGACCTCGAGTAATCCCCCGGACTTCAGGAGAAGAGCGGAGGAGGGCTGCCATAGGCTTGATCGCCAGCGCAAAGAGCCCCGGGGAAAAAGGGCAGCCTTGCCTAGTACCTCTGTGTAACCGAAAGGGTGGGGAGATAAACGTGCCCGTGCAAACCATGGCCGTGGGCGCCTTGTACACTGCCCTGACCCAGGAGACAAAGATTGGGCCAAATCCAAACTTACAGAGAACCTCCCAGAGATAGGCCCATTCCACGGAGTCGAAGGCCTTCTCCGCGTCTAGAGAGGCAATCATCTCTTTCTCTCCGTCTTCGTCTCCAGAGGCCAGGACAGCGTACAATCGTCTTAAATTAATGTCGGTCCCTTTCCCGGGCATAAAGCCCGACTGGTCGTCAACCCAACTTTCTCATAGACTTCCATTATGTTCTGCGATTTTGGTGCAATTTCACAAAAACCACAGGACACAATAGACGTCTATGAGAATGTAATGTAATTGCCTAACTGAACTTTAATTCTGCCTTACTAAGAATTTGAAACTACTGTCTATACTTGTTTGTTTTTGAAAGTGTCACTTATTTTGTATTATGCTGCCCTGAACAAGATCAAACATTTAACCTTATTCTCTTGCACTGCAGTCTGTCCAGGCCAGTTGTAAAACCCCACCCCCCTACAAGCCTGGTTTTATCCGCTTCTAATTTAATCATTTTGAATCTCCCCCCCACACCTTCCCAGTATAAATGTAGTTCATTTCTTTGGACGGCTGGCGAGGGATTAGGCTGGTCAATCCTTGCACAAAGTGTCACGCCGGCAACAAGTGTTTGGCACTTGTACACGGGCACTTTGACTAAGGCAATACTACAAAAAAGTAAGTGCAGACATTATTGTTCCACCACTATTTTGCAGGAAGTTCCTCTTCATTCTCTAACTTTCCTCAGTCTTCCTTCTATTCCCCTATCCCCACCCTCCAACATGCTCACACTAATCTTTGTTATAACGTCCTCTCTCCTCAAACTCTCATTTCTTTAGCCCCCCTTTCCAGCCCCCAACCTGTACATATCTCCCTCTCTTCTGCCCATTCAATATTACTCCACTTACCACCTCCTGCTCATTCTAAGCCCACACAGTATCACCACTTCCATTCCACCACAGCATCTGTCCTCATATAAATCCCACTCCCGTCTTACCACCCTCACCATCCTACTACTCCTAATGTCTGGGGACATTGCACCAAACCCCGGCCCTCCCACACCCAATTCTCAATGCCAAAATTGGCCATCTACCTCCTCCAACAGTAGTCGTAACTTCAACCTTCTCATCCCATCTCATTCCCCTCTTTCATGTGCCCTCTGGAATGCCCACTCAGTCTTCAACAAACTAGCTTCTGTCAATGACCTTTTCTTCTCAAAATCCCTTAATCTATTTGCTATAACCGAAACCTGGCTCCAGGAATTTGACACTACCTCTCCAGGTGCCCTGTCCCACAATGGCCTAATCTGGACTCACTCTACCAGACCCTCTGGATGAAAAGGAGGTGGTGTCGGACTTCTCCTCTCCCCACAATGCACATTTCAGGTACTTCCCACACCTCCCTCTCTTTTCCCCTGCTCTTTTGAAATGCACTGCATTGGTCTTTTCTCTCCAGCTTGTCTGAGGGTCGCAGTCTTTTTATCGGCCGCCTGGACCAGTGTCATGCTTTCTGGATGACTTCTCTGCATGGCTACCCTACTTTCTCTCATCTGAAGTGCCTGCCATCATCCTAGGTGACTTTAACATTCCAATCAATGTTAATACTGCTGCCACTTCTAAACTACTCAACCTAACCTCCTCTTTTAACCTAACACAATGGACACAAACCACCACTCACTCCAACAGCAACACTCTCAACCTTGTGTTCTTCCATCGCTGCACTCCCTGCAATCTCTCTAACACACCCTTTCCTCTCTCTGATCACAACCTTATCCGTTTCACACTCTCCTTGTCTCCTACATCCCATGCTGCCAACCCACAAACCACTACCCGCAGAAACCTTTGCAACCTCAACCCTTCCCTTCTTCACTCTGCTACTGATGGCTTTTATGACGAAATCGCACCCCTGTCCTGCCCAAACCTAACCACTTCCATCTACAACACCACGTTGTTATCCTCCCTAAACATACTTGCTCCTCTTTCTACACGCAGAACCAGGCCCTGTCTGCCACAACCCTGGCAAACAGACGACATCAGAAGTCACGGGACACAGGCGTGCTCTTGAGCGAGCATGACGTAAATCTAAATCCCTGCAAGTCTCCCTCTACAAATCTGCCCTTCTCAAATACAACTCCTGCCTCCACACTGCTAAACAAACCTATTACAACACTCTCATCAAAACCCTCTCATCCAAACCTCATCAACTCTTTTCTACCCTTAATTCCTTACTTCACCCCCCACTGCCCGCACCCACAAACTTGCTTATCGCTCAACAGATTGCCAACCATTTCAATAGCAAAATCGACACAATTCACAAGGAGATATCCAGCATTCAAATTCCTCCCCTACCCAACACATCGGGTCCAACACCACACTCAATACTCTCCTCCTTTTGCCCAGTTACCACAGATGAAGTTGATAATGGCCCACCTCACCACCTGTCCTCTGGACCCTGCCCCCTCTCAACTACTGCAACCACCTTCCCACTCTATCCTAAAATCCCTAACCCACATCTTCAACCTCTCCCTCTCCTCCACACCTTTCCTTCCCTGCTCAAACATGCACTGGTTATCCCCATACTCAAAAAACCTCACTAGTCCCTACCAGTTTGAGTAACTTAAGACCCATCTCCCTGCTTCTGTTTGCCTCCAAGCTCATCGAACGCCTTGTCCATGACCGAATAATGAGTCGCTACCTCACGGACAACAACCTTCTTGACCCCCTACAGTCTGGCTTCCGCCCACAACATTCTACTGAAACTGCCCTACTAAAACTCACCAATGACCTACTAACTGCTAAAACCAATGGGCACTACTCCATACTCATACTTTTAGACCTCTCTGCTGCCTTTGACACAGTTGACCACCTGCTCCTCCTCAGCAAATTACACACCCTTGGTCTCCGTGATTCTGCTTTATCCTGGTTCTCCTCCTACCTATCTCAGCGCACTTTCAGTGTCACTTACAACTCCATCTCCTCCGCTCCCCTTCCTCTTTCTGTTGGGGTACCCCAATGCTCCGTCCTTGGGCCTCTTCTATTCTCACTCTATACCTCTTCCCTGGGCCAGTTGATAGGCTCCCATGGCTTCCAATACCACCTCTATGCGGACGACACCCAGATCTATCTCTCCACTCCTCAACTCACCCCCTCGATCTCCTCATGGATCTCAAACTTACTGAATGACATATCGATATGGATGTCACACCACTTCCTCAAACTCAATCTTTCTAAAACTGAGCTTGTTATATTTCCTCCTTCACAACACAACCATTGGTCTCTCCACACTTGCCAGGGTCCTGGGTGTAATCCTTGACTCTGACCTCTCCTTCAGCCCCCATATCCAATCACTGGCTAAATCCTGCCGCCTTAACCTCCGCAACATCTCCAGAATTTGACCCTTCCTTACTAATGACACCACAAAGCAACTTATTCACTCCTTGATTATTTCCCGCCTTGACTACTGCAACACTCTCCTTAATGGCCAACCCTTAAGCAGACTATCCCCTCTTCAGTCTATTATGAATTCTGCTGCTAGACTAATACACCTCACTAACAGATCCACGACTGCTGCTCCTCTCTGCCAATCCCTTCACTGGCTTCCCCTACCCCACCGTGTAAAATTCAAAATGCTAACCATAACATACAAGGCCATTCACAACATCGCCCCCATCTACATCACCAACCTCATCTGCAGATATCGCCCAAATCATGCCCTCTGCTCCTCCCAGGACCTCCTGCTCTCTAGCTCCCTTGTTACCTCCTCCCATGCTCGCCTTCAGGACTTCTCCAGAGCCTTTCCCATCCTCTGGAACTCCCTGCCCCAGTATGACCGATCAGCCCCTACCCTGTCCAACTTTAGGAGATTCCTGAAAACGAATTTATTCAGGGAAGCCTATCCCACACCCACATAACAACTATCCCAGAGCCACCCCCATCAAATCATTCTCTGCAGCTATTACCTTTTGTACCACCCCCTCCCTTTAGAATGTAAGTAGAGTTGAGCGGACACCTGGATGTTCGGGTTCGGCCGAACTTCGGAAAAAAGTCCAGATTCGGGACCGAATTTGACCCAAACTTGACCCCGAACTCCGAACCCCACAGCACCTCCAAGGCGTAAAGGGCAAGCTCAGGCCATGTGCCCAATTTGGAGACCCAGAAGTTGAAGGGGGCAGACCCGTCATTCAGTACGTATAGGTGTGTGCACACATACTGCTCCACCATGTTGGGGAAATGCTGCCTCCTGCTAAGACGTTCCATCTCAGCTGGTGGTGCTGGTTGTTGTGGCGTGCTGACAAAGCTTTTCCACATTTCGGCCATGCTAACCCTGCCTTCCGAGGTGCTGGCGGTGCCCCAGCTGCGTTGGCGACCTCTTCCTCCTCCTCTGCCTTCGCCTTGTGCTTCCACCGCACCCCCGCTGTCAAGTGGGAATGCCACCAGCAGCGCGTCTACCAGCGAGCGCTTGTACTCGCGCATCTTACGATCACGCTCCAGTGAGGTAATGAAGGATGGCACGTTGTCCTTGTAACGGGGATCCAGCAGGGTGGCCACCCAGTAATCAGCACCAGTTAAAATGTGGGAAACTCGGCGGTCGTTGCAGAGACACTACAGCATGTAATCGCTCATGTGTGCCAGGCTGCCCAGAGGCAACGAAAAGCTGTCCTCTGTGGGAGGTGTATCGTCTGTGTCCTCTGTATCCCCCAGCCACGCACCAGTGATGGACATGAGCTGGTCTGGGTGCCACTCTGCTGTGAACATGGTTCCTCCTTCTCCATCTCCTCGTCATCCTCCACCTCGTCATCCTCCAGAACTGTGCCCTTGCTGCCGGACAATTGTGTACCTGGCGCTTGTTGGTGCAGGAACCCACCCTCGTAGCCACTTGTGAATGACTGCCCTGAAAGCCTTGGAAATGATCCCTCTTCCTCCTCCTCCTGTGCCACAACCTCTTCCATCATCGCCTGAAGCGTTTTTTCAAGGAGGCATAGAACTGGGATAGTAATGCTGAGAACGGCGTCATCGGCACTGGCCATGTTGGTGGAGTACTCAAAACAGCACAACAAGGCACACAGGTCTCGCATGGAGGCCCAGTTATTGGTGGTGAAGTGGTGCTGTTCCGCAGAGCGACTCACGCGTGCGTGCTGCTGCTGAAACTCCACTATCGCCTGCTGCTGCTTGCACAGTCTGGCCAGCATGTGCAAGGTGGAGTTCCACCTTGTGGGCACGTCACATATGAGACGGTGAGCGGGAAGGCCGAAGTTACGCTGCAGCACTGACAGGCAAGCAGCAGCAGGGTGAGAATGCCAAAAGTGCGCACAGACGGCCCGCACTTTCTGCAGCGGCTCTGGCATATCGGGGTAATTCTTAAGGAACCTCTGGACCACCAAGTTCAGCACATGCGCCAGGCAAGGCATGTGCGTCAAACCGGCTAGGCCCAGAGCTGCTACGAGATTTCGCCCATTATCGCACACCACCAGGCCGGGCTTGAGGCTCACTGCCACCAACCAATCAGCGGTCTGTTGTTCCATGTCCCTCCACAACTCCTGTGCGGTGTGGGGTTTTTCCCCCAAACAGGAAAGTTTTAAAACTGCCTGCTGTCGTTTACCCCTGGCTGTGCTGAAGTTTGTGGTGAAGCTGTTACGCTGACCGGATGAGGAGGCAGTAGAGGATGAGGAGGTGGAGAAGGAGGAGTTAGCAACAGGAGGCAAACTGAAGTGCCCTGCAATCCTCGGTGGTGGAAGGACATGCGCCAAACTGCTATCTGCCTCAGGCCCAGCCGCCACTACATTTACCCAGTGTGCTGTTAGGGAGATATAATGTCCCTGACCGTGCTTACTGGTCCACGCGTCCGTAGTTAGGTGGACCTTGCCACAGATGGCTTTGCGCAATGCACACCTGACTTTGTCCCCCACTTGGTTGTGCAGGGAAGGGATAGCTCGCCTGGAAAAGTAGTGGCAGCTGGGCACGACGTACTGTGGGACAGCCAATGACATCAGCCTTTTAAAACTCTGCGTCTCCACCAGACGGAATGACAGCATTTCAAAGGCGAGGAATTTTGAAATGCTGGCATTCAGGGCCAGGGATCGCGGGTGGCTAGGGGGTTACTTCCTCTTCCGCTCCAGTGTTTGGGAGATAGAGAGCTGAACGCTTCCATGGGACATTGTGGAGATGGTTGGTGACCCAGGTGGTAGTGTTGCTGGCAGATCCTCTTTGCGGGTTGGCAGGTGCCGCTGTCACTACAGAGGTGGATGAAGAGGCCGAGACTGCAGCAGAAGAGGAAGCAGGAGGAGCAAGAGACCTTTCTTGGTTTTTGAGGTGTCTACTCCACTGCATCTCGTGCTTTGCACTTAGATGCCTGGTCATGCAGGTTGTGCTCAGGTTGAGAACGCTTTTGTCTCGCTTCAGGCTCTGTTTGCACAGCGTGCAAACCACTCGTGTCTTGTCATCAGCACATTGTCTGAAGAACTGCCACGCTAGGGAAGTCCTTGGACCTGGCTTTGGTGTGCTCGGTCCCTTGCTGCGTTGGGCAGTAGCAGACATACTGTCTAGGGGATGGACGCTCCGCTTTTGCACCCTGCTCCCTCTTCTGCTGTGCTGGTGGCTCTGTGCGACCACCGCCTCTTCCTCCGAACTACACTGGTCACCTGCATGACGTTAATTCCATGTGGGGTCAAGGACCTCATCGTCCTCCACAACATCATCCACCCAGTCTTCACCCCTGCCCTCCTTGTCGGTGTGCACAATGGCGAAAGCAGCAGCAGTTGGCACCTGTGTTTCGTCATCATCCGAGACGTGCTGCGATGGTCCTCCCATGTGCTCATCATGAAACATAAGTGGTTGGGCATCGGTGCACACAATCTCTTCCACTTCTGGGGCAGGGCTAGGTGGATGGCCCTGGAAAACCCTCATCAAAAGGTAGCAGAGTCATCAAAAAGCAGAAGAGACTGCTGCATGATTTGGGGCTCAGACTGATTGGCTGAATTGGAAGGGGGTGAGGTGAAAGACTGATGGACATCGGCTGCAGGTGCCAACTCTGAACTTTCATCAGGAGACTGGGTGGGAGACAATGTGAAGGAACCGGAGGCACTGTCAGCAACCCAATCTACTATCGCCTGTACTTGTCCTGGCCTCAACATTCGTACAGCCTCATTAGGCGCACCGAAATACTGCTGCAGGCTCTGTCGCCTACTCGCACCTGAGGAAGGTGTTTCACTAGTGCGTATAGCTGGCACAGATCGACCACGTCCTCTCCCTGCAACAGGAGCTCCACCAGCAGCACCATCACCGGGGCCACGTCCCTTTTTTATCTCCTCATATTTTCAAAATTTATGATCTCGCCCTAAATGGGTGTTTTTTCAATAGCAGAATACACCCACAGTGTGTACAACGTGTATCTCAAAAACTGCTAAACTGCAGAAATTGCTATGGAAAAAAAAAAATTTCACTACAATTCTTTTTTGGGGATAGCACAATAGAAGAAATATCGATCAATTGTATGTCACACTCCTGCACACATGCAGAAAACACAGCAAAATTTTATTTTTTTGCAATAGCAGAATACACCCAGAGTATGGTGTATCTCTTAGTAAAATATGCAGTGATGGTGCACTGAGCTTGCAGATAAAAGTTATATTTTGTCTGGCACTGGCCTCATGGCACTGTTAAAAGACAGCCAGGGTACAATTGATTTAGGAATCTGGTGAATAATTCTCTCTCCCTCTTTCCCTCAATAAAAACACTCTCTAGTCTCTAGCTATGTAGATCGCTCACTGACTATTACTAATTTGAAGATATTTCGGGAATGTGGACTGACTGACTGTATCAGACTAACTCCTATAATGAAATTCTCTCTTAGCAGCCAGGAACCTGTCTATAGCAGAGTGACGCGCTGTGCTGTATGTCTGTACCTTATATAGAGGCTGGGTCACATGCTGCACTGGCCAATCACAGCCATGCCATTAGTAGGCATGGCTGTGGTGGCTTCTAAGGGCACACTAGTGAAACTAACGTGGATTGGCTGCCCTGCAGCTTGTAAAAGGCGCCAATACATCGCCGAACACCAGACCCGAACCCGAACATACAGTCAATAGTTCGGGTTCGGGTCCGGGACCCGGACACCCAAAAGTCTGGTACGGACCCGAACTTTACAGTTCGGGTTCGCTCAACCCTAAATATAAGCTCTAAGAGCAGGGCCCTCCTATACCTTTTGTATTGAACTGTACTGTAATTGTGTTGTCCCCCCTATACATTGTAAAGTGCTGCGTAAACTGTTGGCGCTATATAAATCGTGTATAGTAATAATAATAATAATGTAAGGGGCATTTTTTTTCCAACTGACCACCAATGTTAGGGGCATTCTTACCACTGATTACCAAAGTAAGGGGCATTTTTCATACTTTCCACCAATGTAAGGAGCATTTTTTTCCCACTGACCCCCAATGTAAGGAGCATTCTTCCTACTGACCACCAATGTAAGAAACATTCTTCCTACTGTCCACCAATGTAAGGAACATTCTTCCTACTGACCACCAATGCAAGGAATGTTCTTCCTACTGTGCACCAATGTAAGGAGCATTCTTTCCACTGACCCCAATGTAAGGAGCATTCTTTCCACTGACCCCCAATGTAAGGAGCATTCTTTTTACTGACCCCCAATATAAGGAACATTCTTCCTACTGACCACCAATGTAAGGAACATTCTTCCTACTGTCCACCAATGTAATGAGAATTCTTTCCACTGACCACCAATGTAAGGAACATTCTTTCTACTGACCACTAAATGTAAGGAACATTCTTCCTACTGTCCACCAATGCAAGGAACATTCTTGCTACTGTCCACCAATGTAATGAGCATTCTTTCCACTGACCCCCAATGTAAGGAACATTCTTCCTACTGACCACCAATGTAAGGAACATTCTTCCTACTGTCCACCAATGTAAGGAACATTCTTCCTACTGTCCACCAATGTAATGAGAATTCTTTCCACTGACCACCAATGTAAGGAACATTCTTTCTACTGACCACCAAATGTAAGGAACATTCTTCCTACTGTCCACCAATGCAAGGAACATTCTTGCTACTGTCCACCAATGTAATGAGCATTCTTTCCACTGACCCCCAATGTAAGGAACATTCTTCCTACTGACCACCAATGTAAGGAACCTTCTTCCTACTGTCCACCAATGCAATGAGCATTCTTTCCATTGACCCCCAATGTAAGGATCATTCTTCCTACTGACCACCAATGTAAGGAACATTCTTCCTACTGTCCACTAATGCAAGGAACATTCTTCCCACTGCCCACCAATGTAATGAGCATTCTTTCCACTGACCCCCAATTTAAGGAACATTTTTCTTACTGACCACCAATGTAAGGAACATTCTTCCTACTGACCACCAATGCAAGGAACATTCTTCCTACTGTCCGCCAATGTAATGAGCATTCTTTCCACTGACCCCCAATGTAAGGAACATTCTTCCTACTGACCATCAATGTAAGGAACATTCTTCCTACTGTCCACCAATGCAAGGAACATTCTTCCTACTGTCCACCAATGTAATGAGCATTCTTTCCACTGACCCCCAATGTAAGGAACATTCTTCCTACTGACCACCAATGTAAGGAACCTTCTTCCTACTGTCCACCAATGCAATGAGCATTCTTTCCATTGGCACCCAATGTAAGGATCATTCTTCCTACTGACCACCAATGTAAGGAACATTCTTCCTACTGTCCACTAATGCAAAGAACATTCTTCCTACTGTCCACCAATGTAATGAGCATTCTTTCCACTGACCCCCAATGTAAGGAACATTCTTCCTACTGACCACCAATGTAAGGAACATTCTTCCTACTGACCACCAATGCAAGGAACATTCTTCCTACTGTCCGCCAATGTAATGAGCATTCTTTCCACTGACCCCCAATGTAAGGACCATTCTTCCTACTGACCACCAATGTAAGGAACATTCTTCCTACTGTCCACCAATGCAAGGAACATTCTTTCTTCTGTCCCCCAATGTAATGAGCATTCTTTCCACTGACCCCCAATGTAAGGAACATTCTTCCACTGACCCCTAATATAAGGAACATTCTTCCTACTGACCCCCAACGTAAGGACCGTACTTCCCACTGACCCCCAACGTAAGGACCGTACTTCCCACTGACCACCGATATAATTTTTTTCCCCTTCAACCCTGATGAATTGGTTTATTCATGGGGTCTTTGAGACCTTGACATTATATAAGTGGTTCCACTGTGGAAAAAAAGGTTGGTAAATATATATATTACTTCTACTAAATCCCAGTAATACAAAATACTCAGTAAACTCAGTAAATGTTCAGAAGCCAGGCATTTTGACTAACCCTGCCATCATCATCATCTCTTTTCCTCCCATCCAGAAGCTGTGCTACCCCATGGGACTCTGAGGAACCCATCCACTATTGTGGTTTAGCTCACACATGAAACCACAAATGTCCAACCACACCATTACTACTGTATATCCATTGTATCCTCTTCTCCTCCATGAATCCCCCATTCCTCTCCTTTTATTTCCTTTTTATATATATATATTTAGGAAAACAAAACAAAAATAAACCCTTTTGTAGGTCTAAAAATGTAAGCTAATTCAGGAGGTTCCCCCTCGCCATGCCCTCACACACACACACACACAGACACACACACACACACACATACACACATACAGACACAGCATCAGCATCATCAGCATCTCCAGCATCATCAGCATCTCCAGCATCTCCACACACGCTCCTCCATCCTCCCTCCCTCTGCTACCTCTCTATGCAGCCCACGGGTTCCTGCAGAATGCTGAGGAGTCACCCGGAGAGCTGATCGCCAACAAATGACATGTCCCTTGAATGATTAATCACTGAGTGCGAGGAATGGGGGAGAAGACAAAAACTGCTGCGTGTGGAAGTTTCCAGGGAAGGCAGAGCTGAACGTGTGTGGAAGGAGCTGCTGGGCTCATCCATCCTGGGCTTTGACTGAGACAAGAAGGAAGCTGCTGCTGAGGAGCCTCATTGCAAACAATGCTGTAATAAGAAAAAAAAAAAAGCCACCACAGAGGAGACAGAGAAGGTGAGCCTCTTGTAAACATGTCTGTCTTTGGAGGGAACAAGAATATTTTTTATTTTACTGATGGCATGCCATTTGCTGCATTTTAATGAGGGAGGGTGTCCTATTCCAGCAGCTAGGTGCATGAGGGGGGAAATCATGACATTGGAATGATCCAGAAGGCATGCATTAAATTGGCGCCGGCTCTGTTTTCTGAGGCGCTGATTAGGAATTTGTGACAGGAACCGCGCTGCGGTTACCTGCAAATCGTCTCCTGACCTACGCTTAATAGCCGGCGGGGACTGATGCGAACGTACGCTATGTGAAGCTCTGCGTAAATTGTCAGCGCTATATAAATACCCGTAATAAATAACAAAGCAGCGCTCTGTGCTGCGAATGACGGTGGGAGCAGAGCCGCACTAACCTTGAGCTGCTAGAAGTTCAGAGCCCAGTCCTTGCCGTCATGTGTTAAATAGTCCTGTAAAGAAGGACACTGGACGTCCACTGTGGTAGGATGACATTGTTGCCAAGTACTTGGTTCATCCTCAACGCCGCGTGCCTGCAGTGCAACGTCAAGCCGTGAGCAAATCAACTCAACCACATTTGAAGCGCGCACGGCAGAATTTTTCAGCAGAAACATTGCAGCTCCATCAGAGCTTTTATATGCAGATGACCGCACAGCGTCATCCTATTCATCCCTGATTCTATGGGATATATACAAAAAAAAAAAACATGAGTCCATCTAGTTCAACCTTTGTGTGTGTGTGAATTTATGTCTTACCCTAATATTCTAGATTTTATTTATTTATTTGGTTAGTGTAATAGAGAGTCATGGGGGTCGAGTTACTAAAACTGGAGAGTGCAAAATCTGGTGCATCTCTTCATAGGTTGGACTTGATGTGTCTTTTTTCGACCTCACCTACTATGTAACTATGTAACATAGAAACCAATGAGCTTCCAGGTTTTATCGTCAAAGCTTAATTGAACAAGCTGAAGTTAGAAGGTGATTGGTTACTATACACAGCTGCACGAGATTTTGCACTCTCCGGTTTTAGTAAATCAACCCCCCATGGCTATTTAGCTGTAAATGGCTAGTTTGGTCATGTCTTGGCAGAAGGATGCGGCTGTCGCTGCAGTGCACGTTCATTTACTGAGGTATCTCCTACACACTAGAAGAGCAGAGCACAGGAAGACTGGAATGACTCACATGACATAACATTAGCACAACATGCATCGTTTTAGGCTTTATTAGATTGCCTCTCGTGTACCAAGTCCAGAAGGATTTTGGTTGCCTCTGCAGGAACAGGTTTACATGGACTGGGAATACCACTGCCAGTGCAATTAAATGCTTCATATAGGAAGTGACTCATGTGGGCACATATTGGCGGAGATATCAGTCCAACCGTGTTGAGACATGGCTCATCCTGTTTATAAACGTGGCAAATAGAAAAGTTATTCTATTTGTTTAATTTGATTTCTTTATTTTCCAAGCATTTATCTGCTTTCTGTCACGTTTTTTTTTTTTCATAGCAAATTCTATTTTGTGCTGCATTTTGACCAGTTTATATGAGGATGTATGAAATGAACATTTCTGCTCTAAAATGTCTCATTTGTTTCTGTCTTACTTGTAAACTGGGCATATTGCTTTATTTTCAAATGTAGTATGTTAGGTCAGCATTTCCCAACCTTTTTTTTTTTCACAGAACCCTTTAAAAGTATGTAAAATCTTAAGTTTAAAATGGAAAAAATGGTAAATGTAGAATTCAGTGGGTAACGTGATCCTGGATGATGATGCACACAACCACCCCATCACATCAGAGCCCCCGCCACCCCTTCATGTCAGAGCAAGAGAATGTCACAGAACACCGCAGATCTTCAGAATGAGTCCAAAGCTTTATTCAGCGATCACATCTTTGTAACAGAAGCAACGTTTCAGAGCATCACAGGACCCCTTAATCAGGTATATGGCTTGCAAGGCTCCAAAACGTTGCTTCTGTTACAACGATGATCGCTGAATAAAGCTTTGGACCCGTTCAGGAGATTTGTGGTGTGTTGGTGACATTCCCTCGTTCTGATTACCTTTGGTTCTAGCCGGTGGGTCGCTGCAGCACCCATGTACACTTACAGCCACTTTGCAGGAACGTGTGGGTTGGGAAAAGTATTTTGGAATCCCACCATCACATAAACGGTCCCCCATCACTTCTATGGTACCACCATCACAATAGAATCACAGATTCCTCTCATTAAATCAGAAGCCCACTCTTCCCATCAGAGTCACCCCTATACATGTTAGCCCCCCACAAGCATTAGAGCCCCCATCACATCAAAGTTACCCTTTTGCAGAGCCCCCATCAAAGAGTCCCATCACACAGTCCCCTTTGTGAATCAGAGCCCTACTTTATTTTAGTTGCATGACACAGGACAGAACGCAAAGCAGGTCTGGGCGAAGGTGCACTTCTGTCTTTTTCTGAATGCCGGAGGTAGCCCACCATGCTTACCGCCTGCTCTGAAACAGCGTCATGAATAGTAATGGTGCAGACAGGATGCTGTGCATCCTGGTCCTAGAGCCTTATTGATTCTTATGGTTCGGGTGGCCAGCCTACCTGCACCATGACACTGATCCGGGGCAAATTTTGTCCTGTGTTCTTGGTACCTCATTTGAGAAATGCTATACTGGGTCAATTATTATCTATACTCCTCAAGAGTGGTATCACACACTTATTTTTATTATTTTTGTACCTATTTTTTATTCCAATAAACTACTAGCTTACAGGGAGTCCCATGGCTGTATATCTATGGTAATGAACTGCTTCACATGTTAAGGCATTTGTATGTTTTGTACACTACTACAATTTTGCATATATTTAAAGCTCCATTCACACCTGGGTGTTTTGGGAATGCAACAGAGTCGCTGCGACTCTGCCCACGATCTTAAAACGCACCACAATTGCAAAATACAGGTTCAGTGCAATTATTTTCAATGTCACATAAAACGTGGTGCAGTTTTGCCACAATTGTTTTGCGATTTATCGCACTGCAATAGTAGCAAAATGCATTGCATGAAGCTTGTTGCCCAAAAAGAAGCAGGAGCTTCTTTTGGGCGACAAGCTTCTCATGATGCGATTTGCTGCATTTTAGGTGCCATTGAAAATAATGGCACCTGAACCTGCATTTTGCGATTGTAGTGCATTTTGAGATCCTAAAATGCCCAGATGTTAATCGAGTCTTAAATGTATGCAAAATTGTAGCAGTGTAAAAAACATACAAATGCCTTAACAAGTGAAACAGTTCATCACCCTTAGACATACAGCCATGGGACTCCCTGTAAGCTTTACAACTCAGAGGTGCAAACATTACAGAGACACAGAGACATGAATATGTAACTAAACACACAATTCCTGCTGAGCCTGGAGAGCAAATGCCCTCTTTAATATTTAGAGCCAACCTTTACTTAAAAGTGAAAGTACCGCTAATCTGCCTCCCCCCCCCCCCCCTAACATATTTAGTTCTTGGGGAAGCGGGGAACCGGCTGTGAGACAGCAAGAAGGCACAGCCAAGATGGCGGCGCCAAAGATCCAAAGGCTGGCAAAGAACCAGCCCCCATGAAGCAAAGCTCGAATCCTGGGTTGGTGAGTGTCTGTCTCTTAAAAGTCAGCAGCTACAGTATTTGTAGCTGCTGACTGTTAATTTTTTTTAAAGAATGACTGGAGTTCCCCTTTACAGAAT
The DNA here is from genome assembly GCA_028564925.1 of Lithobates sylvaticus. Lineage (NCBI taxonomy): Eukaryota > Metazoa > Chordata > Amphibia > Anura > Ranidae > Lithobates > Lithobates sylvaticus. The sequence goes on from CM053026.1 coordinate 441,890,271, forward strand.
AAAACCAGTGTGGGGAATTGGTTATGTGACTAAAGCAAGATTATATCTAGCTTTTCAAATAGCCTTGTCAAGTGGTTGGTGATAATGACCCCATAAGTCGAGAGCTGAAAGGAGGAAGATTACAGGTAGCGATAAAACGAGACTAACAATTTGAGAAGATAGTCAAGAAAAATAGAGAGGAGAGGAGGTGGGAAAAGTAGTAAAGTAGTTCATGATAGGATATTAAAGATATGGATCAGGGGGTGGACCTGGGTGTTCCATTCACACCTACAGTTGTGCTCATAAGTTTACATACCCTGGCAACATTTTTGATTTCTTGGCCATTTTTCAGAGAATATGAATGATAACACAAAAACTTTTCTTTCACTCATGGTTAGTATTTGGCTGAAGCCATTTATTATCAATCAACTGTGTTTACTCTTTTTAAATCATAATGACAACAGAAATACTCAAATGACCCTGATCAAAAGTTTACATACCCCAGTTCTTAAAGCGGAGTTCCCCCTAAAGTGGAACTTCCGCTTATCGGATTCCTCCCCCCCTCCGGTGCCACAATTGGCACCTTTCAGGGGGGTGCAGATACCTGTATAATACAGGTATCTGCCCTGCCCATATCCGAGGATGCCCGCCCATATCCGAGGGTTCCCGTTGTGTCTTGGGAAACACACAGTTCCCAGGACACAGCGGGGACCAATAGAGGCACGCAGCGCGACTCACGCATGCGCAGTATGGAACCGGGCAGTGAAGACGTTGCGTCTTCACTTCCTGATTCCCTGACAGAGGATGGCGGCGGGGCAGCGAGAGACGAGCGGTCTCTCTTCACATTCTGCCTACACCGCTGGAACAGGAACAGGTGAGTGTCCATTTATTAAAAGTCAGCAGCTGCAGTATTTGTAGCTGCTGACTTTTAATATTTTTTGTGCGGGTGCAGCTCCGCTTTAATACCGTGTATTGCCCCCTTTAACATCAATGTTCCTGTAAATTCTTGGGCTGTTTTGCATGAACTGCATATTTGAGATCTCCCCAGAGTGGCTCAATGATATTGAGGTCAGGAGATTGAGATGGCCACTCCAGGACCTTCACTTTATTCTGGCCAATGACAGGTCGACTTGGCCTTGGTGTGTTTTGTATAATTATCATCTTGGAATGTCCAAATACATCCCATGCGCAGCTTCCTGGCTGATGAATGCTATGTTCCTCCAGTGTTTTTGATAACATACTGTATTCATCTTGCCATCAATTTTGAGCAAATTTCCTGTGCCTTTGTGGCTCACACATCTCCAAAACATCAGCGATCCACCAACGTGTTTCACAGTAGGAATGGTGTAACTTTCATCATAGGCCTTGTTGACTCCTCTCCAAGTGTAGCGTTTATGGTTGTGGCCAAAAGGCTCAATTTTGGTCTCATCACTCCAAATGACATAAGGTTTGAGGCTTGTCTCTGTACTGTTTGGTGTATTTTTGGCGGGATACTTCGTGGCATTTGTGTAGTAATGGCTTTCTTCTGGCGACTCTACCATGCAGCCCATCTTTCTTCAAGTGCCTCCTTATTGCGCATCGAAACAGCCACACCACGTTTTTAGAGAGTCCTGTATTTCATCTGAAATTATTTGTGGGTTTTTCTTTGCATCTCTGACAATTTTCCTGGCAATTGTGGCTGAAATTTTAGTTGGTCTACCTGACTGTGGTTTCAACAGGACCCCTCATTTTCCACTTCTTGATTAGAGTTTGAACACCGCTGATTGGCATTCTCAATTCTTTGGATATCTTTGTATATCCCTTTCCTGTTTTATACAGTTCAACTACCTTTCCCACAGATCCTTTGACAATTCTTTTGCTTTCCCCATGACACAGAATCCAGAAATGTGGATGAGAGATGCAAGGGTCTGTCAGGTGTCCAGAAACTCATTGACCTTTTATACACACACATTAATTACAAGCAAACAGATCACAGGTGAGGATGGTTACCTTTAATAGCCTTTCAAACTCCTTTGTGTCAACTTATGTGCATGTTATCAGGCCAAAATCACCAGGGTATGTAAACTTTTGATCAGAAACATTTGGGTATTTTCTGTTGTCATTATGATTTAAAAAGACTAAACACAGTTGATTGATAATAAATGGCTTCAGCCAAACACTAACCATGAGTGAAAGAAATATTATTGTGTTATCATTCATATGCTCTGAAAAATGGCCAAGAAATCATAAATTCTGCCAGGGTATGTAAACTTATGAGTACAACTGTATATGCATGTTTCTTTTGAGCATTCCTGCAGTGCTTTTTGCATATTTTGCCACGATTTTGCTGCGATTTGTGTTTTTGTTATGCTTCTATTTTAGGCAAATTTGTTGATGGGCAGATTTAAAAATGCGAAACGCAATATCGCGGTAAAAACACACGACATGCTTTTCTGCAGCTTCTTCATTGAAGTCTATTGATTCAAAAAAGCAAAAAAAGCTGTGTTTTGCTTTAGAAAAAGTCCCTGACCCTTTCCAAAAATGCAGAGGCACAAAAAATGCATTGATGTGAACGTGTTCCATAGAAACCCATGTTAAAAAAATGTTCTGGGTTTCTGCAAAAAGCATGAAAAAACGCATTGGTGTGAATGGAGCCTAAAACCTTGCCAGCGTCCTGCACAATACAGGCCAGCTATGAGAGTGACTTCTATGGTTCAACTAATGGTTCAGTACAGAACCCATCAAAGGCCTTAGATGGAATTGTTAGTCCTTGATGTTTTCAGGTGTGACAGCAGTCAAGGAAACTATAAAAGCCCTAAAGCTGTGAGCCGCATGCGGCTCATATGTGAACCCAGCCTCAGTCAGACCTTCAGAGCGCATGCGCCGGTGATGTCATTGTTTGCATTCACTCTGAATATCTCCTAAACTGTGCAGGTTTAGGAGATAGCCAGAGTACCCACAGGTAAGCCTTATTATAGGCGTACCTGTAGGTACCAGTAAAAAATAAGACTTTACTTCCACTTTAAGAGTATATATTTTTTTATATTGTGAAGTAAAGCAGTACAACTTAGCAGTGACTTAGCTGACCTTCCCTCCATGTGGCACAGGCAATACAAATAATCATTTTCTCTTCCTACAATAACCAGTGGTAGGGAGGAATAGCCCATCAACAGGGGACTATTGCCTTTATTTTTAGGCACCTTTCTTGCAGTACTATTCCAAATCTTAACGTGTATATTGCAAATTACATTTTTTTTTATGTGTGCGCGTTCAGAGTTGTGTATTTTATCATAGCCTTATCATTTTTATGTACTTCTTCCATCTAAAGTACCTGGTTGATCCTGCCAGTCACCTTTCTTCCTTAAACTGACCACACAAAGCAGAGAAGCTGATCTATGTTAGTGTGGTCAGTTTTTATCCTTTGGCTGGCCACTGAGAGGGACAGGACACTGTGCAGACACACAGCATGCCTGCATTGGGTTGTTTGTTCAGCCACTACACCCCTGACCAATCACAGCTTGCCTCTGGAACACACCCCCTGCTCAAGCACAGCCTGCATCGTGTCCCAAGCTGAACAGACTATGGAGTACAGACACGCTGTTTGTCTGCACAGTGTCTTGTAACCCCAGGCCCCGCAATCAGTAAGAAGAGATTCATGGTCACATGACAGTACTTTTTAAACTTGTAAAAAAGGTAGGAAAGATCATTTCTGAAACTCAGCAAAATCAGTTATGATGCCTGCATAGTTAGTAGTGTATTAAAAAGTATCTATAACATTTTATGTTCACAACTACTTTAAGTGGATTATTGAGGGCCTTCTTATGTGAGGACCTCCAGCCTTACAAATGTACATTCATGACATGAATGGCTGACAATTAAAATTGTGGTTTTGTCAGATCTTAATAAACACCCTAGGAAAGTACCATATTTTTAATTATTATTGAAGTTTTAACTTAAAGTGTACCTGTGCCCAGACTATGGATATTAAACTATTTTCATATTCTTAACAAGCAGTAAAGAGCTTACTTTTAATGGGAAGGTGTGTTTTCGGTGTGTTTTTTTAACTCCCCAAACATGTACCAAAATTGCTGCAAGCAGGATTTTTTTTCACCGCAACAGAAGCGCACCGCCTCAGTATGAACACATTCATTGATTTTAAAAGGAAGCATTTTTCAGGCTCTTTTTTAACGCAAAAGCACTTGCAGGCATTTGATCTTTTTTTTTTCTTTTATCTTTAGCTCGTGGAAATTTAGCTATTAGACAGGAAAACTCAGGTTACAATCATTTCTCAGACACGCCTGTTGAAGTCTACATGACTCTGCCCACCCACTACCTGTATTGTGATCTTTGAAAATTAATTTCTTCACAATGCTTATAGATACAGAGATAAATGAGGGTTTGTTTTAGTTTTTGTTTTACCTAAAAATCCACAATTCAAATGTAACCATCCTTATGCTTAAAAATACATATTAAATAGATACTGTCACCTTGCCTATGCAAGGGGACTAAACCCCCTTTGCAACATATTGCACAAACAGGCTCACCCTGTGCAGAGATTTTTCAGCTCGTGGGACAACAATATAAGCACCAGCAGACTAGAAGTAGATGCTACTGGGACAGATTACTTTATTAGTTAAGCCTTTATACACACAAACAGTAGCTGCTGCCACCTGTTTTGTAATGAAAACACGCACCATTCACAACATCCTCTATAGTGATATAGCGATTCTGGCCTTAAAGAATGACGCTCTCTGACACTCACTGCCATCCCCAGACAGGAAAGAGACAGGAAAATAACTAAAATAATTGTAAAGTTTGTTAGCCCTCAGAGAGGCAATGATTCTTTCATTTCTGGTTTATAAAACACAGAGATTCAGCTTAGATTTCTAAAATATCATTTTCATGAATAGAAAAGAAAAATGTTTACAGAAAAAATAATACATAACAGACAATTAGCAACTGTAAATTAAGTGGGATTAAAAGTGAAAAGTACTTAACATAGTTTACCTGGTCTTTGGTTTCATGTAGAGTCTAAAAGGGCATTTGCAGTAATAACACAACCAATCAGGCAGGGATGTGCTGTAGAGGCTGGAACATATTGTGTGATGAATTGGCAGACATGTTCATATTAACAACTTTTCTAACCATATCTATATTTCCAGATGACAAGGTTTCACATTTCGACAACATATTATTGAACAGAATGAAATTATGATTTGTTAGACACCAAATACAATATAAACTGGATGCATATATCACTTAACAAAAGGAAAAAATTCCCCCACGTTGGGGTTTTTAGGCAGCATGCAATGAAAAAGTCAGGTCTAATGTATGTAAAAGAGAATTTTTATTAAATGAAAAAATATGACAATTAAGTTAGAACATGAGCTCCAGTGGGAAAGCAATTATAAAAACATGGATAGACACTTAGCAAGCTAATACTCTCATATCAACAGATTAATACAGTATCTGTCATATAGATGAGAAGATATCTCTGACGCGTTTCAACCCACAAGGGGTCTTCCTCAGAGGGAAAAGTCTGCTAGGAGAAACATAATATCAGTATCGTTGGCATAGTAAAATTGCAAGGTAAGAAGAGCTCTCAAATAGGAGCATACAGCATACAGGGAGTATGTGGGCAAAACCTGTGGCAAAAGTCACAGGTTTTGCCCACATACTCCCTGTTTACATGCGGGTTGTCTCCCTCCCCTCCGGGTACCCTTACCTTGGTTGGTGGGGACAGGAGGAGAGGATTCTTATGCGTGTGACTTCTTGTAAGACCTACTGACGTCTCAAGACCCGTGTGGCCTCTGGCAGAATTGTACCACTCTGGCACATCCCGGGGAAGGTGGATGGTGTCTTTTTCAGTAAGGGTTCTCCACGTGGGAGTTTTGCCTTTTTTATCTTTAGGATACACACTATTGTGGTAAATATACAGAATTATTGTACTGTATGCTCCTATTTGAGAGCTTTTCTTACCTTGCAATTTTACTATGCCAACGATACTGATGTTATGTTTCTCCAAGCAGACTTTTCCCTCTGAGGAAGACACCTTGTGGGTTGAAACGCGTCAGAGGTATCTTCTCATCTATATGACAGATACTGTATTAATATGTTGATATGAGAGCATTAGCTTGCTAAGTGTCTATCCATGTTTTTATAATTGCTTTCCCACTGGAGCTCATGTTCTAACTTAACTGTCATATTTTTTCATTTAATAAAAATTCTCTTTTACATACATTAGACCTGACTTTTTCATTGCATGCTGCCTAAAAACCCCAACGTGGGGGAGTTTTTTCCTTTTGTTACCTTTCAGGGGTGAGCAGCACTCTCTTTACCCTTGGGTATGTGTCTTCCCTTTGTCGCATATATCACTTAGGGAATAAATGTGTTCCATTTGCCTAATAGATGTTGTAGCATGGGCATGTTTTGTGTCTAACGGATTGCCATCTTCTCATACATCAGTGTAATCACTTTTTATAAATGTAACTCTATCACAGTACAAATTATGGAATATTTGAAAGTGCAGTTTTAGGTCAAATAAAATCAGTATTACAAATGTGTATTGCATCTAGATTTTTTTTTTGGCAGGTTAACAATAGGGCTATTTAAGAGTTTCTGGCTTATTAGAGGTTTGAATAAGCTCACTTTAAAAAAAAAATACATGCACATATTTTTGCAGGTAAAAAAAATGTGCATTTATTATTTCTATTTTCAGGAATTTGCAGAGCATTGCACCAACGGTGAGCAATTTGCAAGTGCAATGTCAGGCTCCTACTGACTTTCAGTACAGCTGTCTGCTCATACCTCCGATATGGGCAGACAGTCACTGAAGAGCAGAAAGAATCAATGAACTACGAGAGAACTTAGCTGTTCAGTTCATTGAAAACTGCAATATGTCTGCTGGTGGCTTACAGTACTTGTAGCTCATTAATTTGCAGAACTCTATGAATGAATAACGTGGTTGTGTGGCAAAGCCCCACACAGCCATGCTGTTTTTAAAATGTGACAGTGGGTGTGGGAAGAAGATCCCCCACCCACCACATAGGCAGGGAATCAGGGGGTGCGGGCATGTGCTTCTTAGTAACATGTTACATGTTACACCGTCAATACTGGTGTAACATGTAACCTGTTACTAAAGGTGAACTTATTCTGTAAGACTTCCACTAAGGACCGGGCTCATTATTAGGCTTGTTCAGATCCTTGCTAAGATGTTTATGCATTGTTCATATGTGGGTTTGTATGAAATGTGTCACTTCTTCACCACAGACCTAAGATTTAGGCTGGGTTCACATATGAGCACGCAGCGGCTCACAGCAGGAGTCCGGTGCGTTCTCGTTCACTGTTTCAGGTCCGATTTCAGCCCCAATTTGCACTAGTGTAAACCCAGCCTTACATCTGATTGTTTTCTGGGGAATTTTGAAGAAAGGAGGGGTTGCACTGTGTTCAGTAAAACATCCCCATTCTCCCCACTTAGTTTGGGGTTTGTCAGATCTCATTATGATCACACCTTCCCTCTTCAGTTGGTTGCACAGAAGGGATTGCAAGTTAAAGCGGTTTGGTACTCAAAATTACAACTTTATATTATTTAAAGCAGTTTATCTATTAGATGCTCAAACGATCATTAAAAAAAAAAATTATGCAGTACTTACTGTTTAGTAGTCATTCTTATGCCGCGTACACACGTGCGGACTTTTGCCGGCGGACCTAGTCCAGCGGACAATCCCGCCGGACTTTCCAGCTGGGTCCGCTGGACTTTCCGAGCGTGTGGACTTGCCCACACACGTGCGGACTTGCCCACACACGCACGGACTTCTCCGGCGGATAATCCGCCGGCCAAAGTCCGCGGGACTTTTGAAAATGAACGTACTTGCCGCTCATCGGCAGTCCGTTCATTTAGCACGTGACTTCAGGTACGTAGCTAGCGTAGGCAGTAAATGCCGGCGCGCTAGGTCCGTCACCTGTCATGGATTTAAAGGGAATCCCCACGCCGAAAAACGGCGTGGGGGTCCCCCCCAAATCCATGTCAGACCCTTATCCGAGCACGCAGCCTGGCAGGCCAGGAAAGGGGTGGGGACGAACGAGCGCCCCCCCCCCTCCTGAGCCGTACCAGGCCGCGTGCCCTCAACATGGGGGGTGCCCTGGGGAAAGGGGGGCCGTGTGGCCCCCCCACCCCAAAGCACCTTGTCCCCATGTTGATGAGGACAAGGGCCTCTTCCCGACAACCCTGGCCGTTGGTTGTCGGGGTCTGCGGGCGGGGGCTTATCGGCATCTGGGAGCACCCTTTAATAAGGGGGCCCCCAGATACCGGCCCCCCACCCTATGTGAATGAGTATGGGGTACGATGTACCCCTACCCATTCACCTAAGGTGTAAAATGTAAAGTAAAAAAAAACACCCACACTTTTGAAAAAATAGTTTATTGCACTGCTCCGGGGGTCTTCTTCCGTCTTGGGGGTCTTCTCGCCGGACTCCCCCGCCATTTACCAAGCTCTTTTACCGAGCGGGGGAAGTCCGGCTACCTTCTTCGTCGTCGTCGCCATCGTCTGGGGTTCTCGATCCGCCTTCGGGGGTCTTCCGGGGGTCTCTTCTGTTCTTGCGGCTTTCGTCGTCTTCCGCGCCGCCGGCGCCTTGTCCTTCTTCTTGTCCTTCTTGTTCTTGTTCTTCTTCTTCTTCCGATGTTGACCCGACGCTCTCTCTGCCCGGAATGCCTGTGCCGCTCTGCGCTAGGACTTATATAGGGGCATGGGGACAGGGTCACATGTTCATGTCACATGGTGACCCCGCCCCCTTGCGATGTCACAGTCCCAGCATCCTCCGGGACTGTGACAACACAAGGGGGCGGGGTCACCATGTGACATGAACATGTGACCCTGTCCCCATGCCCCTATATAAGTCCTAGCGCAGAGCGGCACAGGCATTCCGGGCAGAGAGAGCGTCGGGTCAACATCGGAAGAAGAAGAAGAACAAGAACAAGAAGGACAAGAAGAAGGACAAGGCGCCGGCGGCGCGGAAGACGACGACCGCCGCAAGAACAGAAGAGACCCCCGGAAGACCCCCGAAGGCGGATCGAGAACCCCAGACGATGGCGACGACGACGAAGAAGGTAGCCGGACTTCCCCCGCTCGGTAAAAGAGCTTGGTAAATGGCGGGGGAGTCCGGCGAGAAGACCCCCAAGACGGAAGAAGACCCCCGAAGGCGGATCGAGACCCCCAGACGGCGGCGACGACGACGAAGAAGGTAGCCGGACTTCCCCCGCTCGGTAAAAGAGCTTGGTAAATGGCGGGGGAGTCCGGCGAGAAGACCCCCAAGACGGAAGAAGACCCCCGGAGCAGTGCAATAAACTATTTTTTCAAAAGTGTGGGTGTTTTTTTTTACTTTACATTTTACACCTTAGGTGAATGGGTAGGGGTACATCGTACCCCATACTCATTCACATAGGGTGGGGGCCCGGTATCTGGGGGGCCCCTTATTAAAGGGGTCTCTCAGATTCCGATAAGCCCCCGCCCGCAGACCCCGACAACCAACGGCCAGGGTTGTCGGGAAGAGGCCCTTGTCCTCATCAACATGGGGACAAGGTGCCTTGGGGTGGGGGGGCCGCACGGCCCCCCTTTCCCCAGGGCACCCCCCATGTTGAGGGCACGCGGCCTGGTACGGATCAGGGGGGGGGGGGCGCTCGTTCGTCCCCACCCCTTTCCTGGCCTGCCAGGCTGCGTGCTCGGATGAGGGTCTGACATGGATTTGGGGGGAACCCCCACGCCGTTTTTCGGCGTGGGGATTCCCTTTAAATCCATGACAGGTGACGGAGCTAGCGCGGCGGCATTTACTGCCTACGCTAGCTACGTACCTGAAGTTACGTTCGAAATGAACGGACTGCTCCGTGTGTGGGCAAGTCCGTTCATTTTCAAAAGTCCCGCGGACTTGCCTACTAACGGCGGGATTGTCCGCTGGACTGCCAAGTCCAGCGGATAATTTTAAAACAAAACTTAAAACTTTGGTCCGCCGGACTTTGGCGCCAAAAAGTCCGCCGGCGCCCACACACGAGGGGATTATCCCGCGGGATTGTCCCTTCGTGTGTACGCGGCATTAGAATGACTTCCGGGCTCTCCTCCCGTGGGAGTAGGCGTGGTTTTCGGCTTTCCCCGGCTCCGCAATGACCCCTGGGAGCTCTGTAATAGTTTACCCAAGAAGCAGTGCGGGACGCCGTCATCCAGGAATCGCGTGAGACGGCACTGCTAGCTCAGATAACTGAGCATGCGCGACATCGAGCGGTGAATGCTGGGAGCACAGCATTCACCGCATCCCGGAACTAATTGCTTGTGGGTTTTCAAATGCCCACAAGCAAAATGGAAACGCCCGGGACAAGTTTTTATAAGTTGTATTAAAGGACTAAATCAGCGATCCGGGGATGAAGAAGCAGCAACAGGTGAGTGCTACAGTTGCAGTGTTAGAAGAAAACAATGACAACAACAAAAAAAAAAAGATAGGTCCGCGGAATCCCGCTTTAATTTCCAACACAACTGACTTCTGCTGGCTGTGCTTGTGGGGACAGTCTGTCCGTGTTGCTTCTCTTGTGCTGCATAATGAAATTTTACTGCTGAAAAACCAAGCTCAACCTAAGTAGCTTGCTGTTCTCCCCAGCAACTACTGCTTACTACTGGCACGCCAAAGCACTGTGGGACATCTGAATAACCCCTAACTGCAGCATATCCTCAATCTCCAATTTTATGTGTGCCTGGACTTCCAGAAAGATGCAGTATGCAAAGTGTATGAAGGTGGGTGTGCCCCTGTTGACTATAAGATGCCTCTACTTGGTTTCCCCGTGAAACAATCACGGTGTGCAACAAGCATTTCTGAGCTTAATGTGTGGAAGTCTAATGCCGCGTACACATGGTCAGACTTTCCGACGTAAAATGTGCCATCAGAGCTTGTTGTCGGAAATTCCAACCGTGTGTAGGCTCCATCGGACAGTTTCCAATCGGAATTTCCGTTGCACAAAATTTGAGATCTGGTTCTCAAATTTTCCGACAACAAAATCCGTTCACGTAAATTCCGATCGTGTGTACACAATTCCGATGCACAAAGTGCCACTCAGAATCAAGCAGAAGAGCTGCACTGGCTATTGAACTTAATTTTTCTCGGCTCGTCGTAAGTATTGAATGAATCATGTATGGCCTGTCTAAATGTACTGGTTACAATGAACTGTCATTTAACTAGTTCTAGTTCTCTCCTTCAGTGAGTAGATATGCCCTGCACAGCTTTCCATTGTTTCAGTAAACCTTTTGTTTGTTTCCCTCAGCAGGAGGGCTGTAAGCTAGGCTTCTAAGCTGCTCCAGACTTGGGTTAGTCTCCAGTGCTTGATCAAACACAGTACTACAAGCTCCAGCCAACTGCTCCATGGCCAATAAGGAGAGCAGCTGAGGCACAGCAAAAGTCACTAGGCCAAAGCAAGGAAAGAGACTATAGGTATCATCCTCCTACTCTGGAACCAGAGACTGCCCATTGGCAGCCTTTGCAGCACTATGGGTGACCAGTAACACTGGAAAAATACTGTTATCAGATTCAGTCATTCAATTTCCTACATCAAACATACATGTGTTGGGTAACTGTGCATGAACGTGGTTACTCCCTGGCTACTTCCCTAGGAGAACTGTACATCTCCACTTCATTCCACCCCAACTTGTTTCCAGTTTTCACTTTAACATCATTACAAAGTATGTTGGTATGTCCAGAGGGTCCAGCTGGCGAATTCTGGGTATCATCAGAAAACGCATATTATGAAGCAGCACTGGTGTGAATATCACATCCCAGACTAAAAAAACTCTCTCATCCCACTTCTTGCTCCCCAATGTAGTTTGGTGTTGTTACCAGTAACTTTCCCACTGGCAAACAGCATAAAGGAAGGGGTGCTGGCCAGCTGGCCAGCTGGCCAGGTGATGTTCCTGAGATGTCTGGGCTTGCCACAAGGTAGCATCTGTGGGTATCAGATGAAGGGGTAGCCCCTTCATCTGATGTGGTCATCTGCAGTGGTCAGATGCCACTTTAGGGGAATCGGGCTTGCGCTCTAACATAAACTGTTGAACGTCTACAGGACAGATGTGTAGGAATTTGTCCTGGATCATTAGGTCCTCCAGAAATTCATAGTTTTTTTTAATACTTTAGCCCACTGCCAGAATGTGGTGGATAGGTGGCTTACCACACCTGTGTAATGCCCCGTACACACGGTCGGAAAATCCGACCACAAAATCCATCCGATTTTTTCCGACGGATTTAGTCCGACACTGGTGTTGCATACACACGGTTGGACAAAGTTGTCGGAAAATCCGATCATTCTGAACGTGGTGACGTTTGTTGCCTACGACGGGACTACGTAGAGGCTAGTAGCCAATAGCTTTGGTCTTGTAATGTGATCTAAGCATGCGTAGCACTTTGTTCGTCGGACTACGCTACACACGATCGGAATTGGTGTGATCGGACTTTGTTGTCGGAAAATTTTTAGAGCAGGAGATAAAACTTTGTCCGTTGGACAATCCGATGGAAAATGTCCGATGGTGCCTACACACGGTCGGAATTTCCGACAACATTGTCCGATAGGACAGAATCCATCGGAAAATCCGACCGTGTGTATGGGGCTTAAGAGTCTGTGGGTCCTTTTTGCAGTAACCTGAATTTCTTGTGATATACTTCTGGGGTCAATTGATACTTCATAATTATACCATCTTTTATGGTCCCCGTAATCATAATTTTTTTTAGTTGGCAATTCAATGCCAGGCCTCCAGGAACCTGCCTCTTAGCCTCTGGAGGAAAAGAGATTTAACCTCCACATATGGAAAGACTTCTTTATAGTAGACATGTGCACACTGAAGTATTTTGTTTCGGAATTTCGTTTTCGTCCGAAAAATACATTTATTTAGTTACTCGCGAAATTCGTTTTTATTTATTTTCTTTCGTTAAAAAATGCATTCGTCTGAAAATACGAAATAATTAAGGTCGAATCTGTCATTGAACCAACATCAGAATTGTTCTATATCCTGTGGGCGGAGCATTTGACCATAAATGTCCGCTCGTGGCGACTGCTTCGTCGAATCTTCATGTCAAATCTTTTCTCTCTATGTCGAATAATCTTGGACTAATAGAGTTAGGTTAGGAACATTCAACCTTTTTGCTATTGTCTCTATAATGTCGAATCTTTTCTCTCAATGTTGAATCTTTTCTCTCTGTAGAATAATCTTGGACTAATAGAGCTAAGGTTAGGCACATTCGACCACAGGTTTGATGGACACAGATTGCTATTGTCAGCATTATGTCAAATCTCCTATCTATATCGCAACGGAAATAAAGCATTTGTTTATGTTGGATCTTTCGGTTTTCGGATTCTGCACGTTCATTATCATTTGTTAAAACGATAACAAAAATATCCGAAATTCGGACGAAAATGCATTTGGACGAAAACGATATAGTACGAGCTGTGAAAATGGGGAATAGACTCCCTTAAGAACTAGTTCTGGCCAGCTCAATATGCACAAAATAAAACTGGATATGTACATTTATAGGTAATAACACCAGAGATTGTTGATACAGGGACTATCCAATTGCATTCCAGAAGATCAGTAAGGATTTTTTTTTTTTTTTAAATAAATGTTTCCTCAATTGAAGCAAATTGGACCCTGCATTATAGTTGTTTTTTCTTGCCTTCCTCTGAATCGACTGTGGGAATAGGCTTTTGTATATAAAGGTTTTCTATTTTTTTTTTTCAGTTGGTTGAACTAGATGGACTTGTTTCTTTTTTCAACCTATGTCACTATGTAGCCCTGGCTTTAGATACCAGGCTCACTATGTTGGTGGCGAGTGGTACTGACAACCTGTTTTTTCAAAGGATAGGAAGGAAGTATTAATGTCACTGTCATTCTCCATGACTGGAAATTTGGATGCATGGCCCAAAGCCAAAGGTGTTTCCCTGTACTCAAGGGAACCAAGTGTCTGATCCTGTTGCTGGAACTATGCCACAGGATCCTTAGCAAATATGTACTGCAAAGCCACTTGCAAAAGAACTGATGTTGGGTACACAGTCTAGTTATAACATGCTCAAACTGTGGCCCGGAACATTGGTCGATACATTAGGTTCAGTTCTTGTACCTGTATGCAGCTGGGCTGTACCAGAACCACTTGTACCTGAAACAGACAGGACTTGTTCTACTGCAGGTCCCACAAGGATTTGTTTTTCAGTGATAGAACACCTTTGAGATGAATTGGAATGGAGACTGCGAGCCAGGCCTTCTTGTCCAACATCAGTTCCTGACCTCACAAATGCGCTTCTGGAAGAATGGTCAAAAATTCCAATAGACACACTCCTAAACCTTGTGGACAGCATTCCCAGAAGAGTTGAAGCTGTTATAGCTGCAAAGGCTTGAACCCTACAGACTAAGACTGGGATGCCATTAAAGTTCATGTGTGTGTAAAGGCAGGTGGTGTCCCAATACTTTTAAAAATATAGTGTATCTCTTAGGAGCTTTGATGTATTTTATTAATCTGCTGGGCATTGTGGCATAAGAGTGTTTTGTGTCTTAACTGATTGCCATCTTCAGTTTTTATGAATGTAACTCCCTCACAATACAGACTATGGAATATGAGTTGAAGTGTATGAAATATGTATGAAATAGGAGGGAGTTGAAATGTATGAAAGTGCAGTTTCAGGTCAAACAAAACCAGACTTACAAATATGAATTGCTGCTGGATGGTTTTTCAACAGGTAATAAAAGGACTGCATTAAGAGTCTGGCCTAATGGAGGTTTGCAACAGCCATTTAGGACAGGCTCTATTAACATGTTGTGCAGATCCTGGCTTAGATCTTTATGTATTCCTTAAGTTGATCAGCTATGTGTCAAAGTGTTTAGAGCTATTTTGCTCTATTTGGGGGTTATACCTCTCCACCACTGACAACAGTCTAAATCTATTTTTATTGCTGACTTGTGAATTTTTGGAGAAATGAGGGGTCACCATGTTTAGCACAACTTCCTCTATCCCAGTTTGGAGTTTGTCAGACCTCATTTTTATCACACCCTTCTACTCACCTTACCTGCACTCCCTCAACCTGCTCAGTCCATTATAGATGATGACACAGCCTGCTACGGTGACAGTGTTTGGGTGAACCAGCCAATCACTAGGGGAGTGAAGCCACTGTACCTCCAAATAACCTAAAGAAACATGAATTGTAAGGCCCCATGCACATGAGACGCCGGTGCAAACTCTGCCGAACACGTTTTAAAAAGCAGAAATCTGCGTTTAAAAATGCACATTTTGCCACATTTTCATGCCGCGTTTAGCCACGCTATAAGCGTTTGTAAAGATAACATCATATAGACCCTCCCCAAGCTCAGAAAGCATGTATTATTAACTATTTCTGCCATTTTGATCAGAGTGAGCAGCAGCAGCAGAGAGAGCAGTTGTACACTTGCATTTGCCTCTCTTTCTGTGTTTTTTTTTTGGGGGAAATGGTTCCCATATTGAATATATGTCAGGAAATGCTCCTGATGTTGCTCTTGATGAGGCAGCAACGTCGTCGCAAATTGTGTGAGAGGTCCAGAGTCAGAGCTCGTCGATATTGGACCCATCCGTTGATGGCACAGCGAATGTCCGTTGGATATTTCACAAACATGTATGTACAGCTGCGTACCTACCCCAACAAGTTTTTTAATTTTACCCGTATGTCCATTGTCACATTTGATCTGCTCTTAGAAAAAGTACGACCCGGTCTGACATGCATGGACACCAATATGAGAAAGTCACTGATTAGATTAGAAATTGGATGAAGGGTTGGGGCAAAGAAGTGGAGGCATTCCTCATTGTCTAAGCTACCTAAAAAAATAGAGTTTTTTATGGCTAAAGTAATTACAACATTTTAAACCAATTTTTTTTGTATTTTTTATGGAGTTTTCTGGTCCAAAAAAATTGGGTTAATTTAAAAACACTTATAAACGCAAACCCACGTTTAGCCGCGCTTTGCGTCTGAAACGTGGAAAAGCAAAGTGTCTGAACCCATTTTTTTGCTTCTGGAAAAACGAGGTTAAACGCAACTGCCTAAAAACGGGAATAAACGAGACTGTGTACATGGACACATAGGATAACAAAAGTTGAAAAAAGTGTCCAACTGCCTCTGAACACGCGTTTAATAGCATCTAGTGTGCATGGGGCCTTACACTGTGCTAAAAGGCCAGATGATAGATCAGATGGTGAGTAGGAGTCAGAAATTAGCTTATAGAGTGCAGTGGTCAGGACTACAATATGTACCTATGACCTATTTGCCTATGACATTGCTTACAGTATAGAGTATATAGGTTTAGGACTATGTAACATATGACATAGCCTATGGGTTGCTGTGGTCAATGTTGTGTAATGTATAACATAGCAGATCAAATGCAGGGCCAGAACTATATAACATACACTACAGCATATAGAGTGCAAGATTCAGGACTATGTAACATACAGTATGACATAGTGTATAGAGTGCAGTGGTCTGGATCATGTGAAATATTACATAGGGGTTGATTTACTAAAACCGGTGAGTGCAAAATCTGGTGCATGGTAGCCAATCAGCTTCTAACTTCAGCTTGTTCAACAGATGTGCGAACAGATATGCTCTGCGCTCTGAGTCCACCCTATTTTGAAGCCTATTCAAGCCTATGGCTCTAATCAAGTGCTTCAAAAAAACACCCCGACCGCTGTAATTCATGCGCCCGGCGTTCTACAAGGGGCCGGATGCATGAATAGGGGTGCTATGCATGAATCTATCTATTAACCATGTAGGGGGTGGCGTGGATAGAGAGGGCGGCACCCGTACGCCCTTATTGGATGGGCCGCCCCTGACTGTAAAATGCAACGTAGCATAAGGAGTGCAGGGATCAGAACTATATAATGTGAGATACAGCATATAGAGTGCAAGGGTCAGGAATATGTAACATGTAGCATAGTATATATAACGCAGTAGCCAAGAGAGTATTTAATGTACTCAACAGCCTGCAGAGTGCAGTGGTTGGGATTGTGTAACATAATGCCCCTTACATTGCTGGTCAATTGAAAGAAAAAATGCCCCTGTGTCAGTGGGAGAAGAGAATGCTGTTAGTGGTAGGAAACAAAGGTTCCAAGGGTTTGGTGTTAAGCAAAAAATGCCTCGCGATTAGTGGGAAGACTAAAAATGTCAGGATTGGTGGTAAGAAAAAATGCCCTATGGTCACTGAAAGGAAAAAATATCCCAGCATCAGTATTCGTTGGGAGGAAATAATGTCAAGGTGGCAGTGGTCAGCTTAAAATATACAGTGATCATTATTATGCAGCATACAACATAGCGTATGGGGTGCAGGGGTTAGGACTATGTAGTGTGTGGCATAGGATATTGTGTGCCAGTCTTTAAACTTTGGCCCATGGGATGGTTACAGCCCTCTGTTTATCATAAACCACCCACTGCATTGAGGAAACATTGTACACAATCTGCCTGTTCCTGCTCCTTTTACCAGGTGTTCCTCCTCCTTTACCTGTGATATGTACCTGCTCCCCTTGTCCACATTCCACATTCTGGTCCCCGTTCTGACCCGTCTTGACCCGTCTCACATGCCGTCACTTACTGTCCCACATGACCCAGCCTTACTTGATCTTTCCCCCTTGTATATAATTAGCTAGATTGTTAGGTTATTTTTTTTACTATGTTTCAGTTGTCATGTGTGTTCACTATTGCTTGCATACGTTTGTGGCGTTGTATATTTTTGTCACTTGCTGCGCTCCAGTCTCAATTGTGCAGCTACACTGGTCCCACCTTCTTTTGCAGATTACCAACACTTGGTATCCTAATAGTCATCATGTCACTATCATCAGAGTTTCAAACTGAGTAAGTGCGTATGACCACCCACTGCCCTGCCAACCTAACTCTTTGTATGATCCTCACAGCCACCACCACCATTGCACATGCAACTCCATGGGTAATGAACAATATTAGTGGGTACACTGAGCTGACAGGAGGAAGGCTGCACACTGACTGGCTCATGTAGCAGTGTCTGCGTCAGATGGCTACCCAAAATCTTCCTGCGACTGTAAAATATATTCTTGGCAATTTGAGATGACTCTTGTGGGTTACCGGGCCTCTTAGCATGTTTGCAAAACAGAGGGAACAGCTCCATTATCCTTCTTTGCTGTCTGGGATGTTTGGATTTTTAGCTCTGACATATGCTGGTTAACCTTGGATAAGCAGCATATTTTGTGAATTATTGCCACTTCTACTAAACTGAATATTGAATGAGGCTGTCAGCTCTTGGGCCTAAAACAAAAGGAGATTTTAACCCTCAGTGTATCCATATTACCCTGCCCACTTCATAAAGCTTCAGTTTTTTTTGCTAGTGTCCTTAGGTGATGGACCCCTTCTGTTGGGATAATTTTTCTATTTTCCACCAGATTTCCTTTTCTCCTTCAACTGACACTTCTATCAAGATCTGACTGCTTATTGCCATATGGCAATAAGTTCCTGGATCAGCTACCCTCAGTACATACCTTGGGAACTGTGGATAGCATGGCATCAGGGCCAGCCTATAATGTTTTGCTTCAGGCACTGGATCCTGCATTAGGTGGTTACCTTGACACATGGTGCAACAAGTGTAGTTAACAGCAGGGTGCTCTACAGGTCCAGGGCCATGGTACATTCCTATGATACCCAAACCCTGAAGACCCCATTGGGGTATTCCTACTGTAACAGACAAAGCCTGGACCCTGGATTGGACCAGTGACCAGTGTAAAAGGTAAGGCAGGCTTTCCCTGTACCTTTACATACCTATTTCTGGCTCTACGTGTCTTGTTGGATGAATGAATGAATGAATAATTTGTATAGCGCTACATTGCGAACTGAATCGCCTCAAGGCGCTGTATTTGTGCTTTGTTGTCAAGCTTCTTAGAAGAGGTAGGTCTTGAGTTTTTTCCTGAAGGCCTGATGGTTTTCTTCCATGCGGATATCGTTCGGTAGAGCGTACTTGGATCTGTAGTTCACTGCACTATATCCTTTTCTCCTACACAATGACATAATGCAATGCACACAAGTTTTTCTGAAGGCACAAGTTATGGAGTAATGTACATGTTTGGCGTTTTTTCCCTGCGAATTATAGTGTCACTTTATTTGGCCTTGTAGCTAGCATAATTATACCTAATTAACCACCAGAAGGTTTTACCCCCTTTTTGACCAGGCCATGTTTTGTTATTTAGCACTGCGCTACTTTAACTGACAATTGCTCGGTCAACACTGTGCGCAAATTAAATTACAATTTATTTTTTGAACAAATAGAGCTTTCTTTTGGTGGTATTTCATCATCACTGTGTTTTTTTATTCTTTTGCTTTATAAACGAAACAATGCCGAAAAAACAAAAAAACAAAAACAAACATGTTTTCCTTCATTTCTGTTATAAAATTTTGCAAACAAAAAATCTTTCTTTATAAACTTAGGCCAAAATGTAGTCTGCTACATTTCTTTGGTAAAAAATTACCTAAATCAGTGTATATTATTTAGTCTGTGTGAAGGTTATAGAGTCTTCAAACTGTGGCATATACTGTATATTTAAAAATGAATCAAACCTAATGTACTGATGGCCTATCTCATTTATTGAGGCCCTAAAATGCCAGGACAGTACAAATACCACAACCAACCACCCCTTTTTGGAAAGTAGACAGTCCAAAGTATTTGATAAGAAGCCTGGCGAGTTTTTTGAAGTTGTAATTTTTGGTCACATTTTTTTGGAAAAGGAAGTCCGACCGATTTAAACGGGTGCCATTGAAAAGAATAGGCTGTGACTTTGATGTCCAGAGTTGCATGATAAGTCGCACAAGTGTGAATGCAGCCTAATGCCCGTACACAGGATCGGACATTGATCGGACATTCCGACAACAAAATCCATGGATTTTTTCCGACGGATGTTGGCTCAAACTTGTCTTGCATACACACGGTCACGCGGTCACACAAAGAAATTCCGAACGTCAAGAACGCGGTGACGTAAAACACTTACGACAAGCCGAGAAAAATTAAGTTCAATAGCCAGTGCGGCTCTTCTGTTTGATTCTGAGCATGCGTGGCACTTTGCGCGTCGGAATTGTGTACACACGATCGGAATTTACACGAACGAATTTTGTTGTCGGAAAGTTTGAGAACCAGATCTCAAATTTTGTGCAACATAAATTCAGATGGAAACTGTCCGATGGAGCTTACACACGGTCGGAATTTCTGACAACAAGCTCTGATCGCACATTTTACGTCGGAAAAGTCCAAACATGCTTTGTTTTTTTAAATTCTAGTAGTGCCTCTTTTCATATTATTTTAAATTGAACTGGCAGCTCATGGGACTAAAATGGGAAGAGCTGTTAAGTTTCAAAGGAAATTTTCAGTTTTTGAGCAAAAAATAGCTTAGTAAAAATGCTCGACTTTTTTTTAAAATAATCTTAAAGCTAAATTCGGCAAACAAAAGCCTTTATTTAGATATATTCCCCAATTGCCACAAAGGATATAAGTCAACCCAGATATTACAGGCATACCCCACTTTTAAGTACACAATGGGGTTTATTTACTAAAGCTGGAAAGTGCAATATTAGGCTCACTTCTGCATAGAAACCAATGAGCTTCCAGGTTTTATTACCAAAGCTTAATTGAACAAGCTGAGGTTAGAAGCTCATTGGTTTCTATGCAGAAGGGAGCCTGATTTTGTGCTTTCCAGCTTTAGTATATAAACCCCATTGTGTACTTAAAAGTGGGGTATGCCTGTACTTTGTGGAAGTAGCAGTGACATCATCGCTGGGCTGTACATAGCCTGTGCAGAGAGCAGAGCTGTGGGAGGGATCCAGCAGGCTCCACACACTACAGGCTGCCTACAGGAAACAAACTACAGGAGGGGGAGGAGACAAGACCAGAAACCCTGCACAATGAAAAAGAGCAGCCATGGCCAATCTTTTGTACAGGAAGCTCCTGCACAGAAGCAAAGATGCACACTGGATTATTAGACAGATCTGGAAGAAAATATACAAAGCATACTAAGATTCAAGGACAAAAATTACACAACTTTTGTATTTAGATGCTTATCCCAGAGTTCACCTAATATATTATCCATTTTTTCAGGTAAAGTATCAGTAAGGAAGACACTAACATCCCCCACCCAGCTCCTATCCTGCATAGAGCATCCATTGCATTTCGGGATGAACAAGGGCCTGTTGCAGTAAAAGAAACAGATCCCTACCAAACAGGGATGCTGCACAAGTTTAAAGGGGAACTCCACATTGCTGCAAATACAGTGGTACTTTGGTAGACGCTGCCTTTACCTCAAACAATGAGCAGTTCAGTCAGCCTGACAGGATAAGGCCTTGTGCGCACTGAGAATTTACTCAGCTCCTCTGAACCTTCTTCTCATGACAAGAGAAAAGCTGCTTTAAAAATGCAGTAAAATCTGCATATTGCATGCGTGTTTATGCGTGTTCATGCATTCTGTTGGCCAGAATTCTGGAAGCTGTGTCCAAAACAAAGGCAGGCAAAGGGAAAAGGACTAGTCACCAATATTGCCAGTGGCCTCTTTGCAGCTGATCTTTTACCCGTTGCTAACTTGTTATACTTTGTTCTGCACTGTGCCTCTGTGTGGTGGTCATCTTGGTAGAGGTAGGTTTTACTTGATCATGTCAAAGCTGTTAGCAAGGAGAACAGTGCACAGCACAGTAGTGACGTCACCAAAGCTCAATACAAAAAAAACTAAGAATAGCAATCACAGGCAGCAGTGCCTTAGATTTCATACTGCAGAAATACATCTATAATGGGGTATCCAAAGGAGTGCATAGGCACCCGCACATATTAGAAACATATCAGAAAGAGCACTGCTATTTTTTAGGAGGAACTCAAAACAAAGGGTACATTTTCAGAGCACTACTTACGTACAATAAACAATTCTATATGTTCCTATAATATAGCAATGTTTTATGTTTACTTTATGACAGCACTCCCCATTTATAAACATTTGATTGTTGAAAGTTAATTGTATTTGCTCTGGTTCCATACTCAATAAATACTTAAGTATGCATGCCATATTAAAATGTTTTATATGCATAATTTACAGCCTAACCTGTGACAGACTGCCATAGTCTATTTATATTACTGAATACAGCATTCTATTAATATATATATATATATATATATATATATATATATATATATATATATATATATATATATATATATAAAATGTGTGTGTGTGTATATATATATATATATATATATATATATATATATATATATATATAAATATATATATATATATGTATATACCTTGTTTATCGGCTTGTAACACACACTTTTCCCCCCTGAAAATAGGGGGCAAATTGCATTGGACCAGTGTTTTGTCTATCATAAGAACCGGCCAAAGAGGCGGGACAGTGTGTGCGAGCGCTGGTTAAACAGGAGATCCCTCTGTGTAATCTGGCACAGATCAAGCTGCAATGATGGGCAATGGCGAGGCTGCATATGGGCACATATCAGGCTTCAATGTTGTGCAATGGTGGGGCTGTTTTTCAGGGGTTGGGCTTGGCACCTTAGTTCCAGTGAATGGAACTCCTAAGGCGTAAGCATACCAAGACATTTCATGCTCTCAACCTTGTGGGAACAGTTTGGGGTTTGCCCTTCCTGTACCAACATGACTGCTCAACAGTGCACAAATAAGGTCCATAAAGACATGGATAAGCAAGTTTGGGGTGGAGGAACTTGACTTGCCTGCACAGAGTTCTGACCTCAACCTGATAAAACACCTTAGGAATGAATTTGAGCGGAGACTGCGAGCCAGGCCTTCTCATCTACATCAGTGCCTAACCTAACAAATGCGCTGGAAGAATGGTCAAACATTCCCATAGACATACTCCTAAACCTTGTGGCCAGCCATCTGAGAAGAGTTAAAGCTGTTATAGCTGCAAAGGATGGGCTAACCCAATATTGAACCCTACAGACTAATGCACACTAATACACACGGTCAGAAAATCCGACCACAAAATCCATCGGATTTTTTCAGACGGATTTTGTCCGACACTGGTGTTGCATACACACGGTCGGACAAAGTTGTCGGAAAATCCGATCATTCTGAATGTGGTGACGTTTGTTGCCTACGACGGGACTACGTAGAGGCTAGTAGCCAATAGCTTTGGTCTTGAAATGTGATCTGAGCATGCGTGGCACTTTGTCCGTCGGAATTCGCTACACACAATCGGAAAAAGTCCGATAGGACTTTGTTGTCGGAAGATTTGAGAGCAGGAGATAAAACTTTGTCCGTCGGAAAATCCGACGGAAAAAGTCAGATGGAGCCTACACACGGTCGGAATTTCCGACAACATTGTCCGATAGGACATTTTCCATCGGAAAATCCGACCGTGTGTACGGGGCATAAGGCTGGGGTGCCATTAAAGTTCATGTGCGTGTGTCCTAATACTTTTGGTAATATAGTGTATGTAGTGTCACTCATACCGTATTAGCTTTTTGGACAACGGTTTCTTTTAACTCCTTAAGCTTGCATGGACAGACAGTTTTGTTGACCATTACATAGTACAAAGTTTTTAGCAAGAATTTCTTGTGAGAAAGTGTCATCTGCCATAAGCTACATACTTGTATGCGCTGCCCCTTCTATACCAAAAACAGGTTTGCTTAGCATACAGAATACCACAACAAAGACTGCCCTGCAGACTATCAATTTAAGGACCCAAAATGTATTGTTAGAACATATGGTTAATGAATTTTCAAGATACGTAAAGTGGTAGCAAACAAACAGATCAACCATTACAGTACTGCCAAAGTTAGAATCCAGAACAGCTTAAAAGTATAGTCTAATCAAAGTGAAAATAGTTGAAAGCGGGATTGTACTGAAAAAAAAAAAAATTTAAAAGCCAGCAGCTACAAATACTGCAGCTGCTGACTTT
This sequence comes from Lithobates sylvaticus, assembly GCA_028564925.1. NCBI lineage: Eukaryota > Metazoa > Chordata > Amphibia > Anura > Ranidae > Lithobates > Lithobates sylvaticus. The sequence continues at coordinate 441,914,181 of CM053026.1, forward strand.
TAAAAAAATGGACACTTACCTGTTCCAGGGTCCAGCGGTGTCGGCAGCAGAGGCCGATCGATCGCTCGGCTCCCTGCTGTAGCCGGCGCCATTCTCGGTGAGGGAATCAGGAAGTGGCTTCACTTCCCGATTCCCTACTGCGCATGCGCGAGTCGCGCGGCGCAATGAGAATCTTCAGCGCCGTCTGCCGGGTCACGTGTGTGTCCCGGCAGACAGCGCGCCGGGACAGGAGGTGACGTAAACTCCCGTGGGAGTTTATGCCCGGAAGTGGGTGCAGATACCTGTCTTAGACAGGTATCTGCACCCCCCTCCCCCCTGAAAGGTGCCAAATGTGACACCGGAGGGGGGGAGGGTTCCGAAAAGCGGGAGTTCCACTTTAGGGTGGAATCCCCCTTTAAGTACTGATTTTTCTGTTTTTCCTTCTAAATTTTACAAAGCAGTTTGACTTCACATTTTTCGATATGTATATCATGCATTAAGTTATATATAGTTTTATTTTGTTTTTGTTTTTCTCTTATTCTAGGACCCAACAAGTGATTAAAATGCCAGAACAAAGTAATGATTATCGAGTAGTGGTGTTTGGGGCAGGAGGTGTAGGGAAGAGCTCCTTGGTCCTGCGGTTTGTCAAAGGAACATTTCGAGACACGTATATTCCAACTATTGAGGACACATACCGGCAGGTCATCAGCTGTGACAAAAGTGTCTGTACCCTGCAAATCACGGACACAACTGGAAGCCACCAGTTTCCAGCCATGCAGCGACTCTCCATTTCTAAGGGTCATGCATTTATTCTAGTCTTCTCTGTCACCAGCAAACAGTCAATAGAGGAGTTGAAGCCAATCTATCAGCAGATCCTACAGATCAAAGGTAGTATAGAGAGCATTCCAGTAATGCTAGTAGGAAACAAGTGTGACGAAACACAGCGTGAAGTGGATACAAAAGAAGTAGAGGCGTTGGCCAAAGAGTGGAAATGTGCCTTCATGGAGACCTCAGCTAAGATGAACTACAATGTGAAGGAACTTTTTCAAGAGCTACTGAACTTGGAGAAAAGGAGAAACATGAGCCTAAATATTGATGGTAAAAGGTCCAGCAAGCAGAAGAGGGCAGACAAAATTAAGGGAAAATGCAGTATCATGTAAGCAAATACAATCCTGGCACATTCATTTCAGTTCTGCATGTGCAAGGTCATAAAACGTGTTTCCCTTTATTTTGAAGAGAATTTCAATCCTTGGCTGCATTTTAACACTGTGACTGCACAGGCATATACAATCTGCCTTGCACAATAATTGGGCAGCGACTACGTTTTGCTTGAAGTCTACATACCATGTCATTTCGCTAAGAACACTGACGCAACATACTTTTATCATCTTTTGTAACAGGATTTTGGCTTTGTGAACTTGCCCTTTCTTTGAAATGGTAATCAAAGAAAAAAGACACGCTCCCACATAATGGCTAAGTATTAGCCTTATGAGAACAGTGGTGCTGTAATAGAGTAACAGGAACAAAATCACGTGCAGTAACAAAGAGATGTCATTAAAAGCACAAACATCCCAGCAAAGATTTTTTACCCAGTCGTTGAAACAATGTATTTGCAAGAATTCATCATCCCAGAACAACAAAAGCAACAATTGCACAAACCTGACATGAAAAGGGATGGACCAGCATCAAAGTGAATTATTCTTCTAAATGAATACGCTATTCATACTGTATGCTTAAAACAATAAACAGCTGATCTCTACAGCTATAGAAAAACAGGAATGTTGGGGGATGTACTATACTACATTAAATATGTATGAAGATTTAGTGATCTATAGATATGACCATAAATCTACATTACACATATGTATTATATGTATATCAATATAACGCAAAATCTTCTCTATTTGCAGTGTACTCATAGTTTTAATAAAAAGGTATATGACAATAGTTTTTTTTTTTTTGCAGTCATCATATACCATCAATTAAATCATGAGTGTACTGCAACCTTTGCTGTTTTATAATCATTTAGGGAGAAGACTCCTGTTACATTTGCCCTGCATGCTTTGGTGCAGTTCTTCTAAAGCTTTATGATAAACACTAAATATACAGTATATATATATATATATATATACAAACTAATGGAAGCACTTCAAATACATTTATATTAAAGGCCTCATTTGGAGCAGGACTACCCTTTGCCTTCAGAATCACTTTTTTCCTTCTTTGGAATGCTGTCATGCAAATCCTGCATTTTGTGGAGTGAGATTTGCCATCTTTAAAAAATGTAACTCTTTAGTTTGAGGGATGAAGGAAAATGGAAAACATTTAGTTACTGCAATTTTGGTGTTGTGATATGGAAGCCATTTGCCGCCTTGAATTTTTTAGCAATATGATTGGAGGAAATATCCTGTAAAATAGGAACATCACAATTAAACAATGCTTAATCTATTGATTGTACACAGTTTTATACAATGAAATCCTATTCCTTGGCTTTTACATGACCATGCAAGGTAATTATGTGACTTAATGACCGCCACAAATGGCTTTTCATACCATTTACAGATCTCTCTCTTATATTTATCCATAGGGTAGGGTTGAAGTCAGTGTAGGTTGAAGTCGTTTTTTGGCTTATATCACACTTACACTTGGCCATAAATAGGCAATAAGTAAAAAAGAACGCATCAGACCGAATTACTTTTTATCACTACCAGGAGTCCAGATTTTCCTTAAATTAAAGCAGGTTTTGTTCCCTTGTCCACTGGTCATGCATGCAAACAAATTCTGGGTTCAAGTGTTATAAGGCTTACAGTACAGTTTTTGTTAATAGGAATCTGTAGTTGTGTCCATTCAGGGCAAGGTGACAGGTTTCTTGATATAGCACCAGTCTCTATGCCTCCCTGACACCCTTTTTGCCAACAGGTGGGATACGTCTAATGTCTGTGTAAGATCCATGCTTGGGCTAACACAGCCCTAGGCCTCATGCACACTTAATTATTTTTGCCTCTAAATGCCTCTCTTTGTTAACATATGTATCCATGCACTAATAGAAGTTTAAAGAAATTTGTAGGTAGAAAATAAAACATCACTTGTGTGTACAGAACAGGAGCTCAAAAGCGCTTAAATGTGCATAAATGTGCATTAACGCTAGGCGCATGAACGCACATGCAAAAACGCAGCTTTTTACCAGATTTCGCTGCTGGTAAACTTCTCTAGGAAAAAATGTGTCAATAGAATACATTGTGCATGAAGCCTTAATGACCTCCTTACCTCCCCATGCAACAGTGTTCAGGCCTAGCAAATGGCCACTCAGGCTTAAGCGCTGCATCCCAGGAGGAAGGGAAAAGGTCACATGCTTACCCGAACCTTAAAGCAAAACTGAACAACTTAACTCACTAACACATTTTCGTATTTTGTCCCTTCCCTCTCACGCTTAAACAAATACTAAAAAGTATTATAATTTATACCTTTGTGTTACCTTTTTGTGCTGCAAGGTAGCACTTCCTGATTGCCAGCCTAGACCGTGCCAGCTGACTACTGAGATTGCTGTCACAGCTATCCCAGGAGGCAGTGTGTTACTAAGCCGAAACTTTTGCTGTGCATGCGCTGCAGATTTCTGCACATGCTCACAATTGCCGAAGGACACTATAGTACCCATCTACCTGAAACTGGCAGCATTTGTGTGCATGCATGGAAGCCCTCTGTGTTTGCACAGATATGCTCTCAGTCTTTGCCAGCTCCCAAATACTTGGCAGAGACCAGTGTTGAATCGTGCATAGCCATTTTTAAAAATGGCAGCATTGAACAGGGGGTGGGGAGGGAATTTATACTTTGTGTAATCCTGCTGTAAGTACTGGGTGTTTCCAAGGTTTTCACAGACAAATAGAGTGGCAAGGAAGGAGCATAGGAAAGAAAAGTATCAGTGGGCGGGTGCCCTATCAAGAGAACCTGTCACTTAGCCATGATTGAGCAAAACTGACAGAGTCTCTGACTGGGTCACATATGTACTGCTTCAATTCTAAAGTCATTTTGTCTATACCTGTCTGTTAGCTTTGACGTTCAGCCCATAACCACCATTTCATGTTGTTGATTCATTGTATCCATTATTGATATATTCTGTCTTTATTTTTGAGACTGTCCCCCTTGACACATATTATAATTTTGAAGTTGTTACAAATGCACATGTAGTTTAGTTACTGAACATTTGGCCTTTTTGGAACTCCAAGAGTTGTCTCATGTCACCACAGATCACAGCTTTAATTGACACATTTCTTTTACATACTGACATATACTGTGAACTGCCAATCATCCCAATGTCACTCCTATTCACCACTGTTTTATGGTAATTTATGTACACCTTTTTAAGTAGTGTTTCTGCTATTTTATCTACATTGTATGATATATGTGCGCTTATATACTCTATATATATATATATATATATATATATACACACACACACACACACACACACACACACACACACATACACAGGTGAGCTCATACGTTTACATATCCTGGCAGAATTTATGATTTCACTTATGGTTAGTGTTTGGCTGAAGCCATTTATTGTCGATCAACTGTGTTTACTCGTTTTAAATCATAATGAGAAATCAGAAACTAACCAAATGATCAAACGTTTACATACCCTGGTGATTTTGGCCTGATAACATGAACACAAGTTGACACAAAGGGGTTTGAATGGCTATTAAAGGTATCCATCCTCATCTGTGATCTTGTAATTAGTGTGTGTGTATAAAAGGTCAATGAGTTTCTGGACTCCTGACAGACCCTTGTATCTTTCATCCAGTGCTGCACTGACGTTTCTGGATTCTGTGTCATGGGGAAAGCAAAAGAATTGTCAAGGATCAGTGGGAAAAGGTAGTTGAACTGTATAAAACAGGAAAGGGATATAAAAAGATATCCAAGGAATTGAGAATGCCGTGCAGTGTTCAAACTCTAATCAAGAAGTGGAAAATAAGGGGTTCTGTTGAAACCAGGGTTGCACCGATACCATTTTTTTAAGACCAAGTACGAGTAGTGATACTTCTTCTAAAGTACTCGCCGATACCTATTTTAAATGATTTTTTTTTTCAGAACTTTAACTTTTTTTTGGTGGGGAGGAGGTTATTGTGTTGGGCGGAGAGGGGGAGGAGGGTTATTCTTTAGGGTAGATAGGTGGGGTTATTGTTTTGGGCAGAGAGGGGGGGTTATTGTTTAGGGTGGAGAGGTGGGGAGGGCTTTTATTGTTTAGGGTGAAGAGGTGGGGAGGGCTGTTGTTGTTTAGGGTGGAGAGGGGGTTATTGTTTATGGTGGAGAGGGGGTTATTGTTTAGGGTGGAGAGGTGGAGTTATTGTTTTGGGCAGAGAGGGGAGGGGTGTTATTGTTTAGGGTGGAGGGGGTTATTGTTTAGGGTGGAGAGGTGGGGAGGGCTGTTATTGTTTAGGGTGGAGAAGTGGGGAGGGCTGTTATTATTTAGGGTGGAGAGGTGGGGAGGAGGTTATTGTTTAGGGTGGAGAGGTGGGGTTATTGTTTAGGGTGGAGAGGTGGGGAGGGCTGTTATTATTTAGGGTGGAGAGGGCTGTTATTGTTTAGGGTGGAGAGGGGGTTATAGTTTAGGGTGGAGAGGGGGTTATTGTTAAGAGTGGAGAGGTAGGGTTATAGTTTAGGGCAGAGAGGTGGGGTTATTGTTTAGGGCGGAGAGGTGGGAAGGGGGTTATTGTTTAGGGTGGAGGGGGGTTATTGTTTAGGGTGGAGAGGTGGGGAGGGGGGGTTATTGTTTTGGGCAGAGAGGGGGGTTATTGTTTAGGGTGCAGGGGCGGGGAGGGGAGTTATTTTTTTTGGACGGAGAGGGGAAAGGGGGTTTTTGGTAACCCAATCACTGCACTAACACACCCAGCAGACCTGCGCTCTACTCACCAGGCAGGCAGATCTGTCACCCCGCAGCCGCCTGCAGAGGAGCCCGAGGAGGAGAAGCATATCACCGGAGGACACAAAAAACAGAGCCGTCGCGGGAGGGGCGGGGCCATCGCGGGAGGGGACGGAGCCGGGCGGGTCCACTACGTGGAAGGGAAATCCCCACTGACAGCGAAAGCGTCGTTGGTTGTTAAGGCGGCGGCCCCGCATCTTAACAACTAATGACTGCCTGCATTCTTTTGTATACATTTCATCTGTCAGCGGGGGAATCGCGCTGACAGAGGAAAGAGCCGAACCTGAAGGTATCAGTTTCAGGTATCGGCGCATTTGCATGAGTACCGATACTCGTGCAAATACTTAGTATCGGTATCGGTACAACTCTAGTTGAAACCAAACCACGGTCAGGTAGACCAACTAAAATTTCAGCCACAACTGCCGAGAAAATTGTTCGGGATGCAAAGAAAAACCCACAAATAACTTCAGGTGAAATACAGGACTCTCTGAAAACATGTGGTGTGGCTGTTTCAAGATGCACAATAAGGAGGCACTTGAAGAAAGATGGGCTGCATGGTCGAGTTGCCAGAAGAAAGCCATTACTACACAAATGCCACAAAGTATTCTGCCAACAATACGCCAAACAGCACAGAGACAAGCCTAAAACCTTCTGGCACAAAGTCATTTGGAGTGATAAGACCATGCATTGCATGAATCTATCCATGGCTTCCACCCCCTATTCAGGCACCCGGCCCCTTTTCGGGTGCCGGGCACCTGAATTACAGCGGCAGGGGTGTTTTTGAAGCACCAGATTAGAGCCATAGGCTCTAATAGGCGTAAAAAAAGTTCACCCAGGTGTGTTAGAAAAGCGAATGAATATTTGCTTTCATAACACGGAACTACCTCTCCGCCAATCAGATGCTCAGGTCTGTGAATCAATGAATTGTTAGACCAGCTTTTGTCAAACAGTCCTGTTGGAAAGTCAGTATCCAATATACACATTCAAGATAAAGGGAATCTTGTGCCCATTGAGGTCAAAGTTACAGGTTTTCTTAAAAACCTTCTCCCACTTTATATTCACCTTCGCCCACACTTCCCTGCTCTGTTTATCTGTCAGAGCCCTTGGAAATGCCTAATATTTTTGGGTAGTTGGGAGGGAGGGGATGTGACCTTCTTCCCTTTCTCCAAACTGTAGTGCTTAGAACTGCCAGGCACAAACACTACCAGGGAGGGAGAAGGTTATTACCTTCTCTATTCTCAAGCCCCAGATACATCTTTGTGGTGCCTGTGTAAATGACATCCGCTTAGCAAATTTTTGTACATAGACCACTATGTGTTAGGACTGCACTGGGCAAAGCTGCCAAGCGCAGCCCAACAGGGCTGGTGTGTTTGATACCTTAAGTGTTATTTTAGTTTTTTTTTTCTTTAACTAGAAGTTGAAATTTGGACATGAATTTGATCTGGTGAACCTTTAGCCAAAAAGTTTTAACATTAGTAGAAATTCTTGTTCAAAATGGTAAAACATAGAATTAAAATATTCTGGCGCTTGCAGTACACATTTGCCTATATCATCTGTAGTGATTTTTAAAAGTCCTATCTGCTGTGGCATTGTTAGGCTTTCTATGGACTGTGCAATATCTTATACTTTTAAACAGAAATACAAGTAATTCAAAAATATAATATACAGCCTTTCCTGCAAAATCATATGTAAACAATAATGTAAAGTGTTAAAAACAAACTTACACATAAAAATTAGGTTTCCATTTAATTACAATCCAAAATCATAATATTAACTCAGAACCTGAAATGTCTTACAACACCCATCTCACATCCATTGAATGATTTCCATGGTGGACATTTTATATTGTTACTATAACTTACTAATTATATCCTAATAAAAATAAAATATATAGAGGCGTGGCAAATGCTGTAGCTTTGATCATTATAGCTTTGTAGAGAATAATACCTTTTATTGTTCATGAAGCAGATATTTAGCAGCAAATATATTTTATTACTACAGTATAATGTCAGTATAATGTCAATACCTATACATATGAGTTTAAAGGGCAAAATGTGTGACAAATGCAACTTTAATTGTTTCTAAAACTATATGTATTAATTCTTTAATTAGCTTAGCTCAGGCCTATATGGCTATGTAAGCAAGCTCAATGTGTATAGTTCTTTCCAAAAATACAAAACAACATAAAATATAAGACACTCCTAATGAGTAAAGAGGATTTTGGACGATATTAAAATATATTCCTTGCAACATATTTAATCCACAATGACATGCAGCAAACAGGTTCTTATATATTCTGTGACTGTAGATGCAGTAACATTGCACTGGATTTATGTTATATCATTGAAAACAGTGTTGAAATACAAAGTGTTATAAGTAAAATAGTATATACACAAATAAATAGCAAATAAAGCACAAGAAATGAGTGAGGTATATACTAGAGTAATTAAATCCTAATATACTTTGAAAAAAACAGGTCTGCTGGTTCCGGACTATTGGGGGTGAAGGGACAGTCCAAAGTGTAGACCAGTCCCATGCTGTTTTCCTTGTCATGCTATAAAAAATATAGAAGAAAAAATAATCTAGCATTTTTAGAATCAATTGTCCATGACCCAAATTTACAAGTAATCAATATCTTATATCAGTAGGATGCCAAAGATGAAGTTCAAATATTTGGACATCTGTGATAAATGCTAGAAAGCAAGAAATATGATGTGCTGTCCCGAGAAGTAACCAAGCACTTTGATTATTCCTTGGCTATTATTTAAGACTGCAGTCAAGTAAAAAGCATTAAAGAAGATTTGGGGTAATGTCCAGACTAATCAAATTAGGAGCCTGTGTCTATGGGCTTTAAGCTTTGGGTGTGTGTTGATGGCATCAGTTTGACATCAGATTAGAACACTTCTGAGATTATTTTAAATTCATTGACAGAGGAATTTGACCTGCTTCAAGTAGGTTTTGCATTCCCATAGACTTGTATATGAATGCAAAACCTAGTTCAAGCAAACAAAAGGCCCTAAAGTTTTTCATCTAATTCAGGTTACAAAATGAAAGCATGCCATTAGTTACCAAAGGCAATACCATTTTCACCCCTTTTTTAAATTTCTGTAAATAAGCCCAATTATTTTAACGACTGTATATTTACGTAAGAGCAGACATCACTGAAGGACAGTCTTGCTGCCCATATAAACCATTTAGACTACATATTTCTAGTGCAGCGTGGGGGAATCTGGTGGCTATGGCAACAGAAGTTCTTCCTTTAAACACCTTTGATCATGTGTGTGGCTATCTATCTCTCTATTTTCCTCTAGATGTATATATCTTTACTAAGCTATAGTACAATGTAACCACATATACATAGTATATATATATATATATATATATATATATATATATATGTGTGTGTGTGGTAAGTAATTGTGTCTACAGAACACAATGCCAAGCTTATATATCTATAGGGAATGAAATAAAAAGGAGTGTTTAAGAGGTAGAAAACAAAGATTCATGTCTAAGAAACTGAGATTTGTAAGAGTATCCAGGATACGTCAGTAAATCTAAATCTAAACTCATACGTTAAACTTCAACTATGAACACAGGAAACTAGGGAGATGTTTCTATAGATGCAGAATGCAAAAAAAAAAAACATTTATTAAGAGGAGCTCAGGTCACTTGCTGTACCCCATTGGAGTCTGATGACTCAAGAGAAAGTACACATACACCAGTCTATGGTCAACCATACCTAGCCCAGTGAACACAATAGCACACACCATACCCAGGGTTGCAATTCCATTGCTTTGTGTTAACCATTTGCTATTCATCCCTGACCAGTGTAAAGTAACCCTTCCCTGTGCACAACTGTATCTTAATTTTTTTTTACTGAACAATTTCCAACCACAGTACATTTAACTTTTTCTTCCATTCAAAGTACATTAGTCCCTCAGTTAGCAACCCCCATCCACTGCACATCAACCCTTTATTGTGCCCCGGTATCTGATGTACAATTACCTTTTTGTGTGCAATCTCCAGTCACTGTGAATTTCCTATTTAATGCACACTACTGTTTAACCAGAGTGCTTCTTATTCAAAGCTCACTAACCATTTACAGTGTAACTGCCATTCAATGTATATTTCCTTTTTGTGTTGTAACCCACAGTTGCTCCACATTAAAGCAAATCTGTGGCCAGGTCATGGGCATTCAATTATTTACACATTCACTGCTAATGAGCTTTAAAACAAGCATTTACTAAACTCTGTAGCAGCAGGAACTGTGGAGAAATTCATCTTCAAATTTCACAGCAGAAGCACTAAAGTTCTTTAGGCCATCTGAGCTTAACTTGCATCCCCCTCCGAAGCAGTAACTTGGAAGCCTTCTGGCCTTTTATTCTCTAAATCTATAATGTAGAAGAGTAGGAACTCTGGGCAATGGAAGCAGAGTGAGCTGAGCATTTACACGCATGAGGCGTAAATTACTGACCAAAAAAGATGATTTTTCAATTTTTTTTTTTACTGAAGAATGCACGGCGCTTGTTTATGCACCTGTGTGCATAGGCACATTACAACGAATGGGATGTATTTTATCTCAGTAAAAAAAAAAGCTGCAGTGTGTAAGCGGCCTTAGAGAGATAACTTTGGATGTGAAGAAGCAGCTACAATAGTCAGAGAGGGCTTGTTTTAAAATTAATTTGTTGCTTTTTGAGAATACATAAAATACTAGAATGTCCATAGCCTTGCCACGTATTGACTTGAAATTTTTACCATGCTCTCCCAATCAGTTTATTTCAATCAAACAGTCAATCCACCCATTCAAGTAACCCTTCACTGGGTAACATCTAGTATTTTACATACACAAGGGATTGCTTAGGAAAGCATTTCTGCAATAAGGGGGTACTGGTGATAAATAAACTAGAGTTGTCAAGTGGTGCTTGAGGTTAGGTGGCCCGAATAATGAGGAAATGGGTATACCTTTGGCTTTCATCAAAATGTACATTCTTTATTAGACTTTAAAATAAACAATGTTTACTATACCTAGCGCCATTATATTCATGTTCAATGTACATTTCATATAGATACTGTATGTATGAATAGTCAATGTATATCTGTGGAGACAGCATTACAGGATATATTTATGTAGAGTGGCACAGTGGTGTAGTGGTTAGCACTTTCACCTAGCAGCACTGAGGTTGATGGTTTGAATCCCAGCCGACACTACCTGCCTGAAGTTTGCATGTTCTCCCTGCATGGGTTTCCTCTGGGTACTCTGGTTTCCTCCCACACTCCAAAGACATGCTGGTAGGTTAATTGAATCCTGTCTAAATTGGCCCTATTGTATGTATGAGTGTGAGTTAGGGACCTTAAATTGTAAGCTCCTTGAGGGTAGGGACTGATGTGAATGTATAATGTATATGTAAAGCGCTGCGTAAATTGATGGCCCTATATAAGTACCTAAAATAAATGTAGAGGATATGAGCTAAAGACATATGGCTATAGACAGAAATAGCAGATGTGCATATATATATATATATATATATATATATATATATAGATAGATATAAAATTATTTAGAGAACCATACTCGCCCATAGAAAAAGCAATATGTGTCCACAGACATAATACATATGTTGTCAGATACGTTTTAGAAATTGTTGAAACTAAAGTACATTTGTTTATACTAACCATCTATGCATGTCCACAAAGGCAGGGACCTAGGGATAATAATTCACACAAAGCATCAGGAATACATATTAGCAGTAACAAAAATCAACACATTTGAGATAGAGAGAGAAAGGAAAATATATGAGGCGCTATGTATTTTTCACACCTGTGAAGAAATCCTCAGGGAATGAGGCTAAAAAGGTGTATTTACCAAATTGTGCAAGGCATAGAAGCTAACTATATAACACTTGCCTCATGCCCCATTGACTTATGTCTGGCTGATGGCTACGATCCTCATTCTGCTTGCTTGCAATTTGTAGCAGGTCACACATGCTAGTTGCGCTTCTACATTCAGGATGTGCATGAATGAGCTGTTGTACTGAACAAAATATTATAGAATTTAAAATTCTGTCAAATCTTGTGGCAAGCTTGATATTTTAATTAGTTAGTAAGCTAAGCATCCATTGATTTCAGATAAATCAGCAATGCTTTTTGAAGCACATTGGCACCTGAAACTTGTCCAGTCCTGACACGTATGGACGTTTCTTTGTCATAGTTATGTTAAAAACAATAATACAAAATAACAGCTCCCACATTGGATGACGTTGGATGCTTGATGCATGTGTGAACAGTTCCTAAAAGAGACAGAATGAGACTAGCACGATGGCATTTTAGACCACTGGCTTTATTTTGATAGTAAGCTATCTTTATTGATATGTGCAGGATAGGAATCGCATTACTGGCAGCCTTCAGTCGTAAGGGGGATGTCTGACTCTGACTGGTGGTTGTCAGCAACACATTTTTAACTTTGTCCACCTTAATAAATAAATAGTAGTCATGCCTGCAGAATGTACTTAAACTCAATAAAATATATATACAAGTGAGAAGACGGCCACAAAATATTAACGTTTTCCATAAAATTGTATTCATGTCTCTGTAGTATTTTTTTGAGAGCTGTCAAAATACCACTGCATTCCTGTTACATGCACATTTTTGGTCATTGCACATTTTGCCAATTAAAGTATCTAGTGAAGGACGCAAAAGAAGTACACAACACACTTAATTAGGCTTTTCTCCCACAAAATGTTTAATTAATTTAGTTCTCTCTTAATTCTCAGTTAATGCAATATTTCTTAAAAAGAAATCTTAAAGCATTTCATTTAATGAAAATGTTAATTTGTGCCTTGAATTAAAATGAAAACGTAGAAAAGATTATAAAGCTGGGGATTCCAGCTGGATTTGGCTAGAAAAATAAAGTACCATATGATAGGATAACTCAGCTGGAATGGAAACCTTTGGATTTTTAGGTATTTCTTGTCCACGAAGGGCCCAGCCCTATGTTCACTGTTATTGTCCATCTCTTGTCATGGGTAACTGCAGTGACTGTGTGTGCGTGATAGGAGAATGGATCTTATAATAGTTAAAAAATGTCTCACATAAGGAGGAAATGAACCTGTGTATGGTAAGCTTATATATGTTTATTTAAAGTGTTTGTAAACCTTACATATACCCTGCAAAGTGGTTATCCTCAGGTGATACACAGAGATGAATGCAATCCTCCTACATACGTTGTATCTGTCTATCTGCAGTCTTCTCTACATCCATTCAAAGTGCTGAATGTATATGCTTGTCTGAGAATTCAGAAAAAAAAGAAGGCTGGGAGCTGAAGTTAAACTCTGCAGAGCTCAGTGAGGAGAGCTCTGATAGCTGATTGGAGGGAAAAGCCCCCCCCCCCCCCTTCACACAGGTTACAGGCACAGAGCTGATGCTGTCAATCTGCTGGAGGTTCCTCTCCTGTCACCATTTTTCTCTTGGTGTCAGGAAAACTTGTCAGAAATGATTGAATCTTTGAACTTTTTGAAGCACATTGGCACCTGAAACCTGTCCAGTCCTGACTATGTAAGGAGCTGGTGATTGGTTTCTAGGACTGCTATGTGCTAGTTAATGAACTTGTCAGAACTATCAGAATCTGATAGCAGAGGAACGAAGCTGCAGATAGAAATGACAGTTAGTACTCTTAATTGAGACATGTACAGACTATAAGGAATATGCTTTGTTCATATTTCATGTCTGCGGTTTACAACCACTTTAATTTTCTTTCACCTGATCTTTGGTTATACAGCATAGAAGGCACAAGACATGAAAATACACAAGCCAGTTCCATTGAACAGTGGCCTGTAGATCTAAAGGATCATAAAGCACAAGAAGACACCTATTTTTTTCTATTGTGTTGTAAGTGGCCCCACTGAATACAGACTTTTGTGTCTTAGAATGTATAGAACCTTGTCAATGTCCTAATTATGATTTAACAACAAAACAATATTTTATGTCAATTAAAGTATATGATCATAGTCATATATTTCCGTACACTTTTTACAACTTCATAATATTCTATTGCAACACTTGGTAAGTCTGTCTGTTAACTCTTTTTGTTTTACCTAGAACATAGAACATAACTGAAATATGCTTATTAATGCAGGGTATGAAAAATAAACACTACATGTTTGAAGATTACATATATGAAAACCTAATAAAACATTTCTATTCCTAAGACTTACCGTTATATCAGTGGTCATTGTAAAACATGTTTAATATTTTTGCATCAACGACCAATATTTTCCAACTGTTGGCTTGTAATTACTTGTAAATATTGGTATAAATACCACGTGGTCAATGCATTGGGAAGCTGATTTATGAAAACTGTAGGAGAAACAATACAGAGAGCTGTTGTGCATAACATTTGGCCAATTTATTTTAAATTGAGCCTGTGTTTTGCCCGTAAAGGGCAAATCAACAGGTTCACTGTCACTATCCCTGGATTTACATACTCACATATTTTTCACTCTTCCACTGCTCTGCATTGCTCTGCATCTGGTGCAAAGAAAGGCTGTGCTGTGTACACCTGACATTGTGATGCACTGGGTATTTCCAATCAATGCTGGCAGCAAAATGGAGAAGCACAAAAGGAAAGAAAAACTCATGTATGCGAAGCAGGTGAGGGCAGAACTTAAGAAAAACCTGTAATTTTGCCTTGCATGAGCAAAGCACAAGTTTACTTTAAACCTAGGAATTAAATAAGGGTAGCACAGCCAACATCTCCTCTTTACTGTGCTCCAGTATTCATAAGTCAGTCCCCAAAAAGAGCAATTCCAAGTGAACAACATACCTAGTCTTCCGCGCAGAGAACCTGCATCCTAGAAGGAACGCATGTTATAAGTTTTGTACTATAATAAATTGACTATGCAATAAACAGTTCCCAGCTAATTTTTTTGTATTCTCCTTTACCATATATATATATATATATATATATATATATATATATATATATATATATATATATATATATATATATTGACTACTCAATGGATTTAGTAGTCATCATAGATGTACAGCATGGATTTCACAGAAACTAAATAGAAAATGATATAGTTACATTGTGGCCATGTGTCCTCTTCAGGGGACCTTAAAGTAATCAGTTTATTACTGAAGTCACCCTTGATATATTTGTACATTGTAATCATATACCCTCTCAACTGCTCCTTCTCAACCTTTTTTTCAGTCAAAGCACCCTTTAAAATTATCCACAGTCTCAATGCAATCCATTGTAAAATGCAAAAAAATATTCTAATAGTTTCACATATTGCAGCAACATCCACAAACATTGGATCCCAACATTAGAGGTGATTTATTCTTCCAAAGCAAATATACCTTTGCACACTGACACTGACTAGTATTTTTCTCCCTCGGTTTCTCTTCCCCACTCAGCTAATGTGACCCCAGTGCTAATGGAGAAGGGCAGGAGTGGGACAAACAATGCTGTGCAGGGTCCCGACGTCCTCTTTATCAACCAATGATATCGCCGCTGGCAGCTGGAAGGAAGTAATGGTGCACAATGAAAACCTTTGGCTTTGTGTAACTAAAAGGCAGGCTTGACCAACCCTCTGGCTTGTATACAATTTTTGGGCAATTTTGATTAATTTTGCCAAGGCATCCCTGAAGAGCCCGGAAGGCACCCTGGTTGAAAAAGGCTGGTCTATACAATTGAATATCATAGCTGAGGTCCTCCATCCCCCTATAAATTTTGTTGCCCATGAATGTTTTTCCTGAGGATTGGTTACCAAACCTAAATTGCATATTCAAGATGAAGCCAAACCAGGAGTGTATGCCATTTTTAATGCATGAAGTATTTTGCTAGCTTTGTTAGCTACAGCTTGACATTGCATGCTGTTGCTAAGTCTGTGATCTAAAAGCACCCCTAGATCCTTTTCCATCACTGATTCTACCAGGGGAGTACCTCCTAATGTGTATTTTTGGCATCCAAGCACATTACTTTACATTTCTAAATTTTGAACCTCATCTGTCAAGTTATTCCTGTATTGATGCTATACCTTGTGTCAAAGGTATTCCCCTGCATAATGTGGTCTCATCAGCAAACCCTGAAATTTAGCTCTTGATTCTAGCCTCTAAATCACGAGCAGCCGATGGGTCAATCACAAGCACAGCCCCACACACAGTCCTTCTCCCAGCCACCACCCCATCTCCTCTTCCCTGCAACGCAGAGTCACAGTACTGGATAGAGGGCGGGGGCAGGAGCTGTTGGAACTAACTTTTTACATTAACCAGCAGGTAATTGGTTGCCGGGCAGTCCGAGCAACCAATCACCAGCTTGTTAATGTAAAAAGTTAACTCCGTCAGATCCCGCCCCGCCCTCTATCCAGTACTGTGTGACTTCACCCGTTCTCTGCTCTGCTATACACCAATATAAGGTAGGAGAGTGCTACCTACACACTGGTGTGAAGGGGACAGAGGACACTACATGGGGGTGTGTGTGTGTGTGTGTGTGAAGAGGACATTGCACTGGGAGGGCAGAGGACATTACAGTGGGGGGGGGGGGGTTAAAGGGGACAGAGTAAACTGCATGGGGGGCACAGAGGATACTACAGTGGGGGGGGGCAGGGCCATCTTAATGAGTGAGCACCCCTGGGCACAGCTGCGGGACTATTTTTTCATTTTCACCATCCTGCGCCCAGCTGCATGCTCTAGTGTACCCGGCTGCAGGGCTGCATTAACATAGGGGCTATTGGAGCTGCAGCTCCAGGCCCCTCTCCCAATATAGGCACACGCCAGTAGCTTATCTGTGTTCTGTCCTGAAGGAAGAAGAGCCCTCTGTGTGCTGCACACATGGAGAAGACAAGTGTCAGCTGCTGCAGCCAAGTCCTGTCTCTGCCGATGCCTGTCTTCTATGACAGGATCTGTTTCACTCACTCTGCCATGCTGTTGAGAATAAATTAGGTTAGTAAACTTATTATGGAGGGAGGATTGTGTAGAAACTGACCTGGGTGGGTGTAATGATTGTGCTAGGGGACAGACTGCTGCTCTTTCTCCCCCATGTAATGTGCTCTCTTGTGCCCACTATGTCATATGCAGTAATAGTGGGCTATGTCATGTGCAGTGATAGTGGGTAGATAGTGGCAGTGATAGTGGGCTATGTCATGTGCAGTGCCCACTATGTCATGTGCTGTGCCATGAAGTGCCCACTATGTCATGTGCTGTTCCTACCATGTAATGTGGAGTGCCCACGATGCCATGTGCATTGCCTACCATGTAATGCGCTATTTCATGCAGTGCCCACCATGTAATATGTTGTGTCCACCATGTAATGTGCTGTGCCATGCAGTGCCCACCATGTCATGTGCTGTGCCCACCATGTAATGTGCTGTACCATGAAGTGCCCACCATGTAATGTGCTGTACCCACCATGTAATGTGCTGTGCCATGCAGTGCCCACCATGTAAATTGCTGTGCAGTGCCCACCATGGCATTTGCTGTGTTGCGCCCACCATGTCATGTGCTGCGTCATGCAGTGCCTACCATGTGCCGTGCATTGCCCACCATGTCATGTGCCGTGCATTGCCCACCATGTCATGTGCCATGCAGTACCCACAATGGAACATGCTGTGCAGTGCCCACCATGTAATGCGTCGTGCAGTGCCCACCATGTCATGTGCAGTACCCACTAAATAATATGCTGTGTCCACCATATAATGTGCTGTGCAGTGCCCACTTGTAATGTGCAGTGCCCACCAGGTAATGTGCTCAGTTGTGCCCCCCATCTCACGTGATGTGCCCACCTATAAGGTGCTGTGCTCACCATGTAAATGTGCTGTGCCCACCATGTAATGTGCTGTGTTGTGCAGTACCAACCATGTCATGTGCTGTGCCCACCATATCATGTGCTGTGCCCACCACGTAATGTTCTGTATTGTGCAATGCCAGCCGTGTAATGTCCTATGCCATGCTCACCATTGAATGTGCTGTGCAGTGCCCACTGTCATGTGTTGTGCTTTGCCCATCATGTAATGTGCTGCATTCATGTACCCACCATGTAATGTGCTGTGACCACCATCTAATGTACCGTGCTTTGCCCCCCCCCCCCCCCCATGTAACATACTCTGCTGTACCACCCATGTAATGTATTGTGCTATTACCCCCTCCCCCAAGTAATGTACTATGCTGTGCCCCCCACAGACTCTCTCTCTCTCTCACACCCCATCTCGTTCACCCCCCTCTCTCTCACCCCCTTTACCCCCCTTCTTTCTCTCACCCCCTTCACCGCCCTCTCTCTTTCATCCCCTATGTCTCAATCCCCCTCCCTTCCCTCTCATCCCCTCTCTTTCAGTCCCCTCTCTCTCTCTCTCTCTCTCTCAGACCCCTCTCTCTCTCTTTAATTTAATTTGTTTTCATTTAATTTATTTTCATAAAAAGGCCCACCAAAATCCTCAGTACCAGGTCCATAATGCTCTTAATCCGGCCCTGCCTGGCTGCTATCTTTCTTCCCTGGTGTCTGTGTTTGGCTGAGTGATCTATAAAGTGCTGTGGCTGCTCTGCTCTTACAGGTGACAGGGCTAGTGTGACAGACCTGACAGAGAGGGAGCAGTAAAACGAATACGAGCGGTGGGTACCAGAGGGACCACAACCATAAAGAGTTGCTGCTGTAGTAACTAGCAATTGCTAAGGCAAGGTGGCTGCAGAGTGAGCCGATGCGCTCAAAGGGATGACTCTTTCCTAAATTGGAATGACTCTCTTATATTGGGATGTCTCTTTGCTGAATATATGGGGCTGTCTGCTGAATATATGGGGCTCTCTCTTTGCTGGATTGAGATGTCTGTTTGCTGGATCGAGATGTCTCTTTGCTCAATATGTGGGGATGTCTCTTTGCTGGATAGGGCTGTCTCTTTGCTGAATATATGGGGCCATCTCTTTGCTGAACTGGGTTTATTTTCATATATTAATTTGTAAGAATGTTAAAATAAAAGTGGGTGCAACGAAAGGACTCAGTGGGATGGCCAGTGAGCAGATTTGGTGACATGGCCAGTGGGTGGGCCCTGGTGAATGTTGGTGGGCAGGCCGGGGGGGGGCAGGCTTAAAGCTGTCTTTTGGGGGCCCCAAAATTTCTGATGGCTGCCCTGAGTGTGTCACATGGCTGTTGGGTGCTGACTTTGCTGTGGATGTACTGTGGGGTACTGTGGGGTACAATCTGTAACACACAGGACAGCTATAAATGAAAAAAGTCAGCACCCAACAGCCATGTCATACACTTTGACAAAGCCATAGAGCACCTGCTGTGTGGATGATTATCCTAAAGCTATAAGACCTAATGCACACAGGATGTTTAAAAAATGCTCCTCCTCTTGGCAGTAGCCTCATGGCAGAAAAAAAGCCTGACACTTGTAAAAGTGTCCAACGCTTTTACAGGCATCAATCACGTGGGCGTTAATTAATTTCATTGGCCAGAATAATATTTTATTCTGGTCATTGAAATGAATTAACGCT
Source organism: Lithobates sylvaticus (assembly GCA_028564925.1). Lineage (NCBI taxonomy): Eukaryota > Metazoa > Chordata > Amphibia > Anura > Ranidae > Lithobates > Lithobates sylvaticus. The sequence goes on from CM053026.1 coordinate 441,933,568, forward strand.
CAAGAGCTAAACACCTGTAAACGTGCCTAAACACTTGTAAAAGCATTAGACACTTTTAGCAGCGCCACATTTACACGCCTCAAGCATTTTTTCTGCCAAACCGCTGTTGATCCTTGACGCACTGACCCTGTTTTTTTTTCTTCTACTTGTAAACACCCCATGCCACTGAAAGAATCTAAAAGTTTAGGTAGCAGTAAAAAAAACACTGGTGTGCATAAGGCCTAAAGATTATAAGGCACTGTGAGATGCTACTTTACACTTGCCTTTCGGAAGGGGGGGGGGGGGGGGGCTGCGGCAGTAAAAACACTCAGCTGTGTGTGTATATTTGTAAAGGCAACTGTCAGGTTTCATGTGGAAGTTGGAGAGGGGAGGGGCCAGGGGTGGGGTTGAGGGTGGAGTCAAAGCAGGCCCCATGATTTCTGATTTCTAAGAGCGTCCCTGCCTATACTACGTAGCCACATCTGCCACTATACCACCCTATACTACTCACATCTGCCACTGTACCACCATATACTACTCACATCTGCCACTATACCACCATATACTACTCACATCTGCCACTATACCACCCTATACTACCCACATCTGCCACTATAACACCATATACTACTCACATCTGCCACTATACCACCCTATACTACTCACATCTGCCACTATAACACCCTATACTACCCACATCTGCCACAATACCACCCTATACTACTCACATCTGCCACTATACCACCCTATACTACCCACATCTGCCACTATCTCGCCTATACAACTCAAACCTGCCACTATATTGCCCTATACTACATACTACCCAAACCTACCACTATACCACCCTATACTATCCATACCTGCTACTATATTGCCCTATACAGGCAGAGTTACGAACACCCGAGTTACGAACAACTCTTACTTACGAACGGCCTCAAATGCCGGCCACTTGTGCTCCACGCTGGTCCTGGATACCTTTCGAGCAACCGGAACATCCCACATCCATGCACAGGCAGCAGTTACACTTACGAATGCAGTGTTCCGACCGGAAGTTACACTTACAAATGCAGTGTTGCGACTTATGGACAACTTCGACTTACGAACAAACCTACAGTCCCTATTGTGTTCGTAACTCGGGGACTTCCTGTACTACCCAAACCTTCCACTATACCACCCTATACTACCAAAACCTTTTACTATACCTCCCTATACTACCCAAACCTTCCACTATACCACCCTATACTACCCACACCTGCCACTATACCACCTTTACTACCCAAACCTGCCACTATACCACCTATACTACCCAAACCTGCCACTATACTACCTATACTACCCAAACCTGCCACTATACAATCTATACTACCCAAACCTGCCACTATATCACCTATACTACCTAAACCTGCCACTATACCACCCTATACTACCCAAACCTTCCACTATACCACCCTATACTACCCAAACCTTCCACTATACCACCCTATACTACCCAAACCTTCCACTTTTTTTTTTTTCTTGAAAGCCTGTGGCGTGCAAAACACACTCAAAAACTCACCCGGTGCATAAAAAATGTGCACAACATAAAGAGGTGCGACAAAAAAGTGCAACGGGTACACAAGACCTCTAAAATCAGAGGACCTTGTCCTGAATCCCCCGGGGCGTTAGGCTCCTGACAGGGACAAGGACCGTAAAACTTGGTCTTCCTGGCCGAAACCAGTCAGACCCCGTTCTCTGGAAGGTCTGCCGAAACAGACCCACCCAAATACTAGGTGAGGCTCTCCCGAAGAGAGACCCCAACCCTATGAGAGAGGGCGAACTAAGCCAGAAGGCCATGTCCACCCCCTCCCTGACGTTCAGGACAGGCCCTGGGACCTGTGACCCTACTAATCACACGTGCTAAACCGTGTACAAACATAAAAATACAAAAAACAACGTGACACACAAACAAAGGAATAAATAAAATAAAGTGGGGGAAGGGATAGTGGAGAGGAGAGTGAAAGAAGTGGCCATTGTGTGAAACAATGACCAGGCCCTCCGGCCAGGAATAAAAAATTCCTCTGGTCCCAGCCAAAAGGCCCGGCCCAAGAGGCAGGTGCTAAAAAAGCGTGATATGGTGCAGTGACCGTGGTGCCATAAATCAATGTGTCCCTCACACACAGTGATTGTTTGGCACCCCTGGACTGCCACTCCAGGGGCACATACTCCATAGGCTTTCAAGACCGCCCTGGCCAACGGTCCGGACCACAGCAGCCCCCACCACAGACAGGAAGGTCTAGAGATCAGGGAGCTTGGGGAGAGCCTGTCCCACCAACAGGTTCACCGTCGCTACCCATCACTCCCTCCTAATCACAATCGGGAAATACTAGCCGATCCTCCCCCGCAGCATAGGGATTCACGGTGTTCTGTTACCCGAAAGACTGTCTGGGGCTAGAGCCACCCCAATCCAGGCCAGAAGGCCAGGTAACTCGACCCCTTGGCGCCGACCGTGGCAGCACCCATCCTCACCAGGAGTACCCTTCCAGTACGGCTCAGACTCAGGCCATACGCTGCCACACCCATTCCAGTGTACCCAGCGTGCCCCTCCAGAAACCGTACCTTCCAGGCACTAATTACGCCATCGGAGAGCGAGCCTGACACCCTCTCTATAGGGCCAGAAACATCGCCTCCTTTGGCAACTGATAAGAACAGATACTACACTTGATCTTAGCCAAAAGGCCGAGAAGCGATAACCAAACCTTCCACTATACCACCTATACTACCCAAACCTTCCACTATACCAGAAAAGATGAATGGAAATGGAAAAACTTTGCGCATGCTAATTGGAATAAGAAGGTAAGTGATGGCAAGGTCCTAGACAGCTGGCAAGTCAAGATGAGTGACTAGGACCAGTAGGTAACAGTAGTGCCCCATCAAAGTGCCAATCAGTGCCACTCAGTAATGCCTGTCAGTAGCTCCTCATCAGTGCTGCCTATCCTGTGCCACCTATCAGTGCCCATCAGTACCGCCTATCAGTGCCATCAGTGCGACAGCGCTGAAAGCTAAAAATTGTCCTGGGAAGGAAGGGGGGAATGTGCCTGGTATTGAAGTGGTTAAAGGATGACTCCCCCTTCCCCCGGGAACCTTGATTTCCTCCATGTTGTCCAGGTAGATCTCAACCTCTAAAAGGTTGCCTATCCCTGCTCTATCCCTGAGTCAACAATAAACTAATTGAACAGACATTGCAAACATTTATTGCAATAAATACATTCACAGCTACCTCCAAATCATATTTAATATTAACAATGTTGCTGTCAGACTAATGCCCCGTACACACGGTCGGATTCTCCGACGGAAAATGTCCTATCGGACAATGTTGTCGGAAATTCCGACCGTGTGTAGGCTCCATCGGACTTTTTCCGTCGGATTTTCCGACGGACAAAGTTTTATCTCCTGCTCTCAAATTTTCCGACAACAAAGTCCTATCGGACTTTTTCCGATCGTGTGTAGCGAATTCCGACGGACAAAGTGCCACGCATGCTCAGATCACATTACAAGACCAAAGCTATTGGCTACTAGCCTCTACGTAGTCCCGTCGTAGGCAACAAACGTCACCACGTTCAGAATGATCGGATTTTCTGACAACTTTGTCCGACCGTGTGTGTGCAACACCAGTGTCGGACAAAATCCGTCGGAAAAAATCTGATGGATTTTGTGGTCGGATTTTCCGACCGTGTGTACGGGGCATAATTGTTTATGAAGATCTTTTTAACCGCTTCCCGACCGGCTAACGCAGATATACTGCGGCAAAATGGCACGGGCAGGCAAAATCACGTACCTGTACGTGACCCTTTAATTGCCTGCCCGTGGGTCACGCTCGCGACCCGGTCGGGAGCTCCGTGACCCCTGGCCGCGGGACCAGCGGACCCGATCGCCGCTGGTGTCCCGCGAGCGGGTCACGGAGCTGAAGAACGGGGAGAGGTATGTGTAAACAAACCTCTCCCCGCGCTTCCTACTCTGCCTGTCATTGATTGGCTGTTCCCGGTCATCGGGAAAGCCGATCAATGACGTCAGAAGTCAGCCCCGCCCCCTAATGTAAAAAAACACACACACACGTCACAGCCCATAACCCCTCCCCTCCCCCTAGTGGTTAACTCTTTCACTACTACTGTCATTTATACAGGAATCAATGCATTTAAATAGCATTGATTGCTGTATAAATGACAATGGTCCCAAAAATGTGTCAAAAATGTCCGATGTGTCCGCCATAATGTCGCAGTCACAATAAAAATCGCTGATCGCCACCATTACTAGTAAAAAAAAAAAATATTAATAAAAATGCTATAAAACTATCCCCTATTTTGTAAACGCTATAACTTTTGCGCAAACCAATCAATAATCGCTAATTGCGATTTTTTTTACCAAAAATATGTAGAAGAATACGTATCGGCCTAAACCGAGGAAAAAAAAAAATTTTTTTTATATATTTTTTTGGGATATTTATTATAGCAAAAAGCAAAAAATATTGCATTGTTTTCAAAATTGGCGCTCTATTTTTGTTTATAGCGCAAAAAATAAAAACCGCAGGGGCAATCAAATACCACCAAAAAAAGCTCTATTTGTGGGGAAAAAAAACGCCAATTTTGTTTTGGAGCCACGTCGCATGACCGCGCAATTGTCAGTTAAAGCGACGCAGTGCCGAATCGCAAAAAGGTGCCTGGTCCTTTGGCTGCCAATTGGTCCGGGGCTGAAGTGGTTAAAATATCATGCCATCTATAATTATCTGTTTACAACAGCACTAATTAAGTATAATATGAATAATTAAGATATGTAATATCAATGCCATTATGATTACCCACTGGATAGTTCTTCACTGTTCCCCAGGTTTTCAGGCAATCACTTTTGATCACAAATTGCTAGTGAGCCCTGCCCAACTTTCAGAACCTTTTATATGCCATGGATTCATAAGGACCCAATTCATCAGCAGCAAAATGTGGTATTACATGCAAAAAGTTGTGCATCTGTTAGTTAGTTAGTTAGTTAGTAAGGTTGAATAAAGACACCAGTCCATCGAGTTAAGCCTGAGTGAGTGTGGGTGCATGTCTACAGTTGTCCCTATCCCTGTACATTGTACATCGCACACTCACATCGGTCCCTACCATCAAGGAGCCCACAATCCAAGGTCCCCATTCGTATACTAGGGCCAATTTTGGACAGAAGCCAATTAACCTACCAGCAGGTCTTTGGAGTGTGGGAGGAAACCGGAGTACCCGGAGGAAACCCACGCAGGCACAGGGAGAACATGCAAACTCCAGGCAGGTAGTGTCATGGTTGGGATTTGAACCAGCGACCCTTTTTACTGCTGGGCGAGAGTGCTACCCACTACACCACTGTGCCGCCCACACAGTGGTGTAGTGGCATTATAAGATTTTTAATGAAGGCGTTAATGAAGTCCAGCTATTTATTCAAAAAAGCCCAGTTACAAAACAGTCTAGAGTCCATTCACACAGGGGCAACACGACTTCCAGCGAGACTTTGGGAGGCAACTTGGACACGACTTGAGTATGAATCACAGCGCGACTTGAGGCAACTTACAAGGCAACTTGAAGTTGCCTCTAGGACAGGGGACTTTGCCAGTGACCAATCACATAATAATCAGCTCTGTGGGAGGGAGGGGTTTGCCTACAAAACTATTTTTACTTCCTGGAAAGTTGCTTCAGTTAAGACAGGGGAACCGACTTGGAGGCAACTTCCATTGAAATCAATGGGTACAAGTCGCCTAAACGTCGGATTGAAGTAGTACAGGAAGTACTCTTCTGACGTTGGAGCGACTTCAGTAGTGTGATTGATTTTATCATGTCGTGCGACTTGAGGCAACTTGGGGCGACTTCAAGTCGGTTTCCAAAGTTGCCCCTGTGTGAATGGACTCTCAGGGGTCTATTTATTAATGTTTTCACACAAGATTCACACAGCTTTAACCCAGAAGTCACAGTGGGGTTGATTTACTAAAACTGAGTGCAAAATCTGGTGAAGCTCTGCATAGAAACCAGTCAGCTTCCATTTTTTTTTTTTTTTGTCAAAGCTTAATTGAACAAGCTGAAGTTAGAAGCTGATTGGCTACCATGCACAGCTGCACCAGATTTTGAACTCTCCAGTTTAGTAACTCAACTCCATTCTTTTTTAAAGAATAAGTTCACCTTTTAAGAAAAAATACTAAATGCATATATTTTTGCAGAATTTAGTATTCTAGTTCTAGTTCTCATTGCCTGGACTCACTGATTTTCACTGGGGCATTTCCATCATTGTGAGCATTACTATCTCTTTTGGATCCTTGGATGGACATTGCTGTTTGTTTTTAATCATTATGTGGCTGTTGCATCTGTTTCTATTACCTCTGTCAACATGTAAGTTCAATCTTGTACAAAAGATATGTTAACAAAGAGTGGCTGTAACGCTGTTTTTTTTGTGACTTATTCATTCTTTATTTATCTTTCTCTATTATAGAAGCAATATGTTCTATTAATATTTACCCCCCTGAAGAAAGAAGTAATCTCTGAAACACGTCGGGTGTGGCCCACAGATATCTGCCATGGTGATCTCATCACAGTAGTCCTGTGACATATTAGAACTATATTCCATATGTTTTAACATTGTGTTAAATCACATGTTTACCAGCCACTATTGCTGTTCTTTTTTTACCCATTGTCAAATAAAAATTGTATTCATTTTATATACTTCTATACTTCTTTGACTTGGATTTTCCATATTGGTATTATTAGATTTCCAACTAAGTTGGGGAATTAAAGTCCCGTCAAGGGGGATTTCTTCCTATTCCCCGTATAGATGAATCAAAATAATTTTCCCCATGTTGCCACAGATACTTTAGAGCGTTGAGAGGATTTAACTGAGTGTGAGGTACCAGGGAGAGGTGATGCAGCTGGTGCCATTCTGACTGAAACTTGAGGCAGCACTACTTTGTTGTTTTTTGGCTTCATTTTCAGGCGAGAACTCCTAAGAACCATTACATTATCTGGCGGAGGTTATTAGCAGAAACAACAGAGTGTTTATTAGCCACTATTGCTGTTCTTTTTTACCCATTGTCAAAGTGTCAGGGAGCTAGTTGTTAGGTAATTTGGACAGGGTATAATCCCCAGTCCTCATTAAATTAATAGGTATGATGCCAGGCGGGTGTGGAGAGGCAACTCGTTGTACATCTTGTCCCTTGATCATCCGATCGAGGGTGAATACTGCTGTGCAAAATGTAAGCACATTGTTTCCCTGGAAGCCCAGGTTCTGAATCTGGGGAAGCAACTGTCAGCACTGAGAAGTCCCTCCAGGAACATACACAGCAGGGGCCAGCACAGAGGCGGGTGGAGACAAAGAGGTGCAGGCACTAGGAAAGAGTAGATGAGTGACAGTCAGGAAGGGTAGAGGGGGAAGTACTAGGGAGGCCAATCCAGGGCTGGAGCATCCCAATAAGTACGCTCCATTGAGTGACATTGGTGAAACCAGTCAGGGACCAGCACTGCTCTTAGCTGCCAGGGGAAGAACTCCTCCAGTGAGAGTAGGGGGAAGCGAAGGGAAAGGAAAGACAGATTCTGGTGGTAGGGGACTCAATTCTTAGAAGCACAGAGAGGCCGATCTGTAACAAAGACCTGAAGCGCCTAACTGTATGTTGCCTACTGGGCGATCGGGTTCGGCACATCACGGATCTTGTGGACAGATTACTGGGAGGGGCTGGGGAAGACCCGGCTGTCATGGTGCACGTTGGCACCAATGACAAAGTCAGAGGGATTGTCCTAAAGAACGATTTTAGGGACTTGGGAGCTAAATTGAGGAAAAGGACCTCCAAGGTAGTATTCTCAGGAATACTACCAGTACATCGAGCCACACCAGAAAGGCAGAGGGAGATTAGGGAAGTAAAAAAGTGGCTGAAGAGCTGGTGTAGTAAGAAGGGGTTTGGGTTCCTGGAGGACTGGGCCACTTTCTCAGTCGATAACCAGTTCTATAGAAGGGATGGACTGCACCTAAATGAGCAGGGTGCAGATCAGCTGGGAATGAAGATGGCCAAAAAGTTAGAGGGGTTTTTAAACTAGGCGACGGGGGGGGAGGGTCCAGAGGTAGATATAGTCAGCGCGGAACATATTCCAGAGGGTAGTATTGGGGGCATTAGTGATAGGTTGGCCAAAGCAAATAAACCCAAGGCAAGTATAGTAGCAAGTCCTAGTTGCAATCTTGGAACACCCAATAAGAGGATAACATGCGACCGGTCTAAACTACGTGGCATGTTCACCAATGCCAGGAGCCTGGCGGACAAGATGGGTGAACTAGAGATACTGTTGTACGAGGAGGATTTGGATTTTGTGGGAATTTCAGAGACCTGGTTCAACAGCGCTCATGATTGGCTGGCAACCATTCAAGGTTATACCCTTTATCGCAAGGATATAGAGGGTAAAAAAGGGGGATGGGTATGCCTATATATCAAGAATAATGTACAAGTGAATGTGAGAGATGACATCACTAAGGTAGCTAGGGAGGAGGTGGAATCCTTATGGGTAGAGCTTGAAAGGGATGAAGCTAAGAGGAAAATAATACTGGGAGTATACTATAGGCCCCCTAACCTGAGGGAGGAAGGGAAGACAGATCTCCTATCACAAATTGAATTAGCAGCAAGGATGGGAAGTGTTATCCTAATGGGGGATTTTAATTATTCAGACATAGACTGGGCGGAGGGAACCACGCATTCATCTAACGCGTACACACGTGCGGACTTTTCCCGGCGGACCTAGTCCAACGGACAATCCGCCGGACTTTCCAGCTGGCTTCGCCGGACTTTCCGAGCGTGTGGACTTGCCCACACACGCCCGGACTTCTCCGGCGGACAATCCGCTGGACAAAGTCCGCGGGACTTTTGAAAATGAACGGACTTGCCCACACACGGAGCAGTCTGTTCATTTAGAACGTAACTTCAGGTTACGTAGCTAGCGTAGGCAGTAAATGCCGGCGCGCTAGCTCCGTCACCTGGCATGGATTTAAAGGGAATCCCCACGCCGAAAAACGGCGTGGGGGTTCCCCCCAAATCCATCTCAGACCCTTATCCGAGCACGCAGCCCGGCAGGCCAGGAAAGGGGTGGGGACGAGCGAGCGCCCCCCCGCTCCTGAGCCGTACCAGGCCGCGTGCCCTCAACATGGGGGGTGCCCTGGGGAAAGGGGGGCCGTGCGGCCCCCCCACCCCAAAGCACCTTGTCCCCATGTTGATGAGGACAAGGGCCTCTTTCCGACAACCCTGGCCGTTGGTTGTCGGGGTCTGCGGGCGGGGGCTTATCGGAATCTGGGAGCCCCCTTTTATAAGGGGGCCCTCAGATCCCGGCCCCCCACCCTATGTGAATGAGTATGGGGTACGATGTACACACACACTTGTAAAATGTAAAAACACACACACTTTTGAAAAAATATTTTATTGCACTGCTCCGGGGGTCTTCTTCCGTCTTGGGGGTCTTCTCGCCGGACTCCTCCGCCATTTACCAAGCTCTTTTACCGAGCGTAGAAGTCCGGCTACCTTCTTCGTCGTCGCCGCCATCGTCTGGGGGTCTCGATCCGCCTTCGGGGGGTCTTCCGGGGTCTCTTCTGTTCTTGCGGCGGTCGTCGTTTTCCACGCCGCCGGCGCTTCTTCTTCTTCCGATGTTGACACGTCGCTCTCTCTGGCCGGAATGGCAGAGCCGCGCTGTGCTGGGACTTATATAGGGACATGGGGACAGGGTCACATGCTCATGTCACATGGTGACCCCGCCCCCTGTGATATCACAGTCCCAGCATCCTCCGGGACTGTGACATCACAAGGGGGCGGGGTCACCATGTGACATGAGCATGTGACCCTGTCCCCATGTCCCTATATAAGTCCCAGCACAGCACGGCTCTGCCATTCCGGCCAGAGAGAGCGACGTGTCAACATCGGAAGAAGAAGAAGAAGAGGCGACAGCGGCGCGGAAAACGACGACCGCCGCAAGAACAGAAGAGACCCCGGAAGACCCCGGAAGACCCCCGAAGGCGGATCGAGACCCCCAGACGACGGCGGCGACGACGAAGAAGGTAGCCGGACTTCTCAGCTCGGTAAAAGAGCTTGGTAAATGGCGGAGGAGTCCGGCGAGAAGACCCCCAAGACGGAAGAAGACCCCCGGAGCAGTGCAATAAAATATTTTATATACTTTACATTTTACACCTTAGGTGAATGGGTAGGGGTACATCGTACCCCATACTCATTCACATAGGGTGGGGGGCCGGGATCTGAGGGCCCCCTTATAAAAGGGGGCTCCCAGATTCCGATAAGCCCCCGCCCGCAGGCCCCGACAACCAACAGCCAGGGTTGTCGGGAAGAGGCCCTTGTCCTGATCAACATGGGGACAAGGTGCTTTGGGGTGGGGGGCCGCACGGCCCCCCTTTCCCCAGGGCACCCCCCATGTTGAGGGCATGCGGCCTGGTACGGCTCAGGAGGGGGGGGCGCTCGTTCGTCCCCACCCCTTTCCTGGCCGGCTGGGCTGCGTGCTCGGATAAGGGTCTGAGATGGATTTGGGGGGAACCCCCACGTCGTTTTTTGGCGTGGGGAGTCCCTTTAAATCCATGCCAGGTGCCGGAGCTAGCGCGGCGGCATTTACTGCCTACGCTAGCTACGTACCTGAAGTCACGTGCTAATTGAACGGACTTGCCAATGAGCGGCAAGTCCGTTCATTTAAAAAGTCCGGCGGACTAGCCTACTAACGGCGGGATTGTCCGCCGGACTGCCAAGTCCAGCGGATAATTTTAAAACCAAACTTAAAACTTTGGTCCGCCGGACTTTGGCGCCAAAAAGTCCGCCGACGCCCACACACGAGGGGATTGTCCGCTGGACTTTAGTCCAGAGGATAATCCCGCGGGATTGTCCCTTCGTGTGTACGGGGCATAAGGCTCGCCAGTTCCTAAATGTCTTGCAGGACAACTTTATGAGTCAGATGGTAGACGCACCTACCAGCGTTACTGGATCTACTGATTACTGATTTGATGTGGATAAACGGGGCAATTTAGGTAACAGCAATCACAGTTCAATTGGCTTCAGTATAAATCACACAAATAGGAAACATAAGGGGAATACAAAGACACTGAATTTCAAAATAGACAACTTTCCTAAACTACGAACCTTGCTAGAAGGCAAAAATTGGGATAAAATCTTAGGAACAAAGAACACGGAGGAGAGATGGGTTTGCTTTAAGAGCATATTAAATAAGGGCATTAGCCAATGCATCCCATTGGGTAATACATTTAAAAGAGTGAACAAAAGTCCTGGATGGCTTAACTCCAGTGTAAAAATGCAGACTTGAGAAACTTAACATTAATAAATCACCGGGACCAGATGGCTTGCATCCAAGGGTACTTAGGGAACTGAGTCAAGTAATTGCCAGGCCATTGTTCCTAATTTTTACTGACAGTCTACTGACTGAAAATGGTACCAGCTGATTGGAATAAGCCAATGTAGCACCAATATTTAAAAAGGGCCCAGAATACATCCCTGGGAATTACAGACCAGTTAGCCTAAAATCAATAGAATGTAAACTCTTGGAGGGGATGATAAGGGACTATATGCAAGATTTTAGTAATGAGAACGGTACCATTAGCAGTAATCATCAGCATGGATTCATGAAGAATCGTTCTTGCCAAACCAATCTATTAACCTTCTATGAGGAGGTGAGTTGCCATCTAGATAAAGGAAGGCCTGTAGATGTGGTGTATCTGGATTTTGCAAAAGCATTTGACACAGTCCTCCATAAACGTTTACTGTACAAAATAAGATCCGTTGGCATGAAAAATAGGGTGAGTACATGGATTGAAAACTGGCTTCAAGGGCGAGTTCAGAGGGTGGCGATAAATGGGGAGTACTCGGAATGGTCAGGGGTGGGTAGTGGGGTCCCCCAGGGTTCTGTGCTGGGACCAATGCTGCTTCTGATCGCTGCATTAGTGTCACTGGTGCCGCTAGGTAGCCAGTTACTTTTTTAGGTTAACTGCCAGGTTTATATAGGTTCATAAATAGGTTTATAGGTCAGTTACCCTGATTGCCCCTAGAGTTAACTCTTTCACCAGTGATCACCGTATAAGTGTCACTGGTGACGCTGGTTAGCCAGTTAGTTATTTAGTTATTTAGGTTCCCCGTCAGGTTTTTATATAGCGTCAGGTACCCCCATATATTACCTAATAAAGGTTTTAACCCCCTGATTGCCCCTAGTTAACCCTTTCACCAGTGATCACCGTATAACTGTTACGGGTGACGCTGGTTAGTTAGTTTGTTTTATTTTTTTGTGTCAGGGCACCCGCCATTTATTACCCAATAACGGTTTAACCCCCTGATCGCCCGGTGGGTGATATCAATTAGGTCAAATAAGGTCTGCGTCGCCCCAGGTTAGTGCCAGTACCGCAAACACCCACGCGCAAAGCATACACCTCCCTTAGTGATATAGTATCTGAACAGATCAATATCTGATCAGATCTATACTAGCGTCCCAGCAGTTTAGGGTTCCAAAAAAAAACGCATTGTTAGCGGCATCAGCCCAGATACCTGCTAGCACCCTCACTTTCCCCCTCCGCCCAGCCCAGCCCACCCAAGTGCAGTATCGATCACTGTCACTTACAAAACACTAAACACATAACTGCAGTGTTCGCAGAGTCAGGCCTGATCCCTGCGATCGCTAACAGTTTTTTTGGTAGCGTTTTGATACAGTCGCTAACAGTCAGGAGCTTTTTTACCTGTGAATCTCACTAGTGTACTACTAGATTTAGAGCCCAAAATGGCAAATCGAAAGTACAGAAGAGGTCTACACGTTTCTGAGCATGCAAGATAGTGAAGAGGAGGTCACTCATCTGTCAGAATCAGGCTCAGAATACGATCCTGTAGAGGACAGCGGCTCCATGACAGATAGCTCTGACGACAGAGGTGAGGTCCCTGCTAAGGTCAGGCGTACCCGATCCCGATCTTCTGCTGTTGTTGAGATGCAAGAACCGTAGGTCTCTCTTATGGAGCAGAGAAGTACTAGCGCCGCTATTCCTTCTGGTGAACTGGCAGGCACCAGCAGCCTAGTACACCCTGGACGTACATCCAGCACTGCAGTATCACGTGGTGACGTGGCGAGTCCCATAAGTGCAGTTCAAGCTGGCGAGGTGGCAAGCACAAGTAGTGTCCCGCTGCCACCAAGAAGAAGACAAAGGCAGGCCCGTCTATCCCATAGTGTCCTTCCTGCAGAATTCGCCAATCCTGATTGGGTGCCCACCACTTCTGCAGAACCCATACTTCCCCCATTCACTGGCCAACCCGGTATTCAGGTGGAAACAGCTGATTTTAAGCCACCCGATTTTTTTTCGCTGTTTTTCATGGAAGATCTCTATAGATCTATTGTGGACCAAAGTAATTTATATGCTGGTCAACACATCGCCGCTAATCCCCAGTTGTCTTTTCATGCCAGAGATTGAAAACCAATTACGGTTTCCGAATTTAAGACCTTTCTGGGCCTTTCCCTCAACATGGGCACACATAAATTCCCAACTCTGCAGACTTATTGGTCCACCCACCCAGTCGACCATATGCCCGTGTTCTCTGCCTCCATGTCCAGGAAATGATACAAGCAGATCTTGCGGTTCATGCACTTTAACGACAATGAACTTTGTCGTCCTCATGGAGACCCTGAATAGGATCGGCTCTACAAAATTCAGCCCCTCAAAAACCATTTCAACCAATGTTTTGCAGCCTTGTTTACTCCCAATCATGTTGTCTGTGTTGATGAGTCCCTGATTAAATTTTCTGGCCTCTTGTCTTTCAAACAGTACCTTCCCATCAAGCGTGGCAGATACGGGGTCAAGCTCTATAAGTTCCGTGACAGGGCAACAGGCTATGTATGGAGCTTTACGGTTTATGAGGGCAAAGATAGTTACGTAGAGCCGGAGAACTGCCCAGATTACATAGGGAGCGCTGGCAAGATAGTGTGGAACTTGGTGTCACCTTTATTCGAAAAGGGGTACCACTTGTACGTGGAGAATTATTACACGAGCGTGCCACTGTTTAGTCACTTGTTTGATCATCAAATTGGAGCATGTGGCACCGTGTGACCTAATCACCGGGACTTTCCCCAGCGGCTTGTAGATTCCCGTCTTAGGCTGGGGGAGAGAGCCTGCTTGCAGTGCAATAACTAGCTCGCTATGAAGTGGAGGGATAATAAGAATGTTTTCGTTCTTACCTCCCTTCATGCAGACGCGACAGTCCAAATTCGTACGGCGGCTAGTGTTGTGGAAAAACCCCTCTGTGTCCACAAATCTAACCAAAATATGGGAGGGGTGGACCTCAACGACCAGTTGTTGGCACCGTATCTAGTTGCCCTTAAGGCCAGACGCTGGTACAAAAAAGTGTCTGTTTACTTATTTCAATTGGCTTTGCTGAACGCTCATGTGCTATACAGAGCTTCAGGCGGGACTTTATCCTTCCTTGAATTCCAGGAAGAGATTGTCACAGACCTTCTGTATCCAGACGGTTCTGCACCTCACCATTCCCAACCAAATGCAGTTAGCCGGCTGCATGAGAGGCATTTTCCTTATGCCCTCGAGAGTACCCCTACCCAACGAGCCCCCCAAAAAAAGATGTTGTGTCTGTAGCAAGCGCGGATTTAGGCATGACACCCGTTATTATTGTCCACGCTGTTCTGACAATCCTGGTCTTTGCATTGGTGAAATGTTTTGAACGCTACCACACACTAGTGAAGTATTAGCGTAGGGTACAGCATTTAACAGGCTAGGATACACTTACACAGGGTCTCCCAAGATGCCATCGCATTTTGAGACCCGACCGTTAAAATTACAGTTACAAAAAAAAGTGTAAAAAAAAAAAAAAAGGAGAGCGGAGGGGGGAGAAGGAACAGATTGGCTGTGTCATCCCGTGCGAGAGAGGAAGGAGGGAGGGAGGAAGGGGGGAGCAGGGAGAACTGTCGGCTCTGAGCTGTATGAGAGATAAGCTCTCTTCTCAGAGCTGTGCTGAGGGGGCAGGCAGCATCAATGAGTACTGATCGGCTGCACTGATAGACAGTGCTGATAGGAGGCATTAATGGGCACTGATAGGCTGCATTGATAGGTGGCATTGATAAGCAATGATCTGTAGCATGGATAGGCATTGTGGCACTGATGGGCATTAAAGAGCATTGATAGGCAGCATTGATGAGCACTGATAGGTGGCATTAATGGGCACTGATAGGCAGCATTGATGGGCACTGATAGGTGGTACTGATAGGCAGCATTAATGAGCAATGATAGTCGGCACTGACATGCAGCACTGCTGGTTGGCACTGATAGGAAGCATTGATGGACACTAATAGGTGGCATTAATGAGCACTGATAGGTGGCACTGATAGGCAGCGCTGATTATATGTGTAAACAATTTACTGACATTCTTGGCAGTTAACGCCTCTCCTTTCCTCACACAGACACAACGTGGGAGGAAGAGGCTGCCGATACCCAGCAAGTCTGTTTACATGTGATCAGCTAATCACATGGTAAAGGGCCGCGGTATTATTTGCGATGGATTCACGTCACAGGGGGCATACCGAAGGCAGAGTTCTGGGAGGATATCCATCCATCCCAAAATTGGAAGCCCGGGTGTTGGATGGAAGAGGGGGGTCAGGGGAGCCCATCATGGTTTCTTGCACCAGGGCCCTGAAGGTTCTAGTTAAGCCCCTGTCCCAAACCATGTCTTCCTCCCACTTGGCCCATGAATCTTCAATAATGTCCATGACATCCTGGGGGACATACGGTTAGTCCAACCCCCACTCAAGAGCTGTCCTCCACTGCACTTGTTTCTGGAAGCGCCAGCAGACACAGATAGGGGTCTGCAGGGATCCTTCCACCCTTTCAGCTGACTCTGGTATCTCTGACACTTCTAAAAGCACCTCCACATATTCCTGGGAGTCTCCCCACTCCCATTCTCCTTCTGAGCTGCTGTGAGATGTCCACTCCTCCCAGTCATTATCTATTGGCCCAAATTTCGCTTGCAGTCTGGGTGACCTCCCAATCTATTGCGCAACCACTGCCAACCCCCTCTGGCTCACCTGAAGACAAATTGTCTTCCTGCAATGGCTCCTTCCAGGTGGGGTTGACAGGGTGAATGGGCACAGCCGACTTTCCGGAATCATCTTCTGGCTCCTGCTGGGCAGTACTAACAGGTACCAGCTCTCTCGTCTTGCTGCAACCTGAGGCGGATTTCCATATTTCTTCCCAGGTGTCACTTGTCATGCAGGGGAGTCTCCATTCACAGACTCAACCCCACCTTTGGTAGTCTCTTGTCAGCCCACTTCTGGACTTCTGCGGCTATTCGGTGCAAAAAGCTGACTGCAGGTCTACACTGTAGGTGAGCAGCTCCTGCTCGCTCAGTGCCCGTTTGGTAAGCAGCTTGTTGCAGTGCCCACATCAGATCCAGGCGCTGAGCACAGCGGTGGGTCTCCTGCAGCCAGGATACAGCATACACAGCCTTTCCATCCCCTTGATCAATCAATCCCCCTCGATGTTCCAGTTGCACACTGGTGTCCACCAGCGTCACCTCCTGCAGCTCTGGCACTGGATATTGTCTGCCATCTTGCTCCTCTCTCTCCCTGCATGCAAGGTACTCTGGGTCTCCTCTGGGGCATGGCTGTGCCCCCAAGCTTCCAGACTGGCTGGCTCCAATATTTCTGATAAGCAGGCCTGTTCCTGCATGCCCTGTAACTCTTAGCTGGATTGAGGCTTGCAGGCACAGACAGTATGTATGTGGCTACAGTGCACACACTGAAACTTGCAGAACTTGTTGGAACATGCCACTCAGCATTGGTTGTGCCTAAGCAGCTGAAGGCATATAGAGTGAGGGAAAAAAAGTATTTGATCCCCTGCTGATTTTGTATGTTTTCCCACTGACAAAGAAATGATCAGTCTATAATTTTAATGGTACGTTTATTTAAACAGTGAGAGACAGAATAACAACAACAAAAAAAAAAAAAGCATTTCAAAAAAGTTAATACACATAAAAGTTCATTGATAAAAACGGCAAGTACATCAAGTCCAACCTATGCGCAAAACACATGTTGCAGATTGTCACTTGCCACGTCCCCTACCACATGTTGTGGATTGTCACTTGCCACACATTGCGGATTGCCACTTGCCTGCCACCAGGTGCAGATTGTCACTTGCCACGTCACCTGCCACAAGTTGCGGATTGTCACTTGCCTGCCACCAGATGCAGATTGTCACTTGCCACATCGCCTGCCACACGTTGCAGATTGTCACTTGCCACTTCACCTGCCACACCTTGCAGATTGTCACTTGCCACGTCACCTGCCACAACTTGCGGATTGTCACATCACCTGCCACACCTTGCGGATTGTTACTTGCCGGCTAAGGTGGTGTTTTGCTTGTCTCTTGTTTTGCCCCATCCAGAGTCAGGCAGCAGAGAGATGATGCAATCTCTCTGCTGCCCACGCTGCCTGCACAGTGAGGGCGGAAGTTACTGCATGGATGCAGGGCGGGCGCGGGGCGGTGAGAGATGATGTCATCTCTCTGCTCCCCCGCCCACCGGCTCGCTGATTGGCCAGCCGGCCTCATCTTTGCAGATCCACTCCAAGTCATTAAGGTTTTGAGGCTGACTTTGGTAACTCATAACCTTCAGCTCCCTCCACATATTTTCTATGGGATTAAGGTCTGTGCTTCTTTTTGAGCCACTCCTTTGTTGCCTTGGCCATGTGTTTTGGGTCATTGTCATGCTGGAAAACCCATCCACGACCCATTTTCAATGCCCTGACTGATGGTACATGGCCCAGTCCATCGTCTGTTTGATGCAGTGAAGTTGTCCTGTCCCCTTAGCAGAAAAACACCCCCGAAGCGTAATGTTTCCACCTCCATGTTTGACGGTGTCAATGGTGTTTTTGGGGTCATAAGCAGCATTCCTCCTCCTCCAAACACGGCGAGTTGAGTTGATGCCAAAGAGCTCGATTTTGGTCTCATCTGACCACAACACTTTCATCTGACCACAACACCTCTGAATCATTCAGATGTTCATTAGCAAACTTCAGACAGGCCTGTACATGTGCTTTCTTGAGCAGAGGGACCTTGCAGGCACTGCAGGATTTTAGTCCTTTACGTAGTGTGTTACCAACTGTTTTCTTGATGACTATGGTCCCAGCTGCCTTGAGATCATTGACAAGATTCTCCTGTGTAGTTGTGGGCTGATTCCTCAGTGTTCTCATGATCATTGAAACTCCACGAGGTGAGATCTTGTATGGAGCTCCAGACCAAGGGAGATTGCCAGTTATTTTGTGTTACTTCCATTTGCAAATAATCGCACCAACTGTTTTCACCCTCTCACAAAGCTGCTTGGCGATGGTCCTGTAGCCCATTCCAGCCTTGTGTAGGTTTACAATCTTGTCCCGAACATCTTTGGACATCTCTTTGGTCTTGTCCATGGTGGAGAGATTGGAATGTGATTGATTGATTGCTTCTGTGGACAGGTGTCTTTTATAAAGGTAACAAGCTGAAATTAGGAGCACTCCCTTTAAGAGAGTGCTCCTAATCTCAGCTCGCTATATGTATAGAAGACACCTGGGAGCCAGAAATCTTGCTGATTGATAGATTGATAGATTTCACTCATTAAAATGCAAATCAATTTATAACTTTTTTGAAATGCGTTTTTCTGGATATTTTTTGTTATTCTCTCACTGTTAACCACTTTCAGACCGGACCATTTTGCTGGCTTAAGTCCAGATCACTTTTTGCGATTCGGCACTGCATCGCTTTAACTGACAATTGCGCGGTCGTGCAACGTGGCTCCCAAACAAAATTGACGTCCTTTTTTTCCCATAAATAGAGCTTTCTTTTGGTGGTATTTGATCACCCCTGCGGCTTTTATTTTTTGCGCTATAAACAAAAAAAGAGCGAAATTTTGAAAAAAACACATTATTTTTTACTTTTTGCTATAATAAATATCCCCCAATATATATAAAAAATATTTATTTTTCCTCAGTTTAGGCCGATACGTATTATTCTACATATTTTTGGTAAAAAAAATGTCAATAGCCGATTATTGATTGGTTTGCGCGAAAGTTATAGCGTTTACAAAATAGGGGATAGTTTTATAGCATTTTTAGTAATAATTTTTTTTTTTACTAGTAATGGCGGCAATCAGCGATTTTTATTGTGACTCCGACATTATGGCGGACACATCAGACATTTTTGACACATTTTTGGGACCATTGTCATTTATACAGCAATCAGTGCTATTGCTAAATGCACTGATTCCTGTGTAAATGACACTGGCAGTGAAGGGGTTAACCACTAGGTGGCAGTGTAGGGGTTATATGTTCCTAGTGGCGTGTTTCTAACTGTGGGGGGGGGGGGCATGGCTGTGAGCTAGTGAATGCTGATCTCTGTTCCAATCACAAGGAGCAGAGATCGGCTTCACTAGTTGCTAGGCAGAACAGGGAGATGATGTTTCTTTCCACATCTCCCTGTTCAGCCTTCCCGAAGAAGATGAAAGAAGATTTTAATAAAGGAATTTTTAAAGACGGTCTCCTGTCAAATTTTACAACTTTTTTGGTGAAATGGTAGGGGTACTTTTGTACCCCCTTACCATTTCACACAGGGGGGGGCCTGGGATCTGGGGGTCCCTTTGTTAAAGGGGGCTTCCAGATTCCGATAAGCCCCCCGCCCGCAGACCCCCACAACCAATGGTCAGGGTTGTGGGGAAGAGGCCCTTGTCCTCATCAACATGGGGACAAGGTGCTTTGGGGGGGGACCCCAAATCACCCTCCCAATGTTGAGGGCATGTGGCCTGGTACGGTTCAGGAGGGAGGGGGGCCGCTCTCGTCCCCCCCTCTTTTCCTGCGGCCTGCCAGGTTGCGTGCTCGGATAAGGATCTGGTATGGATTTTGAGGGGGACCCCACGCCATTTTATTTTTTTTTGGCCGGGGTTCCCCTTAAAATCCATCCCAGACCTCAAGGGTCTGGTATGGATTTTGAGGGGGACCCCATGCCATTTTTTTTTTTTTTGGCCTGGGTTCCCCTTAATATCCATAGCAGACCTGAAGGGCCTGGTAATTGAATTTGGGGGGACCCCCACGTTTTTTTTTTGTTTTTTTATCTTTGACTATCAATGAATGACTGTTCTCTGTGTTACGGGAGCCGACAATTCATTAGCCGCGACTCGCGAGTGATTTTAAATAGCTTTTTTTCCTGCAAAAATTACACTTTGTGCAGGGACAGTTCTAAGCACGGGAAACATGCGCCCCTTCACAGGCATACTATAGACACCCCCCATGTACGAAATTTAAAGGAATATTACACTTTTATTGTTTCACTTTAAGCATTATTACAATCACTGTTCCTGAAAAAACTTCCGTTTTTAAAAAAAAAATTTGCATTGATACATGTCCCCTGGGGCAGGACCCAGGTCCCCAAACACTTTTTATGACAATAACATGCATATTAGCCTTTAAAATTAGCACTTTTGATTTCGAACATTCGCGTCCATTGTAATTAATAGGGTTCTTAAGTTCGCACGAACTTTAGGTCAGTTTGCGGGTTCTGGTGCAAACCGAACCCGGGAGTGTTCGGCTCATCCCTATTCACAAAGTGGATTCCTGCAGTCCCCCGGATAGGTCTCTCTCACTAGGCCTAGCAGCCGGTAGGATGCACGGTAAAGTCTCTGCCACAGACTTGTAAGTTACACTTTAGCGTCACTTAGGGATTGGATGAACTTTAAAGAACTATCATACGGTACCAGTTTGTCTCAGCCGATCTGGCGATACCATATGAGTGTTGATCCAGGTCGCGTCCTTCAACTAAGCCTCCAGACTCCTTCAGAGAAGCCAGCCTTGCGCATGGCCTTCTCCTGAAAGGGTCCTCCCCTGGGGTTCTTCAGTTGCTGGACCTCTCCCTTGTGAAACGCTGGTGTCCTCTGGTGTCATTTTGGATATATTGATATTCCAATAAACTTTACCTGCCAGCCCACCTCTGAGGATTAGCCGAGGCCCCAAAAAAATATTCATGGCAGCTCCTCCTAACCCCCACCCTCTAGTTTTAAAAGTTTCTTCGACCTTCCAGATCAGGGAAGGTTGGACTTGATGGGACTTGTGTCTTTTTTCAACCTCACCTACTATGTAAGGGAGAGGCACCAGAGAGCTGCCAGGATGAGTCACCCAGCCCTGAACTCCCTTGAACGCTGACCAAATTAAGACTCACAGATTTACAGTGTGACTCAGAACATGGTTTGCCTGCTCTAGCACACATGCCAGAGGGTGCTACACTGTGTTAATCCTTTCAAGTTGTCTAGCCATGGCCCTTATGTGTGCTTTAATGCAAGAGCGACTTCTTGATCTCATGGCTACTGTGATTGCCTCCCACATCAGTCACATGATCGGGAGTATGTCCCACTGGCTAACAACCAAAAGCCATGACTGATAGCTGTCAAGGGACAGCTCTGTCAATGTGCTGGAAGCGCACAGTGAGCTCACTTTCAGCACACAACCACAGTATGTGCAGTGGCTAGATGTTAAGCTTCACATTTTCCTGCCACCACATATATATGTTGCATGATCAAAAAGCTGTTAACAAAACAATGTTGGCTTGTTGATTTGACCACAACAGTGCTAAAGACAGTTTACTGCTGGATTATATTACAATCAAATTAAATCAACATGGCGTGAAAGCTGACACCATAAGCCTGAATGACCTTGGAGCCATTATGAGTTATAAACCAATGAATAAGATTTGTGTAGGTCATAGACAGTACAAAGGTGGTTATCAGGTACTAAAGTGCTGGAGGCAGCTCAGTTCCAGACTCCCCTGGAGGTGAGACAGGAGTCATGCCCAAAGACGCAAAGGTCGCCTGCAGAGTTGCTTGCATAAAAAGGCTCAGGAACACCGCTGATGTGCTGCAGGGCTGCTGCAGGCAGGTGGCGTCTGTGAGATGTAGCAGGTAACCGAGGTCACTGACAGAGGGTAGTCGGTACAAGCCAAGGTTCGATGTCAGGTGGATAGACAAGGTTAGGTGGGAGCCGAGGTCAGGACAGGTAGCAGGCCGAGTAGATCTGTTTAACAAGCCGGTGATCAAGGTCAGGAGGCAGGCAGGAGACAGGTCTGGAACAAGCCAGGTCTGTAATCAAGGATCACAGGAAACACAGGAATGTTGGTAACAGCTGAGCTCAAACAGCACTTCAGCCAAGGGCTGACTTCCTTATAAAGGCCCATGTGATGTGCTGGCGGAGGTGCTGGGTCCTAGAGCCCTTCTGCTATTGGTACCCTGACAGCCCCCCCCCCCCCCCCCGACGAAGCCACGTGTGAGGTGGTGAAACTAGTAGAGGTGGAGCCTGGCGGTGAAACTTTGTCACAAACGAGTGAGACCTTATGATGTATCTTATATGCTTTTAATTTTTTAAATAAATGTAAGTTGTATACTAGCTGGGGTGGAGAGGTTCATTTTTAATCCCTAGGATATGAAATATATGTAAACAATTAATTGTGTACAATTAGTGGGCTGCTGTCACCCTTTTGATATTAACACAGTTGCCACCTTATGCAATCAGTGCCCATATTGATGTGCTTAAAAACTGAATTATCTGTAAATAGTTAAAATCAAAATATGTGCAGAAATAAATAATTAATAATATGAATGAAAGAATAATTGGAGGAATAAATACATAGAAAAATATATCTTCCGTGCCTTAAAAATGTCCATCCAATAGTGATTATTCACCTTCCACCACACCAGAGACACAAAGGTTATTCTATCATATTCACATACATGTACCGATCAGATAGACTCCCATCAACGATAGGCAAAGATAAAGTTCTCCAAACCCCTTTGTGTTCACATACATGTACCGATCAGATTGACTCCAATCAACGATAATCAAAGGTAAAATTCTCCAAAACCCCTTTAATTGTCCGTGCTTCTTGCTGCAAGAAACCTCTACTCCTCACTCCACAGAAGCCGGTTCTCAAAAAAAAGAGGATAAATGACTGCGCAATACCGTTATAAAACAGCAAAGCTAGGCAGAAGTTGTAATCAATACACTCACATGCACCTAGATGAACCAAGCCTATGTTTAAACCAGGCATGTGTTTAGCAGTCAGATGCATCGGCTTACTCCTCCTCACTTGGTCTGCATGTACCTCAGGCACTGGAGTAACGTCACTGACTCCTCCTCCCTTTATTCCCTAGGATACTGCACTATTGGAGGCACTTTCTTTTTTTCCATGTACTGTTGAAATTATCGGTGGCCAATGTGGATCGCATTGGACCTAAGTTGGAAGTAGCACAGTGGAAGGAACCCCTATCATTTCTGTACCATTATCTGGGTCTTGAAAGTCTAATAGAAGTCACCAAGGAGCAGCAAGGTTTTCCTAAAGGGATTGTTGCACATCAGTGCAAGGTGTGTTTGACCCCCTCAGGGTCTTGTAAGGAGGTGAGCGATTACTGCATGTGGTGGCAGGAGCACTATGCACATAGAGGCTGTGTGAAGTAAAGAAATACTTTTCATCTCTCTGCGTGTTAACAGAGGAAATTATCACTTTAATACTGGACTTTTGTTTTAGCAATTTTTTTTGCACATTATTATCATTTAATTGTAGATTTGTCAAACATTGATGCAGCGCTGTCAGATTTATATCTTATTTAACGATGGAGCATTATTTCTCCCCGTAATACCAAAAATGGGGCATTGTTTACTCCCACTGGGCACAGTCTGCCCCCCCCCCCCCAAAGGCTGAAGCACAGTAAACTGGTCCTTTGTTTAGAAGGTTTTGAGCCCCCTGCCCTAGACTGTTCATTGAGCCAGAAGAGTGATTGTTGCTGTGTGCCTGGCTGCTATTGCACTAATCTGGGAAAGGAACCTGGGGACAAATCAGCAGGCCCTTTTGGTGGTGAGCACTACAGTAACATGCAGGCTGAGAGGGCAAGAATAACAGCTTCCACCACTTCCTTCCCACAAAAGTTTTTTGTTCTTTTTTTTTTTAACAAAGTCCTTTTTAAAAGCAAGCCTATCACTTGGATGATTGGGTTTAGGTGGAAAAAGGGAGTCCCTGTACTCAGTATATAGTGCCTGCATCTGGCTCCAGAGTGGGGGCTTCACTGCATATTCTCCAAATCAGTGGTAAAGTTGATATTTACATATTGTGTTATCTGGGATTAGAGGCTCCCAGGTTGCGCAACTTTTCAGCGTTTGCAAGGCACAGACCATCAGATTGGAAAGCCTAAATGTTCATCAGGCATTGCAGAGTGCATGTGTTAATCTGAATGTCACATGTAATTATTTGCCTGGGCTAGGCACTCATGCCAATACCTTTCTGCCAGGGGAGCAATAGCAACTCAGCCTGGTTGTTGGTCAAAATAAACTCAGCTTCTGAATGTGCTTTGCATCCAATGTCCATGTGGATGCTTTATATCTTAGTCCGTACCCAAAAAGATAACCAGTCAGGATAAATAATAAAAAAAAGGTAGCCACCACTTGCATTTATTTTGGAAGCTGTAACCCTTACTTATTGCTTTACTGCTTAGTGAATCTCTAACCCAGCTTAGTGGCTAATAAAATAAGCACTGCATTTATGAAGTCCTGGAAAATAGAAAGGTCTCCAGAGTGGCTGACTGTGTGCTCTTGATGTGTACAGTGCTTGTCTTGTAGCTTAAAGATTGTGTGTTCAACTCTGCATGCAGAAACCCCATTTTTGTGTTTCATGAGCCCCCAAATGTTTTTCAATTGTTCTCACCATGTCGTATTTGGTATATAGTTCTACAGAGAAGATGTATTGCTGTCTAGAGCCTGTGGTGCATGGTGTTGGTGTGCATTGTGTTGGTGTGCTGCTGTTGAATGATGAAAGCCCTGGATTTCTTAGTTTGAATCTGATGTGGTAACAATTATGTGTTTTGTGGGCCCCTAAATGTTTTTCAATTGTTCTCATCGTGTCGTTGTCAGTATTTAGTTAAATAGGTGCACTAGCAACTAACGTGGATGTATTCTGGTTCTGTGGCACAGCATTTAAGCTTCTAAAGTTTGTAAGCTTGATTCCCATGAGCGAGCCAAGATGGTGTCTCAAGGTAGCAGTAAGATTTTGGGGTTTGTGTTGAAGGCAGATGAAATTGTAAAGACTGCAATGAAGTGATCAGGACTTGGCTAAGTTGGTGGTGCGGACCACCATTGGTTGGGCTTGAGTGAATCTGTGACCCTAGAGTTGGGGCAGGAATACCGTGAGAAGAGCATGTTGATGAAAAATAAGAGATCCAGTGTTTTACATACAAGGTCACTGCCTTTAGACGGTGGGTGGGTGGGACTCAAAACTAAACCTTTAATTTAATAGATATAATAACATATGATTAGTGGATTCATATTCACACAATTTACTAATCTGCTACCATCAGACCTAGACAAATCTTTAATTTGGCCTAGGGGAAATTCCAATCTAGTAAAACTGTACATTCAGGAGTCCATGGCCACAAACCACAGGGCATTATCTCAACTGCTGCCTACAAAGTGCAATAACACATAGCAGCCAAAATGGAAGGACACCTTATCTCAAAGTTGATTGGCTACAAAAGGTTTCTGCAACTTTATTAACTAAATCTGAAAAGGTAGTCACATAAGTATTCAAACTTGCAACCATTTATTTGCTTGCTCAGTGACATACATACAAGGGCATTTCCTCTGCTGGTAAGTGGTTCTCAGAATTAGAGCTTTAATATCATGGAATACCATATGATTAGTGCATTAATATTTGAACATTTTACTAAATTGCTACCATTTGACTAGTCTCCCACTTCGCCTCCTCCTAAGTGCACTTTTAAGACTCCATTGCCTTGAACCACAGGACACCATCTGAACGGCTGCCTACAAACAAAGTGCAGTAACCCCCAGCATCCATGTACATAGTCTGAAAGCCAATTGGTTGCTATGAGTTTCTGTAACTTTAATAAATAAAATCAAGCAGGTGACCACCTCAGGATTTAAACTCACAAGCATTGTATTTATGTAACCACTGCCATACACACAACACCACCAGCAAAGGTAATAGGACTGCCTAAATCAGTGGTTGTATTATCATTACATAGTATCATATTAGTGGCTTCATGTCGAAAAATTGTACTGAATTGCTATCTCCAGACTTCAACTAGTCTCCTACTTGGTTTACTAATGCTGCGTATACACGGTCGGAATTTCCGATGGAAACAGTCTTTTTCTGTCGGAATTTCTGACGGACTTTGGATTGAGAACCTGTTCTCAATTTTTCTGACGGAAAACCTTTCTATCGGATTTTCCGATCGTGTGTATGCAATTCCAACACGCAAAATTCCGACGCATGCTCGAAAACAATTTGACGCATGCTCGGAAGCATTAAACTTCCCTTTTATAGTGCTGTCGAATGTGTTTTATGCCGCTGTGTTACTGACCGTCGGAATTTGGTGTGACCGAGTGTAGGCAAGACAGTTTGAGCGAAATTCCGTCGGAATTCCGACGGGAAAACCATCAGAGCTTTTTACAACGAGAATTCCGACCGTGTGTACGTGGCATTAGGGATCTTCTCATCTGGCAAAAATATAGTTTTACCAGGCCATTCTCTTGAACCACAGGACACAATCTCAACTGCTGCCTAAATGTTCAATTAAAGAAGTCTGAAAGGTGGTTATCTAAGGATTCAAACTCACAACCCTTTGCTTGTGATAACAACAGCATACTCTCAATACCATGGCCTCAGACAGTAGGTGAGCTTCTTGTGACCAAACTAGACTAGTCTCTCACTTGGCCTACAAAAAAATCTTTGCATCTGGTTAAACTTTCCTTTCAAAAGTAAATTCCCTTGAACCATATGTAGCTGTACTCTCCTGAGGACTGCTAATAAACTCTGTACCCCACTGATTACCTCGACTCTCCCTTACCTCTGACACCCTGGGTTCCATCATCTCAGGAACTGTAGTAGTAAATAGAGACTCACACAGTATTGAAGAAACAGTTTAAATATGTTTACTGTATTAATAAAACACAAAATACATATATATCAACTTTATCAATTAGTAAGAAACACTCCTACACACACAGCTATTTTATCTATATTTATCCAAAGAAACAATATAATAGTGCAAAGTCACCTTGGTTTATAAATTAACACAAATGTTAACCCAATCACGGAAACCTATGTGAACAAGTTAACAGGAGGGTAGACAACTGACACTATGGGGGTTATTTACTAAAGGCAAATCCACTTTGCACTGAAAGTGCACTTGGAAGTAAAGTCGCTGTAGATCCGAGGGGGACATGCAAGGGAAAAAAAAAACAGCATTTTAGCTTGCACATGATTGGATGATAAAATCAGAAGAGCTTCCACTCATTTCAGATCTACCCCTTAGATTTAGAGTGACTGCACTTCCAAGTGCACTTTCAAGTGCACTTGCAGTGCAAAGGGGATTTGCCTTTCGTAAATAACCCCCTATATCTTATGTGTCAGATTTTTTCCTTCTGCCTCCTCAACTCACAGGCCAGTCAATACTGCACGATATGAAGAAACACTATGCAAACTATTACATTCAAATAGGATGACTCCCTTTAGCAGTCCAATGCAATTAAGGCAGATGCGGAAAAAGGATGATAGAAAGGTAAAGGGGTAGTCTTTGAAATCTAGATATCTTCAGCTAGCCTCTCTATGTTGTAAATAAAGTAATCCTGGATGACAGAGTGTAGCAAACTTTGGTTTATCCTTGTATTATGACTTCCTTCTTTTATAATCCTAAAGGTGTTATCCAATATGGCTACTTAAATCAGTAATGTGAACTGGGCATAGGTGTCTGCTTTCAGTGTTCATTATAACATAGGATTTAGATTCTATGGGACTACAAGTACCATCAGCTGAACTGTGTGAATTATGTCTAAAAGCAGTGTCCTTAACTATAACATGGGCTATGCCTGCTCACCACTCCGAGACTCGGATGAAGTTGGCAACAATGCAGATGATGAGAAGACTCCAGCCGGAACGCTCTCTATGTATCTTGAGTCTGGATAATGGCGTCCGCCGTGCCACGCTGAAGCCCACTGGAATCTGAATTGCAGGCATCTCTGGATGACCTGGAACACCCTCCAGTCTGCTGCACTGAAGAAGCGATGCTGTCCGCAGACCCTCTGGGTGTAGCTTTCCAGCTCCCCGCTGTGTAGGCCGGAAATCATCAGCAACTTCCTGTCACATAGACCTCCCGCTGGCAGAGTCAAAACAGAGTCCAGAGAGACTGATATAGGCTGCGCCAGCCCCTTTTATATCCTTTCCCAGCAGTCTTTTCTGTTCACTCAGCATTGTGTTCTATGTAGTTCTGGTCAGTCCTGCTGGCATAGTCACTTCAGCATTCTGAACTACACATCCCATGATACTTTGCTCTAAATCCTCACGCAGGAAAAGGAAATTAACCCAGAGTCCAGCAAACACTAGAGGGAGCCAACCCCTCATTAATCACACAGAAATTGTCTCTAGATTATAGGTATAATAGTCGACCCTGGCTACACATAGGACATCATCTTAATGGATGCCATTATGTTCAAGGTCTTTTACTACACATGATCTCTATCTTTACTCCATCAACAGTCTCCGACACTGACCTTGTTTACTAAGGGATTTTCTCAACTGGCAAAAATTTAGTTTCAACAGTTTATTCTCTTGGCCCACACGACACAGTCTCAACTGCTGCCTAAAACTTCAATAAAAAAGTCTGTTATCTGCTGAGTATTCAAACTCACAAGCCTTTGCGTGTTATAACACCAGCATACACTTAATGCCACAGCCCCAAACAACAGGTGAGTGTTTTGTGACCAAACTTGGCTAGTCTCTCACATAACCTACTAAAAGATCTTTGTATCTGGTAAAACACTCCTTTTAAGGGTCAATTCCTTTGGACCAGATGCCATTATCAAGATCTTTCACTTGGTTTTGAACTCACAACCCTTTGAATATAATAACACCAGGATACACTCAATGCCATGGTCTCAGATGGCAAGTGGGCTTGTTGTGACCAACATAGGACTGGTCTCTCACGTGACCTACTAAAACATCTTTGCATCTGGTAAAACTCTCCTTTCAAAATTCAATTCCCTTGAACCATAGGACATCATCTCAACTGATGCCATTATCTTCAAGATCGTTCACTACACATGATCTCCATCTCTACTCCATCAACAGTCTCCGACAATGACCTGGCTAGAGACTAGAGATATATGTGATATTTGTGATGTGAGATATATGTGATAGTGACAGTTTTTAGAGTTAAACAGATACAATGGGTGAAATAACAAATGTCATATCTTGCCAAATATATCACTTTATGGTTTGCTGATTTCAAGGAATTCATAAACTGGAACAGAACATAGTAGATATTATTAGAATGTATTAAAGTCAAACGCAGTGTCTAACCTAACCACATTTTTATTTAGAAGCCGATTTTTGGTGTCAACTAACAATTTAGCTTTGTGCCATGTTCATGAGGTTCATGACCAATGTGGTCCAACACATGTGGTGTTAATGAGTCCTCTATGTGATTTTTTTTTTTTATTTTGTATATTCAATCATTATTTTTGCAACAATCCTTTACAGTTATTTTTGGAAAATCTGATCGTATGTACGAGGCTTTAAGCTGGATACACACTATATAAATATCTTTATATTTTTTCCTTTAGAGTTACCAAAACCATATAATGGAAGGTAAATCTAAACACTTTCAATTAGTATGCAATCAGGCAGGCCCTTGCCCTACATAATGGAAATAATTGAGTATTCCTGCGCTAATATGGAGATAAGGTGAGGAGATACGTAAGGTGCAGCGAACACCGAGAGGGTCAAATAATACCCACAATAGAAATGTATAAAAAAAAATCAATAGGTGGTGTCACGCTCCAAAAGTTGTATAAATATGGTATAAATGATACTGGTGTCACTTAAAATATAAAAAATGGTGTGCAAAAAACACATAAATCCACTGATCCTCTTATTGGTGGTGATCAATAAGGTAAATAAAGAGTGACTGTGATAAAGAAACTGCAAAATTATGCAAAATAAAGTGACTGTTGTACATCAGCTGCTAAAACATCCAGTATGAACAGTGGTATACAGGTAAATAAAGTGACTGTTGTGCATAATTGCTAAAACTTCCAATATTAGCCGTAATAAGAGAAATACAAACTACAAACAAACAAAGTAGATCAGAAAATAAATAAAATAAATAATAAGCAGCAATAGTTCATATACACATGTGCAAGGTGGTGCAAAATGGTGCAGCTAAATTCTGGTCTGGAGATTCCAGTAATGTAAACATGCAGAGTGCAGGTCTGAAGGTGCTGATTATCTTGAACAAGGTGGCACTGTGACTAAAGTGCTGTGGGTCTTCGGTGCTAATGACACCCGTGGGTGTACTAACTTTTTACCTTACTGCTGTAAGGTAAGAAGCATTTGTAGAAAACAGGGAGGTAGGTGGTCGCTCAAAGGGAAAGATTTGGGTCTCCTACTCACTCTTCCTCAGACTTTCCATTATATATAGAGCCTATGGGGTGATTAATCTGGATGCCTTCTCTCAGGGTTTAGCCAGATACTGCTCAGCATACATCAGTCAGGGTAGTATACAGGGAGGAAACAAGAAACCTCTAAAATGTATCCAGCTTTACTCAAATTCAACCACTTTAACCACCTGCCGTCATTATACTGCGGCAGGTCAGCTCTTTTACAGCGAATCGCCGGAGCTGTATGTCGGCTCCTTTAAGAGCCATAGCAGGTGGGGGACCCAATGCATGTGGTCAGCGGCCGCGATGTCCGATGGCCACCTGCGATCGCTAGAAAGAGAGCCAGAATGGTGATCTGTCAATGTAAACACACAGATCGATCTGACAGGGGAGGAGAGAGAGATCTGCTGTTCCTAGTGATTAGCAACAGCGATCTCTTTCCTCCTCCAGTCAGTCCCATCTCCCCACAGTTAGAAACACCTCCCAGGGAACACATTTAACTTAAATGTCAATGGTCCCAAAAAAGTGTCAAAAGTATCCAATCTGTCTGCCGCAATGTCACAGTCCCGCTAAAAATCGCAGAGTGCCGCCATTTCTAGTAAAAAAAAAAAATAACAATAAAAAATGCCATAAATCTATTCCCTATTTTGTAGACACTATAACTTTTGCACAAACCCATCAATATACGCTTATTGCAATTTGTTTTACCAACAATATGTAGAAGAATGCATTATTGGCTTGAACTGATGTTTTTTTTTATTTTTTGGGGGGATATTTATTATAGCAAAAAGTAAAAAACGCAGAGGTGATCAAATAGCATCAAAAGAAAGCTCTAAACAACGCTGTGCCGTATCGCAAAAAATGGCCTGGTCATTAAGGGGGGAAATCTTCCAGTCTGTAAGTGGTTAAAGCTGCATATATATATATATATATATATATATATATATATATATATATATATATATATCATTTTTTTATATATTGCAGCTTACCACCTCTAGGCTGCATTAGTTCTCTTTTCCAAATGCTTTTTTCGTTTTAATTTTACCTGGTGATCCTGCCCTTAAAAGAGAAGTTCAGGATTAAAAAAAACAAAAAAACATTTATACTCACCTAGGCGGATGCAGCAGCGATCCGATGCTGTATCTGTCCCCTGTCGCCTCTTCATGGAGAACTGAGCAATCAGACACCGGTGATCACTCACTTCTTGGTCTTCGGTGAGTAGAGAGCCAATCACTGTCAGTCACTGGCTCTCTGCTCGGGCTGTGCAGGGGGTGGGAATGGCTGGCTCAGGCTCTCAGCAGCTCGCTGAGAGGCTGAAACTAGCTGCCTGTCCAGGCATCTGGGTGAATCCTAACATTAAAGTCGGGAAACCTTCAGAGCCTGGACTGGCTGAGTGACGACAGAAGACAGTGGGATTTAGCCCACTGTTGACTGAATACGAGTCACAGGTGTGCAGAATGAAGTGCACTCCTGTGACCCACAGGTGAAGTAGGACCAAAAGAGCATTGGCCATACTTCTCCTTTAGCGCACTTCATGTTCTAGGGCAGTGGTGTCCAAATTGCAGCCTGGAGGCCAGATGCAGCTCTTTGCTTGATTTTATCTGGCCCTTGGGGCACTATTACATCCTCTGATACCAACAATGGGGCATCATGTCCCCCCCACTGACACCAATAAAGGGGGCACAATTCCTTCCAATGACACCAACAATGCAGCATAATTCCTCCCAATGACACCAACAATGGGGCCCAATGACATCAATGATGGGGCACAACACCTCCCATTTACACCAATGACACCAGTGAAACAAACAATGTGGCATTATTTTTCCCACGGATGTCTGGACTTTTTCTACTCCCACTGGCAACAGTCCAGCCGATAAAGTCTAGAGGCCAGTAAACAGGCCCTTTGATATAGATTACCAGTAGCTGATATCTATGGTAGGTCACTATAATATATAGCAACTCCTCTACCAATGGCAAATGAATAAGAAGAAGATTTTCTAATATTTACCTGCCATATGCATCATTGGAAGCTCAAAAGCCCTCAGGGCTTTGTAGTATAAACAATATATATATATTAGATTGTGATCACCTAAAGGCTTGCAGGGAAATCTTACTACCTACCTTCTAAGTGTAGCTGACCATCTCAGTCTCCCTTGCATCTATACCATCCCTACTACCCAGATTAGAAGCCCTGTGGCAGCTAGGTAGTTATCCTGCAATTTCCACTCAACTGGTGTGGATTTCCTTTCAGCCTGGGTAATTACAGCCTGCCTGGCTCCCTTCTTGTGTCTCCACTGCACCTCTCCTGACATGGGGTCTCCTCATACAATGGAGTTCCTCCCCCTTCACTCTACTGGCCCGCACCCATCAGCTTTCTCCTCCAGACAGTTTCAGCCTCCCGACATGGCATCTGTCTCCCTGTAGCTGAGAACTCAGGTGAGAGGTCCACTGTGATGATAGGACAGTCAAAACTAAAAGTGGCGCCCCCCCCCACACACACACACACACACACACACACACACACTCACAGTTGCGGAACACCGGTCGCCCACAGAACAACTAATTGGTTGGGGTCCGCCGCTGGGGCCCCTCTGGACTCCCGGGCCCCCTATATATGTGTAGGCTGTCTGCCCTGATGGCGGCCCTGCAGTGTGGCCGCTTTATGGGGGCGTAAGACCAGTTTGCCTCCTGGCCCAGTTTGCCCCATAAGACTGGCGATAAACTAAAAGTACACTGAAAGGTGACTCTTTTCGTGCCCCCCCCCCCCCCCCCGCAGAGTTCTGCCCTAGGTCTGGGCTTTGTCGGCCTAGGCCAAGATACAGCACTGCCAATACCAACTTATAAGAAGGAAAACAAAAGTTAAGGTTTCATTTCTGCTCACTTTGATCATCCTTAGACACTGTCCTAGACAATGCTATCTAATGTCTACTGGCACCTTAAAAAGGAAATATACCCCCCTCATTCACACCATCCTCACCTGTTATCCATGGTTGTCCTCAATTCAGATACTCACTTGTCCAGCAGATTGGCATTGTTCTGCTGTAAACCACCGCGCTGCTACCACACAATTTGTCCCATGTTGTTATCTTTATTCCTGACATTATAGGGTGCCTGTTCCTGGTTCAAGCAGCCCGGCCCCCTCATGACGTGTGACAGCCCACCCCCCCCCTTCCAACCACTGTCAATGAAAAAAAGTGAAGCAGCCTGGCATATGTGCCTCTCCTGCTGCCCTCTCCCATGGTAGCCTCCTTGGGACTCACTCTCCCAGACCCAGTGAACACAAGGAAAGTGGAGTTGGAATTTTCTCCAGTTTCTCTGAGAATTTCTATGATCTATCAGCCTCCTGGACTGCTATCAGTCTTTCTTGATAACGTCTCAGCCTGGGTACCCTACATTATCTCCTGTGCAATTCCCACAACCATTCTTGGTGACTTCAATATTCCTGTTAATGTTAACACTCCAGCTAATTCTTCTCAGCCTCTTTTGACCTGACACAATGGACATACACACAGTACACCTCTGTACACTTTGATGACAACTCCCTTGACCTTGTATTTTAATACCTTTGCACTCCTTAAAACCTCTTCAGCCATCCTGTTCCCCTGCCTAACCACTACCTTATTAGCTTTACTCTCTCCATGTCTTTCATGTCGGCAACAGACTACCTTTTGACAAAATCTTAGCTTCTTAACTTCTGTCTATAACAGTTCACTCTCATCCTCCCTGGACATACTTCTCCCCCCCCCCCCCCCCCCCCCAAACACACACACACATACATACACATAGAATTAAGCCCCAACCACTACAACCTTGGAAAACAGACAATGTCAGAAGTCTCAAAAAAATAAAGCCACACTCTTAAATGTCTGTGGCAAAAAACTAAATCCTAGCAAGATTTCACCCAGTATAAATGTGTCCTCCAAAATACAATTCCTGCTTCTGCATTGCCAAACAGACTTATTCACTCACTGAGATCCCCACAGTACAGATATCTCCCCCACCTAACATTCCATGTCCATTTCCATACTCAAAACATCCCTCCTTTAGTGATAAAATTCAAAGACAAACTGCGCTCCTAAAAAACATTTCTAAATAAAACAAATCTATATATAAAAGTGCTGAATTGAAAACCAAAATAATAAACTACACTATCAATAATTTATAATACAATTTGTGATAACCAGTAAAGTGCTGTGTGATAATCCAAAAAAGTGCTTGGTGCAATTCATAGAAAAGTTTATATGAAAAGATCTTAAAAGTCCTCAATAAGGTGCTTGCTCTGATATACAATAATGTCCTTGCTGTGAAACAATGCCAAAACCGTGACTTTTTTCTAAATGTTAACTTTTTTATTGTTTCATAAACACAACAAACAACAGTTTCACAGGTATACTATCAGAGCGAACATCGCTGCAGTCATAATGCAATACATTTATCAGGTATACAGGTATAAACCACAAAATAACATACAAGGTGTGTCGTCAATCAGCACAATCTATTCCATTTAGGGTTCAGTCCCAGGGAGCCCACAGACTGTAACGTCCCCAGTATATTCTGTATCTCAGGGGGCGGGTGGTATGGTGCTATCTGAGTTGACCCAGGAGATTCATATTTTAGAGAATTTCTTCAGGCACCCTCTATCTTCGTACGTTAACTTATATAGTGGTATGGCTTGGTTAACAATGGTGAGCCAGAACTCTATAGTGGGTAATTGGATTGGGATTTCCAGTGCATGCTTTTTTTCGTAAAAAGATCACTATACAAATAAAGGATTGTACATTTTTGGACAAATCTTCATCGTCAATATATCCCAGCAGACATCTAAAAAGGACCCAAGGTATCTGTCCAGTGAGCTGCCACTTTAGGATCAGTGAAAAACCCTGGTGAATGACTCGTAAACGTGCAGGATATAGCATGCTATATGGCAGTTGAAGATCACATAATCGCTAAAAAAGTGTCTTGTTGCTTTTGAGTGGCGACTGAGAAGTCTGGGAAGATGGTAATGCCATTAGCATTAAAGAGCAGGCAACCTTTTTCTCTAGCTGCCCTGAGAATAGCCTCTCTGTCTCTGAAGGGCAACAATTTAATAAGCATGGCACGTGGCGTGGGCCCCAGGGGCAGGGGGCGCAATGGAACTCTATGCGCTCTCTCAATAGCAAACAATGCTGAGAAGGTTTTGGTGCCAAATGTGGAAGTCAGCCAGCATTCCATTAATACTTCTGGAGCCCTGCCTTCTGAACTTTCTGGGAAGCCCAGGAAGCGCAGATTATTACGTCTCAGGCGGTCCTCCATGTCCGTTAGCTTGTCAGATGTGTAATCCTGGGCCTGGAGCAGCTCTCTGACAGAGCTCTGTAAGGGACGTTTTATGCTCTAAATCCCCTATACGTTGTTCAGCGTTTTGCACTCTGTGCCTCAGATTTTGTACATCATGCCTTAAAAATAATAAATCAGTTTTTATAGAGTCCATCTATGTGGTAAGGGAAACATGGCTGTGCTGTATAGCCTCCATGATTTGTGATAGGGAGGGCTCTGCAGGGCCTGTGGCTGTGTTAGCAGCATGGGGGGAAGCTGGATCAGTGTCCTCTGGGGGGGGGGAATAGCAGGCAGAAGTATGTTGGGACTCACCCTTCCCACGAAGCTGCTGTGTTGGCAAAAAGGAGGATGGCTGGCTGGGTCTCTGTGCATGGAGCCGTTCGATGCCATTTTGCTGCTGCTAACATGGCGGCGCGAATCCCAGGGCATCCTCCATAGCTGGGCCGTATTTCACCATTGCCCAGTGTGCTCAGGGGTCCCGGGGGTTGATGAGGCAGGAGAGACCCTCAGATGGCGGTCGGGCTATGAGGATTACTTCAGGGTCTGAGTGGCACGGACGGAGCTCAGGTGCCTCACGTCCTCACATCCCAGTCGTCCGACACCCCCCCCCCCCCCCCCCCCCCAAAATCGTGACTTGATAAGAAGACTTTCACCCTTAGCTTGGTCACAATATCATACTTTATCATTGAAATTACCCCTGGAAAATCAGAAAAGAACTCCCTATTTATTAGCAGAAATTCCTTGGTCTCTTGCTTTTGGCTTACTGGCAGTGCCTCAGCGCTTCTACCCCAGGCACCATAGAAGGACCTGCGGTAGTCATGGCCAAGGGCGCTTGGACTTTAAGGGATTCTCTGTCTCTCCAGGGCTTCAGTAAATCGACAGGGTGGATTTGGTAGGGCTTCCATTTTGCCAGGCTGATGTACTCTATATGTAGCACCCTCTACCATAGGTAGGTGCTAGAGTGAGGATTTTGTAAGGGAAACTGTCAGTGCGGGTAAATTTGGGCAGGCCTATGCTTCAGGCTAGGTCTGCTTGTTTTGATCTGGGGGACAGGGAGTGGTTAGTGCAGCAGTGGGTGTGACCACCTGTGCTTTAGTTCTGAGGAA
Organism: Lithobates sylvaticus; assembly: GCA_028564925.1. Classification (NCBI taxonomy): domain Eukaryota; kingdom Metazoa; phylum Chordata; class Amphibia; order Anura; family Ranidae; genus Lithobates; species Lithobates sylvaticus. The sequence continues at coordinate 441,970,478 of CM053026.1, forward strand.
CCTCCCCTGCTTCCAGGAAGAATGTTCTGGAAGGAGGCAGGGACTAGGACTGAAGTGGCAGGCAGCTCATGTGAGGAGCCCTGACCAATCCCCAACTGGAATTGTCAGGGGGCCGGCCTCCCATATAAGCTGAGGTAACAGCCCACCGGGAAGAGTTGTCAGCCGGGAGATGTGGAGAATAGAGTACTAGGCAGCAGCAGGGGCCCCATCCCCATCTGGGGGGGGATGCAAGGCCTAGCGGAGGAGCCCAGGAGAGCTGGGAAGGAGCTTCATGTTTACATGGTCATGGATGAAGTGTTCTGGAACAGAGGGGCTGGAGAAGCTGTCAGAACGTATGTCCAGTTAAAGTTAGACTCGGGGCAGAAGAAGGTCGGTGAGTGGACCACAGTGGAATTCTGGATGAGGGCCATGTGCTGGGTGCAAGGCCAGAGGAGAGACTGTGGGGAGAGTGTCAAATCGCTGTGGCCTGAGGGCGCAGGATTTGAAGGCTGGACTATCTGGGAGCAGTAGTCCACCAATCAGCACATGTTACTAAATTACTAGGCTGCTGGGGAGAGGTGCAGACCTCTAGCCTAGTAACAGTGCAACCAATTCTAGCCAGCAACTGAGACTTTTCAGAGTGGTCTATTTTGTCAAAAGAGGATGATGTGATAATGATCTACAGTGGACCAGTGAGGAGGCTATAGCAGGGCTCATAAAGGGAGATCGCCACGCTGCAGATCATTGGGACTGGGGGGGTTGAGGAGGGGGTCCTGTGTAAGTTCACCTTACAGATTTTTCTGTAAAGGTGAATTTACCCTTTAACTTCTCCCACCCATTCTACAACCTTGTTTCGCCCTTGCCATTTCACCAGAAATTGACTCTCCACCGTAGGTACCAGCACAACAGCTCTGTCACCAGGGTTAAAGGTTCAGATCTTGGCCAAACAATTATACACTCTAGCCTGTGCCTGTTGAGCCTGTTGCAAGTGTGATTTAACAATGGGCATGACTTTTCCAATCTGGTTCTGCATTTGAGCAATATGCTCCTGTACGCTTTTGAGTCTGGTTGCCCCTTGTTCCCAGGTCTCTTTTGCTATATCTAATAGGCCCCTCGAATGTAATCCATACAACAATTTAAAAGGGGAAAAGCCAGTGGAGGCTTGTGGCTGCAGTACAGTGAACATGAAGTAGGGCAAGAGGCAGGCCCAGTCCCTACCATTCTCTGCTACCGCTCACTTTAACATTCCTTTCAGGGTTTTGATGAGCCTTTCCACTGGTCCATCCATTTTGTGGTTGGTACACAGAAGTGCGTAAGTGATTAATTTTAAACAAAAATACACATTCTTTAGTAACCTTTGGCATGAAGGGCGTGCCCTGGTAAGTTCACAGCTCCTGAGGAATACCCAAAGTATATAAATACTCAGTAAGAGAAAATATATATTAAGTGAAACAATATATATATGTGAAAAATAAATAAAACAAAGTCCATCAACAGTCCAAATCAAAAAACTGAAGAATAGAGGTACAATAATATCCAGCAGGAAATCCGAAGTTTGAGAAGAGAACCTTCACCAGAGCTTGTAGATGGAAGGAAGATGAAAAAATGGAAGACAAGATGGGAGTGGGTCAAGATGATGAATGCCCTTACCAGATGAGATGAACCCCCTTAATAGCGAGGTCTGAAGCGCAGACAGATATAACCCTCTGCACGGGTAGATTGGATATCCGACTGCTCACTTTCCGTTCTTTTCTGTTCTGTCTGTTCCCTAAGTCAGCAGAAATCAAAACATCTATTGCTTATAAGAAGGGAAGCACAAAAGCGGAGACCAGTGTCACTCGCTCATTTAAAAAAAATTGCCGGCAAACAATAAGAACAAACACCCGTGTTCCAAATAACACATGGGGGGCATGATGGCATCAGTTCGTAGCACCGCCCTATTTTTTATATTTTTTTGTGTGTGCTGGTGCTACGTACTGACGCCTATTTATTTTTCACATATATATATATTGTTTCACTTAATATATATTTTCCCTTACTGAGTATATATATAGTAGTAGACAACAATGGAAAGGACTCTGGACAGCCGCACACCGGGAAAAACTTAAAAACCTGTGCTTTTATTCACACAAAAAGATCACATCAAAGCAAAAACAATCCACGGCAATGAGGGAAGGTACAAGAATAGCTGACGCGTTTTGCACCAAAATTCGTGCTTATTCATAGCTATGGGTCCTGGGGCTCCTTGATAGGGAAAATCAGCATACTCTGTGGAGAGCCCTCTTGGAGCGGTGGTTCCTGTTTCTGAGTATATATATACTTTGATTAATTTCATGGTATTGTTTTTTATATGCACATATATGGATTTATTATCATGTCATTATTATTCTTCATGTCACATGAGATTTAGAGTGGTCACTTGATTAGCGCAATTTATATATTTCTTACTTTCTGACACTATATTGATATTTTGTGTTTTTTATTGCAGATTTTTATTTAAAATTAGGTGTTGGCTTTTGAGCGCAGTTTATCTCTCCATTTTTATAACATGAGGAATACCCACATGTGAAAATATAAGAGAAAGCTCTATAGCAATACTCTTGGTCGAGGGGTTCCTTAACGGGATTGCCTCATGGTACTGGGTGGCATAGTCAAAGACAACCAGGATATACTGGTGCCCCCTAGCGGACTTACCAAGAGACCTACGATATTCATGGCAATCCTATCAAAGGGCACCTCAGTGATGGGTAAAACTATCTTTCTTAAGAATCTGTGGAGGAATATATATCCCATCAATCACTTTTCCTGCCATTCAAAACTGTTTCACAGGCCCCCCTGCTACACAGTGTTATCGCTAATCACTGTATTAATGTCACTGGTGATGTCAGTGACAGTTAGTCAGTTACCCCCAGTGTCAGTTTGCCTGCTGCACTATCGCTGTCCCATTATAAGTCGCTGATCGATGCCATTAGTAGTATAAAAAAAAATTCCAGTATATATACCATAGTGTATATGTCGCTATAACTTTCACGCAAACCAATCTATATACACTTTTTGGTATTTTCATTTTTTTATCAAACCATGTAGAAAAATATATTTTGGCGAAAATTTATGAAGAAATATGTTTTATAGCGAAAATTAAATAAAATTTATTTTTTTCCAAATTTTTGCCTTTTTTCCGTTTATATCATAAAAAATAGAAAACCCAGTGGTGATCAAATACAACCAAAAGAAAGCTCTGTTTGTGTGAAAAAAAAGTGATATAAATTTCAGTACAGCATTGCATGACCACGCAATTACCAGTTAAAGTAGCGCAGTGTCGAATAGCAAAAAATGGCCTGGTCATGAAAGGTGTAAAATCTTCCGGAGCTGAAGTGAATAGACGGGGCAAAGATAAACATAAATAAAAACTGGGATAGGGTACCATATATCAAAAGAGACATTATTACAAGCAATTTGGAGCTACATATAGTATTGAAAGATAAAGGGCTAGAAAATAAGTGATTATTTAGGCCTTGGTTAAAAACTAAATTAATTGTATGTAGTGCTGAATTTCATTGTGCATTTGTTATGACACATATAAAATATTTTGAGGAACCCTATATTTAAGTATAGTGTCTATTATATATAGTATAGTATAATAGTCTAACATATAACACAAAATCTTGAATGGGTAAACAGAAGTGAGAATTATGTTTGAGAATAGAACTGGGAGTAGCTTCAGCTTGTTTACTGTGGTAAGCGACGCATGAAAGACAAAACGTGAAACCAGGCACTGACAAAGAAAAATGGCTGCCTATGGCTGAGTATGCTTCCCTTATTAGTAGGGAGGTCACAACCATATGCCACATTTAACAGCTTTGCTTTTAATGAGGATTTAACCTCTTTGTTGCCAGATGGCTGTCACACTGTTTCAGCACACCAGATTAAATTGGATAACGCTAATATGCTGTAATGAAAAAAATACATGAACTCGCAGAGATGTAATCAGATAAGGATAGATGAGCATGGATGAATAGAGCAGTGAGTGATGAAAGAAAGCAGGCATGAAGAGGCAAATTATCATGATTACATCCACTGCCTAGGAAGGAAGTTAATATATACATACATATACTATATCTCATTTAAATGGTAGTTTAGCACAGTCTTTTTTTAAGTGGAATACTGGGAAGAAATGGGAGTTGATATTGTGCAGGAAAGAGTTATGACCCATGTTTAATGTAATCCAGACATAGTCTGAGAGGTAAAGATGGTCAGCTTAGTGATAATGACAACAGGCCTGATATTGATATATTCTATACATCTGAGACATGTCCTAATATCTTTTGCTATATACAAAAGTGTTTGATTTTCCTAAAGATAAAAAAAAGACAATCTGCACTTCCTTGCATGCTAATTTTCCATTCACAAAAAAGGGGACTGTATTTCTTTGGTGGAAAGCTCCATACGTCATATGCTAGTTACTATAGAAACCATTTCATCCTCTAGCTTGCTCAAGCTGCACTTGTAATAGTCATAGTTATATGGTGTCTGGTATCAGCACAGCATATGACATCAGACAAGACCCATTTATAGTACATGCTGTATATTTACATACTGAATTATGACAAGGCAGTATTTTGGGAAAGCTTTCATTTACTGATTTTTCATGTTAACAAGAATATAAGGCATGGTTACATATTCCAGTCTTTTGTTGGATGAACTGGATGGACTTGTGTCTTTTTTCAATCATATTAACTATGTAACCTACCGTATTTATACCATCACTAGCAGAACTGAACCTATTGATTTCTTTACCAAAAACAGTTAGACCCCTTTCACAATGAAGCATTTTCTATACCCACAGTTGATCCAGAGGAAGTAAAAAAAAAACAGCAGCACATGCTCCAATTTGCTAAAGCAGGGTAAAAAATTCCTTCCTGATCCCCCGAGAGGCAATCGGATTTTCCCCGGATCAACTTTACCTATAAATGTTGGTACCCAGTTGTATTATGTACATTTAGGAAAGTATCCAGGCCTTTCTTAAAGCAATCTACTGAGCTGGCCAGAACCTCCTCTGCAGGGAGTCTATTCCACATTTTCACAGCTCTTACTGTGAAGAAACCTTTCCGTATTTGGAGATGAAATCTCTTTTCCTCTAGACATAAAGAGTGCCCCCTTGTCCTCTTTGTTGACTGTAAAGTGAATAACTCAAACCAAGTTCACTATATGGACCCCTTATATATTTGTACATGTTGATCATATCTCCTCTTATCAAGGGTGAATAAATTCAGTTCCTCTAATCTTTCCTCATAGCTGAGCTCCTCCATGCCTCTTATCAGTTTGGTTGCCCTTCTCTGCACTTTCTCCAGTTCCCCAATATCCTTTTTGAGAACTGGTGCCCAAAACTGAACTGCATATTCCAGATGAGGTCTTACTAATGATTTGAACAGGGGCAAAATTATACCTCTCTCTCTCTGGAGTCCATACCTCTCTTAATACAAGAAAGGACTTTGCTCGCTTTGGAAACCGCAGCTTGGCATTGCATGCTATTATTGAGCTTGTGACTGATTGATTGAACATGATTGAACATGTGTAGCACAATTGTAGATTTCTTTGATTGTACGTATGTGATGGATTTTTTGTTGATAGGTTTTCTGTCACTACTGCACAGAGCAGGTAAGTATAACTTCTTTTTATTTTAGGAAAAAAATTTCCTTTATAACCACTCCTGTTCTAACCTCATTTCCCACACCTTGCTGACCCTTTTCCCCAATGCCCCCTTGTAGATTAACCCCCAACTTGAGGAATTTTATGAAATAAAAGATGGGTTTTCCTGGTTGAACTATGGTGTGAAGTATGCTCATCGACTATACAGTTGATAGTTATATTTTGAAATAATTTGAAGGGTTGAGGCTAACCCCTGAATATTTTGCTGTTTTGACTGGGAGTAGAATTATCAAACCGCACCAATTTAGAGGCAATTGGTACACTCTTGTGCAGGGCTTAAGTCCTGGGGAAAAAAGTGTGGGAACTCCCACCCAAGATCCACTCGCCCACCAAAAAAAAATGATACGCTCATATGCACGAATGCTTCAAAAGTGGTATTTTTCATCCAATTTTCGTATTGTGTGTATGAAGCTTAACTGTTAGTACATATAAAAAAGCAATCCTCAATAAATAAATACGGTAATTCTCTGAATAATCAGCATTCATTCAATTGTGCTTCCATGCAAATGTGAACATCATGTTCTGATCTTTATTGGGGAATTTTATTTTGTATATAGAGTGTTTATGTGGTGAGTTTACACTTTTCATTGAACAGAGTTTGGATAACACAGGGTTAAACGGAAAGGTCATAAATGAACTGCACATTATTTGGACAGAATGCTTGGGGAGATAGTGATGTGTTCCTGCTTAGGAGATGTATGTTAGCTTGGGGGGCTGCAAACTCTGCAGGGCTCCAACAAACACTCACTGCTATTCCAACCCTTCACATATTTCCACATAAACTTCCCTCCTGGCATTAAACTTTGCCAGGTATTGTGCTCAGTTTACCACCCCAAACTGATGTTCCTCCCTCAGCTCACCTCTCTCCCTGCATGTCCTGTGAGCAGAATAGCTGTGCTCCTCCTCTGGGTTCTCTCATCATATGGCACTGAAGATAGAGGAGGGGGGGATTCAGTGGGACACACAGAGCAAGTATGCAGGAGACTGGGGGGGGAGATGAGGAGACAGAAAATCAGGAGGGGCCGGCGGGGAGGAGCGCATCACGAGAGGTCTGACTAAATACAATCTCTTAGCAGCAGGGACCTGATCTACATGTCAGCTAGCTGTGATTGACAGGTAGGCGTCGCTGCGTGCCACCACGCATGTTTTGAAGGGAGGACGGGTTCGAACTGACCGGCCGGCAGTTTTTTCGCTATATGATTGAAATTTTCGATGCTTGTAAGTTTTTTTAATCTATCTTTGGAAATAAACATGTTATACCAGTATCACACTATGGGCGGCCCTTTTCATTTCTGAGCAATAGTGGGAATCTTCTGGGTGGAGTGTGCCGAGTAGGGGGATCGTTCTTCTTTGGATGTTTGGTATCTTCCTGACTAGTTCCATCAGCTGATCCCGGTTCAGGAGGCCGTCTACCCTATATTCTATGTGCCTATACTGCTTGGCCATCCGGTAAGCGTGCAATTCATCCGGTGGTCGGGCTTAACAACATTTTTTCTGTGTCACAATTTAAGTGAAGGATAGTCACTGTGGTGGTTCCATTTCCATTATCCTGGGAGTTGAATATCGTGTTTAGAAGCAAAAGATTAGCACTTAACAGGACTATATATATTGGATTTTAATTATATTGTGGACTGTTATAGATTAATTTCACGTTTCAGGTCACCATCTATGTCCTCCTCCGTGGCCATAGATTATACTATCAGAATTTTTATTATTTTTTGGTATACTATATTTATTTATTTATTTTTAATTTTAATTTTAATTTGTTAATTTTATTGGCGCTGCTTTATACAATCTTTTATCTGTTTATGTGTGTGTATCCCACTTTTAGCAGCTGCCTTTTATAGATTGGCCCATATTCCAAGCGCGGTTTATTTATTTGCACCCCCATATACTACCTAGTAAAGGTTTTAACCCCCTGATTGCCCCCTAGTTAACCCTTTCACCAGTGACCACTGTATAACTGTTACGGTGACACTGGTTAGTTAGTTTGTTTTTTATAGTGTCAGGGCACCCACCGTTTATTACCCAATAAAAGTTTAACCCCCTGATTGCCCGGTGGGTGATATAAGTTAGGTTTTAAGGTCAGATAGGGTCTGCGTCGCCCCAGGCAGCGTCAGGTTAGTGCCAGTACCGCTAACACCCACGCACGCAGCATACACCTCTCTTAGTGGTATAGTGTCTGAACGGATCGATATTTGATCTGATCAGATCTATACTAGCGTCCCCAGCAGTTTAGGGTTCCCAAAAACGCAGTGTTAGCGGGATCAGCCCATATTACCTGCTAGCACCTGCGTTTTCCCCCTTCCGCCCAGCCCACCCAAGTGCAGTATCGATCGATCACTGTCACTTACAAAACACTAAACACATAACTGCAGCTTTCGCAGATTCAGGCCTGATCCCTGCGATCGCTAACAGTTTTTTTGGTAGCGTTTTGATACAGTTGCTGACAGCCTAAGAGCTTTTTTACCTGTGGGTCTCACTAGTGTTATAGATTATACCAGTAAATTTAGAGCCCAAAATGGCAAATCGAAGGTACACTAGTGAAGAGGTCTACACGTTTTTGAGCATGACAGATAGTGAAGAGGAAGTCACTCATCTGTCAGATTCAGGCTCAGAATACGATCCTGTAGATGACAGCGGCTCCATGACAGCTAGCTCTGACGACAGAGTTGTGGTCCCTGCCAAGGTCAGGCGTACCAGACCCTGATCTTCTTCTGCTGTTGAGGTGCAAGAAACGCAGGGCTCTCGTATGGAGCAGAGAATTACTAGCGCCGCTATTCCTTCTGGTGAACTGCCAAGCACCAGCGGCCTAGTACACCCTGGTCATAGTCAAACCAGCACTGCAGTAACACGTGGTGATGCGGCGAGTCCCATAAGTGTAGTTCAAGCTGGCGAGGTGGCAAGCCCAATCCTAATTGGGAGCCCACCACTTCTGCAGCACCTGTACTTCCCCAATTCACTGGCCAACCCGGCATTCAGGTGAAAACAGTTGATTTTACGTCACTTGATTTTAATTTGCTGTTTTTCTCTATAGATCTATTGTGGACCAAAGCAATTTGTATGCTGGTCAATACATCGCCGATAATCCCCAGTCCTCCCTTGCCAGAGATTGAAAACCAATTACGGTTTGCGAATTTAAGACCTTTCTGGGCCTTTCCCTTGACATGGGCATAGTTAAAATGAGTACGTTGCGGTCATATTGGTCCACTGACCCAATTTGCCACATGCCCGTGTTCTCTGCTTCCATGGCCAGGGCACGATACGTCGGATACGAGCAGATCTTGCGGTTCATGCACTTCAACAATAATGAACTCTGTCGTTCTCGTGGAGACCCTGGATACGATCGGCTCTACAAAATTCGGCCCCTCGTAAACCACTTTAACCAACGTTTTGCAGACTTGTTTACTCCCCATCAAGTTGTCTGCGTTAATGAGTCCCTGATTAAGTTTTCCGGCCGCTTGTCATTCAAACAGTATGTTCCCAGCAAGTGTGCCAGATACGGGGTCAAGATGTATAAGCTCTGTGACAGGGCCACAGGCTATACATGTAGTTTTATGGTTTACGAGGGAAGAGATAGTCACGTAGAGCCGACAAACTGCCCTGACTACATAGGAAGCGCTGGCAAGATTGTGTGGGACTTGGTGTCACCCTTATTCGGAAAGGGGTACCATTTGTATGTGGACAATTATTACACAAGCCACTTTTTAGTCACTTAGTCTGGTTCCGTTGTTATGGGGACCGGACGCTGGATCGGCGCATGCGCGCTGGTTCTCAAGCGCCAGACCGGACTGGGCCCTGCTGCGCATGCGCACGCCAATTCACGCAATGGCGGCCATGACTGCAGACCTAGATTGTAGGTGCACCGGTGCCGCTGCAGTCTGCGGCATTACACGCGCGGCTGCGCATCGTAATGCACTAGCTAGCCTCCCCCAGCTGTAGGGGGTTTAAATTAATTATGCTTCCCGGGCGGCCGTTTGTTTTTTGGTGCCAAGGCGCATTCAAAACCAGCTCTCCATTTGGGAGACAGCATAGGTGTGCTGCTGGACCAACGTGACTGCTGTTAAAAGGTAGAACCCTGTTTAACTTTGTGCCCTCTGACCATCAGAGTGTTAACTTTATTGACAACATAAGAAGCTGTGGAGACTTATATATATATATATAGTTGGTACATCTCTTTTCCCTTTTGTTTATCTTTATCTCCATATAGTGATCACCTAGTGACCATTTCTGGGGTTACTGACAATTTACGACCCAGGATTACCAGTCACCTGCTGGGGGAGACACATTGCCTCCTGGTGGAGGTTTTCAGGTATTTATTTGCCCAAAAGCTATAGCTTGATTAGCTTAGCTTATCGTGGTCTGTTCACTGATGTTGTTATTGTTGATTGCAGGGAATACCCTGATGCTAAGATTTTCTCTTGGCAAGTCTGACCCGTAGAGATTCGGCGGTTACTTTATAGGATGTACTACAACACTATTTTTTAGCTACTCTGGTCGTTTAGGCGTAAGTAATCTTGAGATACTGTTTGAACCAATTGGGAATTTAAATCTATATGACACAATGGTAAAACAATCCCTTTTTCCTTTTTTTTTTCCTCTTGAACAGTCCCTTCTATCTTTGTCAGCGTCAAGTCCTAAAAAGCACATATTTGATGTCCATTTCTAATTATTCCATCCTTATCACGGGGTAATACATCGCCTCTAGATGATCAAGCTACTTTTTATTCTGGCGTTTTAAAATATAGAATCTCTTTGTCCTCAAGGTAGGCAAACATCTAAAATTAAAAATTATATCAATGTTATAACTTACATCTATGAATTTTTTGAACAATTAAGAACAAAAATAATCATAATATTGATCATTTGCTTTTTTATATCTCCTATGCTCTCTATGATATATTTAGATGTCATGACTGTCGCTACTTGGTTTGGAAGAAGCCGTTGGCGAAATGCGTCAACCAGTATCAATCAGTATCTGTGACATACTTTATGATTTGTTGTATCTGTATGCAAATCTAAATTTGATATCTATTTTTTAAATTTATGTATATTATGTTTTGTGTTAATAAAAATATTTAGAAGTAAATTATTAGTATTTAGGTTACATTTTGTTCAGGTACCGAGATAATCCATCGGGTTGGCCTTCCTTCCTGCTCTCTTTTTCTACATAAATGTTATAGGATGAGGTACCCCCCATAGCTTTGTTACATAGTTTTGATATACTTTGTTTCATTGTTAACCATCATTTGCTTAGCTTGTACGCCATTCGGGTGCAGCACGGATTTATTTATCTTGACAGCAACATCGTTTGCTCCCATGATACATAAAGCCGTGACTCCAGCTTTGCAGGTGGTGATTTCACCACCACAGTTTAAAACAAAATGGTGCATGTATGCCCATCATTAGAAGTGGGTGGATGAAGAGAGGTATTCTAATGGTGGGCATACCCACCGATCAATCTCTTTTTTTTCGTTCAGCCCACAGGCTGCATGAAAAAAAAGATTACAATATATGCCCAACAAAGACCAGCAACATACTGGTATGTTGCTGGACTGCAAAATACTCACCATACCTCTCAGCAAATAGCTTTGGGGTGTCTACTTTCCAAAATTGGGTTATTTGGGGGGGGGGGGGTTGTGCCATCTGGGCATTCCATGGCCTCCGAAACTGTGATAGGCAGTAAGGAGTGAAATCAAAACACCCTTAGAAAGAAGGCGGTGCTTGGTTTTCGGGGTCCCGTACACGGCTAGGCTCCCAAAAAGTTTCACACATGTGGTATCCCCGTACTCAAAAGAAGCAATAGAATGTATTTTGGGGTGTAATTTCACATATGCCCATGGCATGTTTGAGCAATATATAATTTAGTGACAACTTTGTCACTAAATAAAAATTTTCTTTTTCCTGCAACTTGTGGCAAAATATAAAATATTCCATGGACTCAACATGCCTCTCAGCAATCAGCTTGGGGTGTCTACTTTCCAAAATGGGGGAGGTTTTGTGCCATCTTGGCATTTTATGGCCTTCAAAACTGTGATAGGTAAGTGAAATCAAAAATCTACGCCCTTAGAAATCCTGAAGGCAGTGCTTGGTTTTCAGGGCCCCATATTTGGCTAGGCTCCCAAAAGTCCCACACGTGGTATCCCCGTACTCAAGGGAAGCAGCAAAATGTATTTTGGGGTGCAATTCCACATATAACCATGGCATTTTTTTTTGTCATTATTCAATCAGTTGGGACAAAAAAATAAAATATTCAATGGGCTCAACATGCCTCTTAGCAATTTCCTTAGGGTGTCTACTTTCCAAAATGGGGTAATTTGGGGTTTTGTACTGCCCTGCCATTTTAGCACCTCAAGAAATGAGATAGGCAGTCAAACTAAAAGCTGTGTAAATTCCAGAAAATATACCCTAGTTTGTAGACGCTATAACTTTTGTGCAAACCAATACATATACGCTTATTGAACCTTTTTTTTTACCAAAGACATGTGGCTGTATACATTTTGGCCTAAATGTATGACTAAAATTGAGTTTGTAATCGGAGTCTTCAAGTGGGAAATGCGATATCCCTAAGAACCAAGGCCTGAGGTGTGCCATGGCCTAGCTGGTCAGTATGCCTGAAAAGAGGGCATACCCTGAATGTAAGAACGAGAAGTACTATGAGTATTTATGAAAGGCTGGGGGAACTGGTGGGTGGGAACCCAGAATGCCGGCGACACTGGCCCTGACAGAAGAGGAGGACTAAATAGTCTCTCCGACTCCTCCCACTGGCCTCCGGCCAGCCTTTAACACTTGTAATCGGAGTCTTCATGTGGGAAATGCGATATCCCTAAGAACCAAGGCCTGAGGTGTGCCATGGCCTAGCTGGTCAGTATGCCTGAAAAAAGCGCAAAAAGACACAGGATTTAGGTGAAGAAGGTAAGGGAATGATCCAACACGTAACCTAACGCGCGCCCGGATGGAAACAGTGAGTAACCGGTAGGTATCCGCTGTGACAAGAGAATCCACTGACTCCTGACTTGGTGATGAAAAGGAACCCCCTGTGGAACCTGAACGTCCTGAGAAGGATAGGATTGAGCCTGATGCCCAAGCCAACCCAGACATCAGAATGAACTGCTTGTGAATGCGAGGATACGTGGGGGGAAAGGAAGCAAAGGGCTGGCCTGAGGATGGCCGAGAAGATGAAATACTTCAACGAACACCAGCAAAGTAGCTCAGTGAAATGCCCCCCAACTCCTGGCCTACCCCTGCTGTGGTATGAGGACATGAGAGGGTGAGGGCAAAAATACCACTGACAGGAGTGCAAAAAGCTGGATGCCTGATGGATGTGATGGAGTGGCGCTATGAGCATTGTCAAACATGGAGAAACCATGCCAGACACAGAACACTAAACCCGCCTGATGTGAACGGGTCGTGCTTCAGCCTGAGAGCTAACAACCGAGTCTGAATCCTAAACCGGGGAAGGAGGTATGGATGCCAAGACGGCCCAACCTGAGAACACAAATGGAGAAATGGAGAAATGACAGACAACCAGACATGAGAACAACAATGCCCCTCTGTGCCTACCTATGAATGAGAACATGAGCAGAAATGTCAAAACCACTGCACGTAATGAAACCTAACATCGGACCCCCCCCACCCTAGTGTGAGTGGTGAGCGAGCCCGAGTAACCTGCAGCGCAGAGACAGGTAATTAACTGAAAGAACTCAGGGCTAGTGTACCCACGGACTGTGGTGGGTAGTCGTACGAGTGTGGTGAATGAACATGCATCGTATGACGTGTGGTATACGGGCGAGAAGATTGAGGACAACAATCAATTTAACAAACGAAACCTCAGCCCGTATGGATCTGTAGACGTGACAGATCCTGACGTGTGAGCCCTAGCTAACTGACCCAGGTACAAACATGAACACAGATATGGTGAGACATGACAACCAACGAACAAAAAACAGCTATGGTGTATGCCATGAGTGAACAACGCCCCTCTGAGAAACGCTGAGGCGGAACACCGAGGCTGAAAATACCATGATAGAAATGCTGGGGCAGAAACGCTATGAGCGAAATGCCGGGGCAGAAACGCTATGACAGAAACGCCGAGGCAGAAACGTAATGACAGAAACGCTGAGGCAGAAACGTAATGACAGAAACGCTGAGGCAGAAATGTAATGACAGAAACGCTGAGGCAGAAACGTAATGACAGACACGCTGAGGCAGAAACGCTGAGGCAGAAACTCAATGACAGCAATCCAGGGGCAGAAACGCAATGACAGCAATCCAGGGGCAGAAACGTAATGACAGAAACCCAGGGGCAGAAACACAATGACAGGAACCCAGGGGCAGAAACGCAATGACAGAAACCCAGGGGCAGAAACGCAATGACAGAAACCCTGGGGAAGAAACGCAATGGCAGAATTCAGGGGCAGAAATACCAACCAGAAATCCTGGGCAAAAAGCTATGACAGAACGTTGAGGCAGAACTGCAAAGACAGAAACGCTGAGGCAGAAACGCCATGACAGAAACCTGGGGAAGAAACGCAATGATAAATGCTGAGACCGAAATGCTAAGGCAGAAATGAGACGACAAAAATCCTGGGCAGAATGCTATGACAGAACGCTGAGGCAGAAATGCCATGACCGAAATCCTGGGCAGAAACGCAAATGACAGAAAAATACGCTGAGACTGAACGCTGAGGCAGAAACGCAATGACAGAAATCCAGGGGCAGTAACACAATGACAGAAATCTGGGGGCAGAAACACAATGACAGAATCCAGGGGCAGAACGTAATGACAGAAATCCTGTGGCAGAATGCCATGACAGAAATCCTTGCCCGAACGCTACGACAGAAGTGCAATGACAGAAACCCTGGGCAGAACGATGAGACTGAAATGCTGAGGCAGAAATGCAAGGACAGAAACCTGGGGCAGAACGCTGAGGCAGAAAATCCATGACAGGAATCCTGGGGCAGAAACGCTGAGGCAGCAAGCCATGACAGAAAGGCAGAAAACGCTATGACAGAAATGCCGGGCAGAAAACGCTATGACAGGAATGCTGGGCAGAAAACGCTATGACAGAAATGCTGGGCAGAAAACGCTATGACAGAAATGCTGGGCAGAAAAACGCTATGACAGAAATGCTGGGCAGAAAACGCTATGACAGGAATGCCGGGCAGAAAACGCTATGACAGAAATGCCGGGCAGAAAACGCTATGACAGAAGTGCCGGGCAGAAAACGCTCACCCCCACCAGGCAGAAATGTCCCTCGTGGACCTGTAAGGGGAGAGGAGTCGGCCGAACACACCCCCCCCCCCCACCAGGCAAGCGGCAGCCTGGCCAGACAGAGCCCTGGGGAAGAGGAGCATGGATGGACGGACGCCCCCCTCCCCCTCCCGCGTGAGCACCGGGAGAGCGGGCGGCTGCACGCCACGGGGAGAGTGGCGAGTGTAGGATGGAAGGGAGGACGGATGGCCCCCCCCCCCCGCTCCCCCCGGCATGAGCGCCGGGAGAGCGGAGGGCTGCAACTGGCCAGATGTAGCTTGGCCCCGGAGAAGAAGCTGGTGTGCGGCTGATTCCCCCCTTCCCCCCGGCGAGAACACCGGGAGAAAGAGGGCCCTCATGGAGCCAGATCAACGGAGGAGAAGGAGCTGGCAGGCGGCCGATTCACCCCCCTCACCCCCGGCAGGAACATCAGGAGAAAGCGGGCGGGCGGCCCCCACGTGGAGCCAGACCAGCCCAGGAAAAGGAACTGCCAGTCGGGCGAATCACACACCCCCCTCTCCCGGTGGAACACCGGGAGCAGCGGCGGGGAACAGAGTGCTGAGAAGGTGGGTGGAGGGCGGACGGACGGTAGTACCCCCACGGTAATAGCCGACCATCGCTTAGCAAGGAGCCAGCAGTGGGCGTAACCCAGAACGCCGACGACACTGGCCCTGGCAGAGGAGGACGACTAAATAGTCTCTCCGACTCCTCCCACAAATACAGGCCAGCCTTTAACACTTATTGGATTTTTCTTATAACAAAAAGTAGAAAATATCTTTTTTTTTTTTCAAAATTTTCTGTCCTTTTCCTTTTTTTATCACAAAAAATACAAATTGCAGAGGCAACCAAATACCATCAAAAGAAAGCTCTATTTGTGGGAAAAAAAGGACACAAATTTTGTTTGGGTACAGCATTGCATGACCGCGCAGTTACCAGTTAAAGCAGCGCAGTGCCAAATTGTAAAAAGTCATCTGGTCTTTGGCCAGCCAAATGGTCCAGGGCTGAAGTGGTAAAGCATTCCATGGTTTGGGTTATTGCTATTTTGGGTTATTGTTTTTATTGCTCAGTGAGCAATAATTGTTCTTCATACAAGCAATAAAATAAAATATCATGGCTCATGTCATTAGTTACAGGATATGGGGAATGATAGCCACGAAACCAATGAAGATCTTTCTCATGAAGTCTAGATGCTCTCTATGTAATGTCATTTATTTATGGACTTATTTTGACTAACTGTTTTAGGTTTTTACTTGATATGATGTGATTTGATACCCATGTTCTAGTATTCCAGTGCATTTCTCTTCTGTAACTATTCCCTTATTATGGCAAGAAAAACTGTGTTGCTTTGTTTTCAGCATGTTCAAAAAAGTATGATTACAGAGCTGCATTATTTGTGTATTTTATATTTGCCTAGAGTTCAACTTTTTTTTTTTAACAGAGGATAGAGTTCAACTTTAATGTAAAAATTCAATAGTTTTATAGTTAGGTTGAGCTCTAGACCATCTAGTTCAACCAATATAAATAAATAAAGTAAATACATAGAAAACCACCATATACAGGATCCTATACCCACAGCTGATCCAGATGAAGGCAAAAAAAAAAAACAATAAAGCATGGTCCACTTTGCTCCAGCGGTGCGGGGGCCATCTCCTATCTCCCAAGAAGCAATCAGGTATTTCCTGGATCAACAATCCTTATTGTGTTATTACAGTGCCTATAAATGTTAACATCCAGTTATGTTTTGCGCATTCCCATCCACAGTGCAGCGCTGCCAAAAAACACTCAATAATGCTGTGACTCCACAATGTACAAAATATGTCTGCACTGTGGAAAAGCTGTTATGTCACCACAATATCCTGTGAGTTTTGCAACCATCTTTGTCATGGAAGTGCTAGGCCAGCGACCTACAGCTTGTGATATCTTGCTGTAAAGGCATATGGGGAAGGCTGGATCAAGCCCAGCTGGTATGAACCAGAACTAATGTTAATGTACAATTTCAGGGAGCAAAAACCAATGATCAAAACAATACTTCATGATGCTACAGATTGGTCTTTCTTGCATGATAGAAATTTTGTGTGGAACTACCCTATAACACTCCTAGCCAATCAAAGTAAGCCACCCACATTTATTCCATAGTGCATAAAATACATCCAATTAAAACTTTCCTTAGTGATGAATATGCAGCTGCCTGTAAATAGTGCCATTGGACCAAAAGGTAATTCTGTTACTATTTAAAAAAAAGTTAAAGCACACCCTTGGAGAAACATTGAGGATGTAATTTCTGCCATTGGAAATTGACTTTTTGGTACTGAATGTTAACGGGTCCATCCCACTGTGTCATTATCAGTGCCGGGACAAGGTAAGGTCATTCGGTGCCCAGGGCGAAGATGAAAAACTGCGCCCCCCCATGTGAAAAGTTACAGCGCTTACAGACGATGGGATCTATACTAATGCATCAGTGACAATGCATTAACCCCCTTCCTGCTGCATATTACCAATACCATTGCTAATTAAGCAAACTCCCCTCAGAGACTGCAGACATGATATAAGACAAGAGATGGTTAGAGACTGAGGACATCATACTAAAGATGGTCAGAGACTGCAGTCATGATACAAGAGATCAATGCAGCCTCACCAATGCCCATCAAATGCAGCCCACCGCTGTGCCCATCAATGCCACCTCACTGTGCCCATAATCTTAGCCTCACTGTGCCCATAATGGCAGCCTCACTGTGCCCATAATCGCAGCCTCACTGTGCCCATCAATGCCGCCTCACTGTGCCCATCTATGCCACCTCACTGCGCCCATCATTGCAGCCTCACCGCGCCCATGATGCAGTCTCACCGTGCCCCTAATCGCAGCATTACCGTGCCCATAAACTCAGCCTCACCGTGCCCATAATCACAGCCTCACTGTGCCCATAATCGCAGCCTCACCTTGCCCATAATAGCAGCCTCACCTTGCCCATAATTGCAGCCTCACCTTGCCCATAATCGCAGCCTCACCTGGCCCATAATGCAGCCTCAACTTGCCCATAATCGCAGCCTCACCAATCACCTTGCCCATAATGCAGCCTCAACTTGCCCATAATCGCTGCCTCACCAATCACATTGCCCATAATCGCAGCCTCACCTTGCCCATAATGCAGCCTCAACTTGCCCATAATCGCACCCTCAACTTGCCCATAATGCAGTTTCACTGTAGACACTTACACAGTCTGCGGCCATCTCCTGCTGTGTCTCTCCCAGCTGAGTGTAAAAAAATTTAGAACACTGTGTCTATCACACAAGCTGATCTAGGAGGAGGGCAGGACTTTTCTCACAGCGTGGCCAAAGTTTTTTACACTCAGCTGGGAGAGACACAGCGGGAGATGGCCGCAGACTGTGTGACGAGGAGGAGGGGGGAGCGGAGCACTGCGCTGTGCTGCAGCCACAGCTTTGTCCAAAGCGGCCCCAGGACAGGCGGCCTGTAGCGTGGCTTCTACTGCGCCCCCCCTTCCTCCAATAAATTGTCCCGCCCAGGGCATCTCCCCCTTCTGCCCACCCCTTGTACCGGCCCTGGTCATTATTTACCATACTTTGTGCGGGTGAAATCTCTAGAGGTTAAATATTTCTCTGTATTCAGATTTGTCAGATAGATTACATCCTTTTCTTAAAAAACAATGTTTGTTGTGTGCAATATAAATATAACCATGGACTTATGGGTGGGTATTGAAGTGAAAAATGCCCCCTTCTACATGCCCTTTTACCAACCATAAAAGGTAATGCTTATCTTAGGGCTACCATGTTTGCCCCAGCAGGCTGCAGGGAGATATCAGTTCAGTAGCGTTCATTCTCCCCAGTTCCCTCAACAGAAAACTCAGCCCATGTTGTTTCCCACTTCACGGTAATGCTCTGCAGTGCCAGGTGTGCCCTAACCCTGGTACCTAGTTTTTATTCCACCAGTAAGGATCTTTTGTTGCCAATCTGTCACGTACCTAGGGATGGAGCTCGTGAACCCCCGAAGGTGGGAACAGGGGCCCGCGAGTGCAGGGGTGCACAAGTGCCTGGCAGATGGCAGATGTTGGCTTGACTGGAACCATGCAGGGATCAGGAACACAGGAACTGCAGACAGCGCTGAAGGTTCTGAGATTTGCAGGAACTTCTGGAACAGCAGGCAGCAGGGAGGTGTTCTGTAGTCCCACAGGAACACTGGTCAGCAGACTGAAGAGAACAAGTGCTTGAACACTGGAATGCTGGACGTGGTCAGGCAGGCCGGGTCAACACTGGCAGACAGAGCAGGTTCAGGCAGAGGCAGGCGGATTGTCAGAGTACAGGCAGGGTCGGCAACAGACGGGCAACAACAGGACCAGAGGAGCAGGCAGAGAATAGTCAGACAAGCCGGGGTCGGAGGCAGGCAGCGGGCAGGTGAAGTCAGGAACAAGCCAGGTAACAGGAATCAAACAGGTACTAGTAATTAGCAGAGGTCTCAGGAAACGCTGTAGACCGGACAGCAAGAGGCCTCAGTCACAAGCTTCCTTTAAAGGCTCTTTGGCGCCAATAGGAGACCGACGGCGCGTCAGCGCACACCCGCGCGCGCAAGCGCCAATAGGAGACCCGACAGGCGCTGATTGGGTCTGAAGGAAGTTCTGTGGGCAGGTCCTCCTGGGTCACTGGGATGTCTTCCTTGACATTGCCCCCCCCCCCCAAGGGGCAACCTCCGGATGCCCAATTGTGCCATCTTACTGGGATGGGACCTCTTGAAGGCAAGGATCAGTCTTCTGGCATGTATGTTGGCCTCCGGTTCCCAGGAATTCTCCTCGGGTCCATACCCCTTCCACTTTACCAGAAACTGAACCTGGTCACCCCTTCTCCTATAATCCAGGATGGATTCTACTTCGAATTCCATTTCTCCGTTAATGATTACAGGTGCGGGGGACCGACCTTTCGGTTGGCAAATGGGTCTGGCACCACAGGCTTGAGCAGGGCCACATGAAAGACCGGGTGAATCCGGAAGGACTCCGGTAACTTCAGCTCGTAGGCTACATTGTTGATTTTCCTCACTACGGGGAAGGGCCCCACGAACTTAGGACCCAGTTTCCTGGATGGGCATGCTAACTTTAAATTCAGGGTGGACAACCAGACTTGGTCTCCAGGTTTGAGGTCAAGCTCCCCTCTTCTCTTTTTATCATAAACCTCCTTGTTGTAACTCTGGGTCCTTGCCATAGTCTCTTGTAGTAGCTTGTTGTTGGATTCAAAAAAGTTGAGGTGTTCCTGGGTGGCTGGTACCGGGCACTCCGGAAGATTGTTGGATAGAAATAGAGGGTGGAACCCGTAATTTGCAAAAAACGGGGATTGCTTAGTGGCTGAATGGACGGAGTTATTATAAGCAAACTCAGCAAGGGGAAGCAGCGGGACCCAATCATCCTGGGAGAATGAGGAAAAGCAGCGCAGGTACTGCTCCAGCGTCTGATTTGTTCTTTCCGTCTGACCGTTCGTTTGAGGATGGTAAGCAGAGGAGAAAGACAGGTCAATCCTTAGTGACCCACACAGAGCTTTCCAGAACTTAGACGTGAATTGCGACCCCCGATCCGACGTGATATTTGCTGGTATGCCATGGAGCCTCACTATTTCCCTGATGAAGGTCTTAGCCGTCTCGGCGGCAGATGGTGTGCCCCTCATGGGCAGAAAGTGGGACATCTTAGATAGTCTATCCACTACCACAAAGATGGTAGTGCAATTTTCTGAGGGCGGTAGCTCCACAATAAAATCCATGGAGATCATCCTCCATGGTCTCTCCGGGACGGGGAGCGGCTTCAACAAACCCCAAGCTCTGGTCTTGCTGCCCTTATTCTGGATGCAGGTAACGCACGCCTCCACATACTCCTTACAGTCCTTTCGCCATTGCGGCCACCAGAACGTGCGCTGGAGCAGATCGGAGGTCTTGTACACCCCGAAATGGCCAGCCAGCATATGGTCGTGGCAAGAGCTGAGGACCGAGACCCGTGCTTCCTGGGGCACGAAGATCCTGTCCCCGAACCATAAGAGATCATCTCTGGCTAGTAGAGCGGTGTCAGGTGGGAGAGAAGCGCCAGTGGACGCCTGTCTAATCTGGGTAAGTAAGTCCCCCTGGAGTAGGAGGAAATTCCCTGAAGGCAGGACAGTGTCTGGGGACGAAAGGACTTCAGGCTCGCTGTACATCCGTGACAACGCGTCAGGCTTGGTGTTCTTCGATCCGGGACGGTAAGTTATATGGAACTGGAATCTGGTAAAAAAAAGTGCCCACCTGGCCTGCCGCGGTCTCAGTCTTCTGGCGGCTTTCAGGTATTCCAAGTTCTTGTGGTCAGTATAGATAAGAATCGGATGGGTTGCTCCTTCCAGGAGGTAGCGCCACTCCTCAAATCGCCGACATCGTAGTTCCTTTCTGCCTCTGATAATTTACGTGAAAAAAAGGCGACCGGGAGCAAAAGGGCTTTGAGTCCCTGTCTCTGGGAGAGCACTGCCACAACAGCTATTTCCGAGGCATCCACTTCCAGAATGTATGGCAGGGTGGAGTCGGGGTGTTTCAGGACTGAGGCTGAAACGAACAGGTCCTTCAGCGTGGTGAAGGCCGCCTGGGCTTCGGTGGACCACTGGAATTTGAGACCCTGTTTGGTTAACCTGGTTATGGGGGAAATGATGGTGGAGAATCCTCTTATGAATTTTCTATAAAAATTTGCGAAGCCCACAAACCGTTGCACTCCTTTCTTATCGGTGGGAGCTGGCCAATCTAGGATGGCTGAGACCTTCTGAGGGTCCATCTCAATGCTCTCCACGGAGATGATGAGACCGAGGAAGGGGATACTCCGTTGTTCGAAGACACACTTTTCGGGCTTAGCGTAAAGTCCATTGAGTTGTAGTCGTGTTAGTACGTTCTTGACGTGTTCTCGGTGCTCAGCTAAAGAGGAGGAAAAGATTAGAATGTCATCAAGATAAATAACAACAAATAGGTCGAGAAAGTCTCTGAAAATGTCATTCACGAAGTGTTGGAATGTGGCGGGGGCATTACACAGGCCAAAGGGCATAACTAAGTACTCAAAGTGCCCGAAGCGTGTACGGAAGGCAGTCTTCCACTCATCTCCAGTCCGTATACGAACAAGGTTGTAGGCCCCGCGAAGGTCCAACTTAGAAAACACTGCTGCAGACCCCAGTCTCTGGAAAAGTTCTGGCACTAGGGGCAGGGGGTAACGGTTCTTGACCGTAATCTTGTTGAGGGCCCGATAGTCTACGCATGGGCGTAATGAGTGGTCCTTCTTCTCCACAAAGAAGATTCCCGCTCCTGCAGGTGAGGTGGAAGGTCGGATGAACCCCTTTTTTAGATTGTCATCAAGGTAGATCTTTAATGTCCCCAGTTCCAGTTCAGATAAGGGGAAGATTCTCCCAAAAGGAATTTCTGCTCCTGGGAGGAGTTCAATGGGACAGTTGTATGGCCTGTGTGGCGGGAGAGTCTCTGCACCCTTCTTGCTAAAAACGTCCAGGAAATGGTGATAAACTTCGGGTACCGCTTGACGGGTTTCGGCCTCAACCTCCAGGCACAGTAGGGAAGCAGGCGCCTCACCGGGTCCAGGTGAACAATGCTGATGACAGTAAGGAGAGGGGAACTCAATCTTCCCTAGGACCCAATCGATTTGCGGGTTATGGGCCCTCAACCAGGGCATACCCAGTATGATGGGAAATAATGGGGACTTGATGACATCTAAGCACAGCAATTCTTGGTGAATCCCGGCAATGGTAGCTGGTAAAGGAGAGGTCACGTAGGTTACTTGTCCAGATTTAAGAGTGGACCCGTCGGCCAGGTGTACAGAAAGTTCCTTTGCTCTTGGTCGTAGGGGGATGTGGTACCTAGAGGCGAAGGATAGGTCCATGAAGCCACTGCATGCCCCAGAATCAATAATTGCGCTGGTTTGGATGTTCCCTTCGGGAAGCTGCAAGACAATGGGAACAGCCAGGTGAGACATAAGGTTAGGTGACACAGGGGTACAGGCAGGAGAGATGGAGAAGCACTTACGGAGCTTTGCTGGGCAGGCTCGTACAAAATGTCCTGGTTCTCCGCAGTACAAGCAAAGGTTGCCGACACGGCGGCGTTGACGTTCCTCAGGGGTCAGAGAGGGGCGGAGCAAGCCCAGCTGCATGGGTTCGGGGGCATCAAGCCTGGCGGTAGCGGAGGCTGGGGGAACTGGATACGGAGGACTGGGCACACGGGGAAGCATCCAAACAGGACGAGAAGACCCGGCAGACCTCTCAGCACGTCGCTCCCGTAGCCGTCTGTCTATTTGGATGGACAGCTCCATGAGGCCCTCCAAGGTGTCTGGTGTGCCCACACGGGCTAGTTCGTCCTTTAGAGGATCTTAGAGACCCATGCGGAACTGGTAGCGTAATGCAGCATTATTCCAGTCTGTATCGGCGCTCCAGCGCCTGAATTCCGTCACGTAGTCTTCCACAGGCCTGCGTCCTTGCTGCAGGGTAAGCAGGGCTGTCTCCGCGGTAGCGGTTAGCTGCGGGTCTTCATTAAGTGAGGACATGGCCTGGAAGAAGGTGTTTAAGGTGTTCAGTGAGGGGTCCTTCTTTTCCAAGAGCCAATGGGCCCAGGACTGGGGTTCATCTGACAGCAGGGAGATAACAAACCCAACCTTGGTGGCTTCGAGGGAAAAGTCCTTGGTTGTAAGGCAAAAAGGAGCTCGCAAGCATTGCGGAATGTCCTGAATTTGCTCCGGTTGCCGGAAAACTTCTCAGGCGGGGGAACCTTGGGTTCCGGTGGCAACATCACCACAGAGGGTGTAGCAGAAGTCCCAGGGGCAGCAGAAGCGGAAGCGGACAGGACTTGGACACGTTCCTCCAGGTTAGCGTAACCTTCCTGGAAATTCTTCACCGCCTGAGTAAGTCCTGCAAGATGGCGGCAGAGATCGTCCATAGGCGAGGCTCCCTGCGTGGGCTCGGACATGGCTGTCCGGTACTGTCACGTACCTAGGGATGGAGCCCAGAATGCAGCGAGCGGCCTCTCGTATGCCTCTGGCTCGTGAACCCCCGAAGGTGGGAACAGGGGCCCGCGAGTGCAGGGGTGCACAAGTGCCTGGCAGATGGCAGATGTGGGCTTGACTGGAACCGTGCAGGGATCAGGAACACAGGAACTGCAGACAGCGCTGAAGGTTCTGAGATTTGCAGGAACTTCTGGAACAGCAGGCAGCAGGGAGGTGTTCTGTAGTCCCACAGGAACACTGGTCAGCAGACTGAAGAGAACAAGTGCTTGAACACTGGAATGCTGGACGTGGTCAGGCAGGCCGGGTCAACACTGGCAGACAGAGCAGGTTCAGGCAGAGGCAGGCGGATTGTCAGAGTACAGGCAGGGTCGGCAACAGACGGGCAACAACAGGACCAGAGGAGCAGGCAGAGAATAGTCAGACAAGCCGGGGTCGGAGGCAGGCAGCGGGCAGGTGAAGTCAGGAACAAGCCGGGTAACAGGAATCAAACAGGTACTAGTAATTAGCAGAGGTCTCAGGAAACGCTGTAGACCGGACAGCAAGAGGCCTCAGTCACAAGCTTCCTTTAAAGGCTCTTTGGCGCCAATAGGAGACCGACGGCACGTCAGCGCACACCCGTGCGCGCAAGACGCCAATGCGCGCCGACGGGCGCTGATTGGGTCTGAAGGAAGTTCTGTGGGCAGGTCCTCCTGGGTCACTGGGATGTCTTCCTTGACACAATCCCAAGAATTCGTTTAGAAGAAAAAGACAAAATACCCCCCAACATGTGTATTGGGGACTTTGTAGGCAACAGAGAGAAGAATGTAGACATATATTGTATAGGTATAAATCTATTTATTTGTATCTAAAAATAGTTGTCGGATTATGGTGCAAACATCACCAGAAAAAGTATATAAATCATAAAAACAACAAGTTTGACAAACATGAGTTATTTATGCATAGTATATGTTCAGCCCGACGTGTTTCAGGACACTTTGTGCAGTCCTTTCATCAGGGGCATTCAGAGTGGATTGAAATTAACATAGCATATTCTGAAAGCAAAAAAAAGAGAAACATAATAATAATAAAAATAACAAAAATCATGACAATAAAATAGATATCTACAAATATGCACATAGACACATAGTGCCCACATCCCTAACCCTGGTACCTGTTACGGCTCTACTAGTTAAAGCCTCTTCTAAACCATGATGTAGCCACAAAGGTTGGAAATGAGCCATGGACATACAGTATCTCACAAAAGTGGGTACACCCCTCACATTTTTGTAAATATTTTAATATATCTTTGCATGTGACAACACTGAAGAAATTATACTTTGCTACAATGTAAAGTAGTGAGTGTACAGCTTGTATAACAGTGTACATTTTCTGTCCCCTCAAAATAACTCAACACACAACCATTAATGTCTAAACTGCTGGCAACAAAAGTAAGTACACCCTATAAGTAAAAAAGTCCAAATTGGGCCCAATTAGCCATTTTCCCTCCCTGATGTCATGTGACTCGTTAGTGTTACAAGTGTGTTAAATTTTGTATTATCGCTCTCACTCTTTCATACTGGTCACTGGAAGTTCAACATGGCACCTCATGGCAGAGAACTCTCTGAGGATTTGAAAAAAAGAATTGTTGCTCTACATAAAAATGGCCTAGGCTAGAAGAAGATTGC
Organism: Lithobates sylvaticus; assembly: GCA_028564925.1. Classification (NCBI taxonomy): domain Eukaryota; kingdom Metazoa; phylum Chordata; class Amphibia; order Anura; family Ranidae; genus Lithobates; species Lithobates sylvaticus. Next base: position 441,996,079 of record CM053026.1, read on the forward strand.
CAAGACCCTGAAACTGAGCTGCAGCACGGTGGCCTAGACAATACAGCGCTTTAACAGGACAGGTTTCACGCAGAATAGGCCTCGCCATGGTTGACCAAAGCAGTTGACTGCAAATGTCATATGCAGAGGTTGTCTTTGGGAAATAGACGTATGAGTGCTGCCAGCATTGCTGCAGAGGTTGAAGGGGTGGGGGGTTAGATTGTCAGTGCTCAGACCATACGCCGCACACTGCATCAAATTGGTCTGCCTGGCTGTCATCCCAGAAGGAAGCCTCTTCTAAAGATGATGCACAAGAAAGCCCGCAAACAGTTAGCTGAAGACAAGCAGACTAAGGACACGGATTACTGGAACCATGTCCTGTGGTCTGATGAGACCGAGATAAATGTATTTGGTTCAGATGGTGTTAAGCGTGTGTGGTGGCAACCAGGTGAGGAGTACAAAGGCAAGTGTGTCTTGCCTACAGTCAAGCATTGTGGTGGGAGTGTCATGGTCTGGGGCTGCATGAGTGCTGCCAGCACTGGGGAGCTACAGTTCATTGAGGGAACCATGAATGCCAACATGTACTGTGACATACTGAAGCCGAACAGGTACCCCTCCCTTCGGAGACTGGACCGCAGGGCAGTATTTCAACATGATAAAGAACCCAAACACCAATCTCCAAGACAACCACTGCCTTGCTAAATAAGCTGAGGGTAAAGGTGATGGACTGGCAAAGCATGTCTCCCGACCTAAACCCTATTGAGCATCTGTGGGGCATCCTCAAACAGAAGGTGGAGGAGCACAACATCTCTATCATCCACCTGCTCTGTGATGTCGTATTAGGGGTGTACTCACTTTTGTTGCCAGCGGTTTAGACATTAATGGCTGTGTGTTGAGTTATTTTGAGGGGACAGCACACACTGTTATACAAGCTGTATACTCACTACTTTACATTATAGCAAAGTGTAATTTCTTCAGGTAACTTACAACTTTTTGTTTTGGTTTTTTGATAGTACAACTGAGACATCATAAGTAATATTGTGGGGCGTGGCTTGGACATGGCGGAGTGAGGACGCTTGCTGACTGAGCTCCTGACTCCCGACCTGCAAAACTTGGCTGATATGCTAACTTTGACCAACATCTGTGGATTGCCATGAGCCACAATAAACGCAGGAGGACCCGACAGAAGCTCCTATCAACCGCAATTTCCCGGAGACAACCCGGGCTTCCCTGGCAGCACGAGCCTTGGCGACACGTGGCAAACACGAGGTCGCAAGCACAAATTCCTCAGTGATGGCTGCCGCTTCTTAGCAAATACCAAGCTCCCTGGCAGGTTTGCCGGCTATCCTTGACCCTTCGGCCGCTTCCTCCCGTGACCCAGGATCCCCCTCTCAGGACTCCTGGGAGGATGCCGATATCTGGACCCTGCTTCGTACCTGTGACGAAACGTCCCTAAACTCCTCTTGAGTGCTTTCGTCATATACCACTTCCTCCCAGTCTGAATATAGATCTCACATATTCCAACCACTCCCAAGCACAAAGCGAGACGAGACTTGCTTAGTGCTAACATGGACTGTTTTATTAGAACCAAAATGACAAGTATTTATAAGACAGTAGAAGAGGAGATCCCCCCCTCCTGCTCATATTACTCTAACAATACACCTGTAACAAATTAACATGAGCTAATTAAAGTGGAAGTAAACCCTCCTATTGTTTTCAGCCAAAGAAGCTGCCATCTTGGCCTCTGTTCAATCTTCAACTGCGATGATGCTGCACATGTGATCAGTTATGACACCAGCCATTGGATGGTTTGACAGTTTGGTTGAAAGCATAGTCAATGTGACAGGTAGCAGTTCCGGCATGCCATTTTTTAAAACTATTTAAATCAAAGGGTTTACTTCCGCTTTAACTAATCCCTTCAAGCAGCCGATGTGACTCTGTGCCTATCAGGATTTCACTACAGGTCAGACTTGTTGTCACCGAGCTTCACACAGTAGATTATACATTATCATAAGTACAACCACAAGACATTTTATCACAATAGCAGGAGCTCCACTAGGAGTCGGCCCGTCTACTCCATTGTACAGAGGACAATGTGATCATCTCTCTCAATTAACATCTTGAGTTCATGACACTAGCATCTGACAGTATGTGTCCCAACAGCATGAAACAACACACATTATATATATATATATATATATACATATAGACAGCATTAAATCTGACTAGCACAGATTATAGTGGGGTTCTCATTCACCCTGTGCCCCTTAAAATCCAGGGCCCATAATCAGTCGGCAAGAGGCTCGCATTCAGTCCTCTCAAAAAGCCTGTGTCCCGGATAGGTCTGTCACATTGCCCTCCCGACGAGAGCCGACATGGAGGCTCTGGTACAGTGGATGGAAGAACAACACCGCCGCAATTTCCAGCAGCTCCACACGGAGGCAAAACACCTGGACATCTGCCTGTCTAAAGGGGAATCGTCGGTGAGTGCCCTGGAGCAGCGAGTCGCCCAGCTGGAGCAGAGTCACTCTTCACATCGGGAGGGCCTGGCAGAGACACAGCTCCACCTTGAAGACCTGGAGAACCGGAGCCGCAGAAACAACTTGCGGCTCCGGGGGCTTTCGGGGGCAAAGGGGTCCGGAGAACCTCCAAAAAACAGTGAAAGCGATACTGCTACAGGTTCTGGACTCTGATCCCCCTGCCACGCTGGTGTTCAATGGGGTCCATAGGACGTTGGGACCCAGCCCGTCCGACCCAGATCGGCCACGCAATGTAATCTGCGGGCTCCACTGGTATGCACTGAAGGAACAAATTCTCCGGACATCGATGGCAAAAGTATATAAAGCAATCAGCGCAAACCAAAATTAAACAAAAAACAAACAAAATTGCAAGCTGAACACAAAAAGGTAAATCACAAATCCTTAAGAATAATATGTAAAAATAAAATAAGTGCAGCGCAAAACATATATAAAAATAGAATATAAAAGTTCATATCCAGTATGCAATGTGTAGAGTGATGTGGATGAGAACACCCAGTGACTGTAGACTTTCAGTGAAAGTCTACAGTCACTGGGTGTTCTCATCCACATCACTCTACACATTGCATACTGGATATGAACTTTTATATTCTATTTTTATATATGTTTTGCGCTGCACTTATCATGGGCAAAAGGCCAGGTTGAATGTGATGGCGCACAGATCTCCATCTTCCCCGATGTTGCCAGAGCTACGCTTCAACGGAGGGCAATGTTGAAGACCCTTTTAGAATACCTGAGACACACGATGGGGCTTTACCCTCCAGATAAACATCCGCAAAGATAACAATTCCTTCTCGCTGCACCGCTACATGGATCTCTCTGACCTATTTGTCTTCCTGGGCATGGAGCCAATTTCTTTGCCTAACTGGTTGAACCCGCTGCCGCGCAGGGATCCGCGCCTGAATACCATGGGCCCACGACCGGGACTGCCACGCCGCACACCTCAGAGAGAGGGTAGACCACGGCCCGGCTTGGGTGGGCGACCCTGAAGTCTAAAGCCGCTGTTACAGGAACGTAACTACACTGCACATGGTGCAGAACCCTGTCCTGCTGTTTCTCCCATTACACCCCATGGCTTTATGACTGATCACCTCATGTTCCCCTCTGGAGATGTGACACTTGTCCCGGACACCCCTAAGACAATTCTCCTGGTTTGCATATAATTGGCCCTCCTCCCCCTTCCCTGTTCTCCCCTATCACTGCGAGCAACTCAAGAGCCCCTGCCTTAATCTGTTATGGACAGAACCGGCGGCACGCGCTTTATAGGTGAGCCCGCCGTGAAACACTGAGGCCGGATGCCCCCTATCCCTCACCCATTGACTATTACTAAGCCTGTTTCTGAAAGTTGCATACGGAGAAGGGAGCAAGTGACTATTTGCTTTGCTACTGGGGAGGTGACATATCCTGTGCTTCTGCTCCTGTAGCCGGCTGTTGTTGAGGAGACAGCTCCAGCACGGGAACTCTGCCTATTCTCACTGCTGGGGCAGGAGTTTGGACCATGAAGGCATGTCCTTTTACCCTCTGTACCCCTCATCACTCCAGTATTAAGACCCCAGATTAACTACACTTCCCATATATATACTGCTGATCTCCGTTTTGAGACTTAATGTACTTCTCACAATATAATCATCAGTTGCATGGAACAATGTAGACACAGTAGAAATTAATATGCGTTTAATATGCATTTCTCAATGTATAGTTCTATGCAAGGAAATCCTAGATCTTAGATCTCAGAATATAGTTCTCAGGGTATATAGGTATCCTAATATTTTAGATATTAGTGTTAAAAATTGCAAGATATACTCTGTAGATCTTAATGTGGCTTATCACTGGGTAGATGGGGTATAGTACTCCTGTTGGTCATATCCTATGCCTCCCCTCTTCCCCCCCTCTCCCTTCCTCTTCCACCTCCCCCTCCACCCCCTTCCTTCCCTTCTTCCCCCCTCCTCCCTCTTTCCACCTTAATCCCCCCCTTCCCCCACCTCTTCCTTCCTCTCCCCCTTCCCCACTTCTCCCTCCCCTTTCCCCTCCCCCCCCCCCCTTCACAAGCAAACCTTTTTGCCCTCTGTATTAAAGTGATGCTGGGAAGCTCTTCACCCGCTCCTCCCCTCTCACATAGATAAACGGACCATTCGAGGATAGAGGCCTACAACTTCCCTGCGAGAAGGCCTATCAATCTAAGTGGATGGGGTGTTTGGGCCATCTGCCTCCTGGGGAAACCTCCAAAAAGGACTCGGTTATTTTGGTGAAATCCTAACTTTTGGGCCATGTGTGGGTACTTACCCCTGTTTAAGGTTTAATGCTGTTATAAGCTGATGTTAACCTAAAGTGTATTTGTGGTATACATGCCATCCTGCTTTCATTAATGCTCAAGGGGTGTTCCTGCGGGCAGCGTCCTTGGGCCTGCTCGGACGGACACCCCAACCCTAAGGCATTCCTTTATTTATTTTTTATTACTTTCTCTTCTTGCTTGTAACTAGCTTATCAGACGTTTTAAGTAATGCTGCTAGTTTCTTCATTTTATTTCCCCATGGGTCGGGACAAGGAGTCTATGACCTCCACTGTGCACAACTACTTCCCCCACATAGGGTGACACCTGGTTGGTGGTCCTCTTTTTTTTTTTCGTGGACTACCTGGGTGTTCAGAGAGTAATCTCTTTGACGCTTTTGGCATAATAGCTCTTTCTTCTGTTCTTTCTCTCTCTCTCAAGGGGTAAGCTTCTGGCTTATCCGCTTCTATATGCTTTCTAACCTCTAGTCCCTCTTTCTCCTCTCTTCCTCCCCCTTCCCCCCCTTTCTTTTTCACCCCCCCTTACCTGCAGCCATCACCATGCATACAGGTGAGATGCATACAGGTTGGTCCCCCTCATGTCTATTAATGTGAAGGGGCTAAACACCCCAGAGAAATGCACAATGGTGCGCTCTAACTTGAAACATATAAAAGCTCATGTCTGTTTCCTCCAAGAGACACACTTCCTAGCTGACAAACTACCAAAGCTTCAAGATCGCACTTTCTCATTGGTGTACCATGGTTGCTCGACAGACTCCAGGTCAAAAGGAGTGAGCATCCTGATCCGTGGCTCGGTCCCTTGGCAGTTGGGTGATCAGTGGAGTGACACAGAAGGCAGAGCCCTATTTGTTAAGGGGACACTGGCCGGCTCCCACGTCACCTTGGTTAACCTATATTTACCTAACTCAAACCAGATTACATATCTAGAACCGATCTTGGCCAAATTGGACGACTTTGCAGAGGGGACTGTGATCTTGGGGGGGTGACATGAACTTCACCCTAGATCCCGCCCTAGATACTTCTAGATGCACTTCGCAGGTCTCATATGGGGCCATAAAATGCCTAAAAGAGAACTTTCATGCATTTCATCCCAAGGACGTGTGGCGGATCCTACACCCAGATCAGCGAGATTATACTTTTTATTTGCACCCCCATGATTTGTACACCAGGATCGATTTCTTTATGCTACCCCAAGCTCTTCAGGGTCACAGCTGCAATCATTGGCTCTATCATATTCTCAGATCACCTCCCAATCTTTGTTGACATAGATCTGCTATCCCCACCTCCTAAGCAATGGATGTGGAAGATAAATGACTCCTTGCTTCAAAATCCGGAGATTGCGGAGGAGATCTCCCAAGATCTGAGACTCTTTCGCCTCCAATGCCGGGGAGGGCAGTTCTCCCATGATGGTATGGGAGGCGCATAAAAGTTATATCAGGGGTCTCCTGATCAAGATTGGGTCACGGATAAAGAAGGCTAAGGCCCAACAAATAATAGATATCTTGACCAAGATCAGATCTTTGGAGTCCATCCACAAACAATCCCTTTCAAACAAAACTCTGGCCGACCTTACAGCCCTTAGATCCCAGCTGCGCACTTTGGCTTTGGACAGAGCGAAAGCCACAATAGTCAAGTGCACTTTCTATGAGCATAGTGATAAATGCAGGAAGCTGTTGGCGCGGGCCTTGAGCCCAACAGGCCCGCACATTTATTCCAGAACTATTAGACAAACAAGGTACCAAAGTCCATGAAACGCAAAAGTTAGCCGACATTTTTATGCAATACTACACCTCTCTCTACAACCTCCCCAAATCGCACTCTTGCGAAGAGGAATCCTCCAAGAAGAAAGGGATCAAAGATTACATCTCTCGTTCGGGCCTCCCCCGTATTCCGGAGGAGGGCCTGGCAGACCTCGACAGGCCTATCTCGGTGGAAGAAGTGACGACGGCAATAGCACAACTGAAATCAGGTAAAGCGCCGGGTCCGGACGGCTACTCTCCCCTTTATTATAGGACCTTTGGGCACCTCCTGACCCCACACTTCCTCTCAGCATACAACGCCGCAGGTGAGGGGACTACCCCACCAAGAGACACCCTTAGAGCTCACATTAACGTGATTCCTAAAGAAGGCAAGGACCCCCTGCTATGCCAAAACTACAGATTGATATCCCTTTTAAACGTGGACCTAAAGATATTTGCCAAAATACACGCCTTGCGCCTGATCGGCACATACCCCAACTTTTCCACTTAGACCAGGTTGGATTTGTTCCGCTGAGAGAGGCCAGGGACAATACAACCAAAGCATTTAACCCTATATATGCAGCACAGAGACGTAAGATCCCCCTGCTTCTCCTCTCCACAGATCCCGAAGAGGTGTCAAGGGTGCCCTTTATCTCCCTTGATTTTTATCCTGACCCTGGAACCATTCCTTAGGACCATTCGAAACAACCTTGACATCACAGGTCTCTATTTGGATAACACTCTCTCTACCAAAATCGTGGCTTTTGCAGACGACCTCCTGTTCTTCCTGTCAAACCCTTTGATCTCTATCCCAAATCTGCTTGCGGAACTGAAGGCCTATGAGAAGCTGTCGGGTTCCGAGTTAACTACCAAAAGTCAGAGGCACTAAACGTCTCTTTGCCGGCCTCCACATTGGCGCTACTACAAATTGTAGCCTATGTATCACTTTCAGGCACTACCCATCAAAGTTCCAAGCTCATTCCTTAAGGCGGTGAACCGAGCTTTGGTTAATTTCCTATGGACACTGAAACCTCCCCGGTTGGCACAATCCACCCTGAGATTACCCAAACTCAGGGGTGGCATGGCCTTCCCGGATGCTAACCTTTACCATGGGGAATGCCATCTGAGAGACCGTGAGAGACCTCTGAAATAACGCCGGGGGAGGCAGCGACATCTCTGACTCTGAACATGGTATAACGCGGTTTCCTCCGCTGAAAAAAGGCACACGGGGTACGGAGACTCCTTGATCTAGATGCTGAGCGTTTACACCTCTGGGAAAAGTTAAGATTTTAAGCTTATTAAATTCAGATGTAATGTTACCCTCTTTTGTATTGTTGTGTAAGTATGTTGATCCCAATATCTGGGGTCTCTCTCTGTACTGTACCGTGTGTCTTTCTCTTTTTGCAAAAATAAAGTATTGGAAGAAAAATAAAAAGTAATATTGTATACCACTAGAGGGAGCTCTAGCCTGTAAGTTATGTTTGCAGTATTATCATGCCCTTTCGTGCTCATGATGTAATTACTCTAGATGTAAAAATTTGTGTACATTTATTAGGTTTATACTGCGCCTCAATACATTGTTGCTGTTTGCCCTGTATAAACATCTCAGGGGAAGCATGTTTATTAAGACTGGCTCTTCTCTTCTTTGATGGAGAAGAGACTAAAATATTATGTGCCGTGAACAGCCATGATCTGCAGAGAAGTGAGGTGAGTGCCTGTGAAGATCAAGGGTTCATGTACTTCTCACTGAAAAAAAGAAAAGAGAGAGCAGGAAAAATAAAGCATGATTATATTATATTTATATATCAAAACACACACGTCTTTCTCTGCAGCCTCAGCTGCACTGGACAGTGAACGAATGGGAAGTGCTCTGTGCTGAGCAGTTGTATTCATTTAGAAAGGGAAGGGGCCAGTAAATGACATATTGGTTGGCCCCTTCCCCCACTCACCATCTTGAAACATCTCCTGCAGCAGCCGGAGAAGAGGAGAGGAAAGGAGGGAAGCCAGCAGCACTGCAGTGGGGGGCGCAACAAGGGGAGAAACCTGGGCAGTAAGGGGAATTGGCACCAAACAGAGTGATTAGGATGTGCCCAGGCACACCTGGCACACCCCCTGTGCACGCTGTAGGTTGGTATTAAAAAAACACTAGGTTTTTTTTTTAACAGTATAAGCATACCCAGATACACCACTGAAAACCTTTGCCTCCTGATATTCATGGACCATTCAGATGCTGGCACCTTGCAATTCATCTCTGCTCTCTCAAGGTACCTAACACTATCCTTGTGAGCAAGCCTGTTGGGTGTGAAACACGTTTAGGGAGTGTGGTTATTTTGGTGGAGCAATACGGATTAAAAATAGTCAGTGTTGATCGAGAGAGTAAAATTCCACTTTAACCAATTTCTTTCATTTTTGCTAACATGTAAAAATCTTAATTTTTGGCAATAAAATTACCTAAACCCCCAGAACATTATATATTTTCTGAAAGTAGAGGCCCTGCAGAATAAAAAGATTTATGTCTATGTTTATTAAACGCAAATTTTTAGTAAAATTTTATTTTAGTTCAATCACACACATTTTTGGTAAAATACAAAAGATGAGGTTGCGATGAGTAAATAGATACCAAACATGCCACGTCTTCAAACTGCGTGCGCCCGTAACAGCAAAAAATTATGGTGCCCAAAATTCACCAAAGGTGATTCTTTAAAAGCTTTTATAGCTTATCACTAGGAGTTTTTGTGCTAGAATTATTGCTTTCACTCTGATGTTCGTGGTGATATGTCAGACATGTGGTGCGACCATGGTTTACATATGCGTTTGCGTGTGCGAGGCAATGGGGGTTATGACATTTTTAAAAAATGTTTTAAATAAATGTTATTATATTTTTAATACTTTTTTTATTTTATTTATTTATTCGTTACTTTAATAAACAGCTTTGTGACAGCATTGGGCAGGTGACAGGTACTCTTTATGGAGACATTAGGGGTCCCACAGGTCGGCTTGGTTAGATGTGTCCCCTGGCTGTATCAGCCAGAAAATGGTGGATCTGAAACCGGAAGTGACAAAATCATTGTTGGATCAGGTTTCATTGTTTGCATGTGGAATCGAGGCATGGCTACTGCAGCCATCAGCTTGTGATTAAAGGTTCACTCTTTGAATGTACATACGAAAGGTGGTGCAATGTACAGCCACAACTGAACTAACAAGGATAGAGGAACAGAAAATAGAAGAAAGTTAGGCAGACAGGTGAAACTAAAGAGATGGAGGTCACTACCGAGTAGGGAGCTAGAGAAGGGATAGGGGAGTCTAGGAAAGAAAGAGAAGGCCAGAAGGATGTAAACCAGGAGATGGGGAAAAGGGCTTGGGTACATTCGGACCATCCTTCACAGGCAGCCCAAGCTAGCTGGGGGAGGGTAGGGAAGGCATATGACAGCCATGGTTCCCAAATTTTGAGGAACTTGGCATGAGTGTCCCCGCGGATGTTCGACATCTGTACATTAAGCATCAACGTGGTCATGCAACCTTTCACCCCCTGAAAGGGGACAGATGGCTTTTTCCAGTTTTGGGCAATAGTTCTTTTGGCTGACAGAAATAGGTTGGAGGCAAGTTTCCACTGTTAAGAAAACAGGCCTGGAATTGAACAGTGTAATAAGGCAAACTTGGCCTCTTTCAGGAAGGGCAGGTGGAACAACGTAAATAGAAGACCAAATACCCAAGACCAAAAGCCAATTAGTCTAGGACAGTGATATCGAACCTTGGCACCCCAGATGTTTGGGAACTTCCCATGATGCTCAACCACACTGCAGAGTGCATGAGCATCATGGGAAATGTAGTTCCAAAACATCTGGGGTGCCAAGGTTCGCCATCACTGGTCTAGGACATTTCCACCATATATGTATAACGTCCCCCCAATGGCCACAACTCCGGAAACAGCAGTCACTGTAGGATGGATTGGCATGGGTATTGCGAGCAGGGTCCCAATACCAGCGTAGGAGCACCTTATAGGTCACCTCCAAGGTGGCTGTATTAAACAAGCATTTGACCACAGAAGACCACACCCGCTCCAGTCATCCAAGTCTATTTTGGCCCTAAATCTCGTTCCCACTGAGCTACATAAGTGAGAGAGGTATGAGATGAATGATTATTCAGAGAAGCATAGAGAGTGGAGATGAGTCCTCGGGATACTGGGGAGTGCAGGCAGATGTGTTCAAACACGGTTTTCTGGAACAGGTACGTAGCAGTCCTGTGCAGCGAGGTGAGCCAATGCTGAAGTTGGAGGCAGCAGAAGAGCTCCTCTTCTGGTACGTCATGGGTTTCCCGAAGCGAAGCCCACGTGGGAAGTGATCTGGTGGTTAGGAAGTGTCGAACCTGTGAGAGCCCATTAGCGACCCACCAAGAGAATGGATTATTAGTGACTGGGAGCAAGGGCAGAAAGAGCAACAGAGTACCACACAAAGTCCCAGACTTGTAAGCTATGATGCATGAGTGGGCTCAAAGTAGATGGGCGGAGGTTATGGAGTAGCCAGAGGAGGGTTGGCATGAGGATGGGAGCACAGTTGGGTAATTCAAAGAGAACCCACAAAGGAGTATCAAAGGTAGCATGGAGCAGGGATAATTGGGTGATCTGGGCAGCCAGGTAATATGTGGAGATATTGGGAACCCTCAGGCCCCCCTGTAGCCCGTGTGCCAAAAGGGTCGCTCTGGAGATCCTGGGGCATTTATTGGCCAAGATAAATTGGAAGATTCTATTTTGGAGCAACTGGAGAAAATGAGACGGAACTAGAGTGCGAAAGTAATATAAAAGTTTGGGCAAGATAGTAATTTTCACGGAATGAATACGACCTATCCATGATAAGTGCAGAAAATTGTCAGGACTGCATAAGGGAAGATATAGCAATGTAGCAATGGGTAATATTTAGAGGCAAATAAGGAGGAGTATGAGGGAGGCAGCCGGATCCAAAGAATTTCTTTCCTCCTATAGAACTGCTCTCCTCACTTTGCTCAGCCCAGGAAACAAACTCCTGCAAAAATGTGAAAAAATGCCTTTAATACACCTCAATAAACACCTGAAAAAAGTTTCAAAATTACCAGAAATACCCTCTGCTCAGGTGGGAATGTAGGCTAAGGGGTGTATTTATTAACCACTTGCCGACCAGCTCACGCCGATATACGTCGGCAGAGTGGTAAGGCTGGGCAAAATCCCGTTTGGGTACGTTGTTACCTTTAAGAGCTGCCAGGGGGCGCGTGTGAGCCCTCTGCACGGCGGGGGACCTGATGTGCATGGCCGGCTGGTGCGATTGCCGTTGGCTACACGTGACCGCAGGCACGAGAGCCTACATGGGGATTTGTGTGTGTAAACACACAAATCCCTGTTCCGTCAGGGGAGAGGAGACATATCCTTTGTTCCTACTAAGTAGCAACAGCGATATGCCTCCTCCCCCAGTCAGTCCTATCCCCATACAGTTGGAAACACTAATTAGGGAACAGAGTTAACCTCTTGATCGCCCCCTAGTGTTAATCCCTTCCCTGCCAGTGACATTTACACAGTAATCAGTGCATTTTTATAGCACTAATCGCTATATAAATGTCAGTGGCCCCAAACATGTGAAAAACGTGTATGATCTGTCCGCCGCAATGTTACAGTACTATTATAGCAAAAAGTAAAAAATATTGTTTTTTTTTTTGTTTGGGTACAGCATTGCATGACCGCGCAATTGTCAGTTAAAACGAGGCAGTGCCAAATTGTAAAAAGTGCTCTGGTCAGGAAGGGGGTAAAATCTTCTGGGGCTGAAGCGGTTAAATAAAAAAAAAATTGCACAGCTATTTGTTCAGCAAAACTGCTGGTACATTTGTTTCCCATAAAATGATTAAAAAAAATATATATTTTTTTACTGGTCTATATATAACGTTAGTTCATTAAAAAAAAAAGAGTGGATGAAGAAAATAGTGCATGATGGCAAAAAGAAAGAGCTGAGAATAAGCATGTATTTTCTATTATCATCAGCTCCATCTACTGGCCATAATGCAGTGTTTTCCTAAAGCACTCTAGGAGGAACTTAATAAAAGAGAGCAGGTTCTGGAGTAGCTGTGCATACTAGGTTGTGCATGGCAACCAATCTGGCTTAACTGAACAAGCTGAAGATAGAAGCTGATTGACTGCCATGCACAACTGCTCTAGTTTCTGTCTGTTCCAGAATTGATAAGTTCCCCTCTCGGTTTTTTATGAATGAACAACATTTGTCCTGTAGAGGAAATAGACATTAACACAGCACAAATGTATCAGCAGTTTTCCTGGACAAACAGCTATGTAAATATTTTATAAATACAGCGCCCCCGTGGGGGACTTTTTATTTTTTTCATAACTTAGACTTCCACTTAAAGGTGAACTCCAAAGGTGAGCTTTATTACATGCTTACATTTATCCAGCTTCACACAATGCAAGTATGCATAGCTCATAACTGATAGGCTGTCTAAATGGTGTTTGTTGACAGAGGCGTACCTAGGGTCTCCAGCGCCCTTGGCGAGAATCTATATCGCCCCCCCTTCATTAAACAGTAAGAATTTCAGTTGTTTGTTTTTATACATCAATTTCCTTTAATTTTTAATTGTCTGCATACATCCCACCATATTGCCATGAATGCAGCACCCACCGTATTGCCATAAATGCAGCACCCACCGTATTGCCATAAATGCAGCACCCACTCCATTGCCATAAATGCAGCAACCACTCCATTGCCATAAATGCAGCACCCACTCCATTGCCATAAATGCAGCACCCACTCCATTGCCATAAATGCAGCACCCACTCCATTGCCATAAATGCAGCACCCACCGTATTGCAGCATTCATGGCAATGAAGTTGGTGCTGCATTCATGGCAATAAGGTGGGTGCTGCATTCATGGCAATATGGTGGGTGCTGCATTCATGGCAATATGGTGGGTGCTGCATTCATGGCAATGGAGTGGCCCACTCCACTGCCATAAATGCAGCACCCAGCACCGTATTGACATGAATGCAGCACCCAGCACCGTGTTGCCATGAATGCAGCACCCAGCACGGTATTGCCATGAATGCAGCACCCAGCACCATATTACCATGAATGCAGCACCCAGCACCGTATTGCCATGAATGCAGCACCCAGCACCGTAGCGCCATCAATGCAGCACCCAGCACCGTATCGCCATCAATGCAGCACTCAGCACCGTATTGCCATGAATCCAGCACCATATTGCCATGAATGCAGCAACCAGCACCGTATTGCCATGAATGCAGCCAGCACCATATTGCCATGAATGCAGCAACCAGCACCGTATTGCCATGAATGCAGCCAGCACCGTATTGCCATGAATGCAGCACCCAGCACTGTATTGCCATGAATGCACCCAGCACCGTATTGCCATGAATGCAGCCAGCACTGTATTGCCATGAATGCAGCCAGCACCGTATTGCCATGAATACAGCACCCAGCACCGTATTGCCATGAATGCAGCCAGCACTGTATTGCCATGAATGCAGCACCCAGCACCGTATTGCCATGAATGCAGAACCCAGCACCGTATTGCCATGAATGCAGCACCTCTCACTCCAATGGTAATATCCTTGACCTTGTATTCTCCCATCTCTACAACCCTGGTAACCTCACCAACACCCCCCTTCCTCTCTCTGATCACAACTTCATTAAGCCCCGTACACATGATCTGAAAATAATATGAAAAATGCTGCATTCAAATCGATCGTACGATAATCAGATCGTTAGTACAGAGCTTTCGAGAGCCGATCAGGACAGTTCATCCGATATTATTCTATCAGACATGCACAGAAATTTTTTTTGTACGATGCCAGATCGTACGATTTTCATTTAAGCAGTACAGCTGCCATTCGAAAATGCAATACAAATGCATTACAACACATGACATCACTTCCGAATTTTTATTCTGTCGTATGGGAATTTTCGTGACTTAACTAAACTCATCCGATTCGACGCGAGATTAGTTTGCAAAAAAAAACGGACTATCATTCGTCCGATAATCGAATCGTGTGTATGGGGCATAAGTTTCACTGTATCCTTGCCTCCAACCACCCATCCCTCCAAGCAGAAAACAATTACTTGTAGAAACCGTCGCCACTTTAACCCTTCTCTTCTCTATGCTGCTACTGACCCCCTATATGACATAATCTCTCCCCTGTCCTGTCCTGACCTGGCCACCTCTGTCTACAACAGTTCACTCTCATCCTCACTAGATGTACTTGCTCCTCTAACCACACGCAAAATCAGGCCCCGAACGTTACAACCCTGCAAACTGACAATACTAAAAATCTCAAGAGACATTGCCGTGCTCTTGAACGACTGTGGTGTAAAACCAAATGCCTGCAAGTATTCCCCCTATATAAATCTGCCCTTCTAAAATACAATTCCTGCCTCCATGCAGCCAAACAAGCCTACTTTGTCTCTCTTATTAATACCTTGTCATCTAGTCCCTGTTGCTCTTCTAAACCTTTAACTCTCTGCTTCGTCCTCCACCCCTTCTACTCACTAACTCACTCACTGTCCAAGAGATTGCCAACCACTTCAAAGACAAGATTAATGCAATTCGTGAGGACACCTCCACTGTGCGTACATATTCCCCACCCAACATACCTTGCCTAACATTCAGCACTCTCCTCTTTTGAATTGGCTACTACTGAAGAGATTAAAAAACTTTTCTCAGATGCCCACCTAACCAATTGTCCCTTGGATTCTGTTCCCTCACAACTACTACGGTCAGCCTCCTCTTCTATCCTATGATCCCTCACTCACATCTTCAATCTCTCCCTCTCTAGTGGCACCTTCCCCTCCCCTCTAAAACATGCACAGATCACTCCCATACTTAAAAAGCCCTCACTTGACCCCACCAACCTGAACAACTTAAGACCCATCTTATTGCTCCCATTCACCTCTAAACGTCTAGAACACTTAGTCTACAACCGTCTTAGCTCCTACCTCAGTGAAAATAACCTTCTTGACCACTTACAGTCTGGCTTTCGCTCGCAGCACTCCACGAAAACTGCCTTACTAAAACTCACTAACGATTTACTAACTGCTAAAACCAACAGCCAGTACTCCATACTCCTACTACTTGACCTCTCTGCGGCCTTTGATACTGTTGACCACTCGTTCCTTCTCAATAAACTACATTCCCTTGGCCTCAGAGATTCTGTTCTATCCTGGTTCTCTGCCTATCACAGTGCTCCTTCAGTGTCACCTACAGCTCTGTCTCCTCCTTTCCATTGCCCCTTTCTGTGGGGGTCCCCCAAGGCTCTGTTCTCTTCTCTAGCTACACCTCCTCTCTTGGTCACTTAACCACCCATGGCTTCCAATACCACTTATACGCCGATGACACCCAAATCTATCTGTCTACTCCTCACCTCACTCCTTCAGTCTCCTGTCGAGTTACTAACTTACTGACAAATCAGCATGGATGTCGCACCACTTCCTTAAACTAAATCTCTATAAAAAAATGCAACTATCAGTCCCTACCCTCACGCCAGGGTATTAGGTGTAATCCTAGACTCTGACTTGTTATTTCAGCCTCAAATCCAATCGTTGTCAAAAGTTTGTAGAATTTATATCCGTGACATCTCTAAAATTCGCCCCTTTTTAACAAATGAAACCACCAAGCTCCTCATTCATGTGATAGGTAATCAGGAAATCAGATGCATTATTTGTGCCCCTTGAAAGTCTAAAGGTGCTCCTTGGATTTTGGGCCCCTCTATGCATCTCAGCAGAAAAAAAAGGCTCACACATGCGGTATCCCCAAATTGGGGATGAGTAGAAGAATGTGTTTTGGGGTATATTTATTAGTAGGTATTATATGCTGTGTGAGAGAAATAACTTGTTAAAATTACAACTTTGTGAAACAAAAACACATTTTCTTTTGCTTTCTTCCTTTTCAAAAATATAGTGACAAAAAAATTACAAAAAAAAACTCACAAGGCCTCTTAACCGATTCCCGACCGCCTCACGCCAATGCACGTTGGCAGAATGGCACGGCAGGCAAAACCACGTACAGGTACGTGGTCCTTTAAGAGGCCTGCCGTGGGTCGCGCTCGCGACCCGGTCGGGAGCTCTGTGACCACGGCCGCGGGACCAGCGGAGCCGATCGCCGCTGATGTCCAGCGATCGGGTCACAGAGCTGAAGAACGGGGAGAGGTCTGTGTAAACAAACCTCAACCCGTGCTTCCTACACTGACTGTCAGTGATCTGCTGTTCCCTGTCATCGGGAACAGCCGATCAGTGATGTCAGACGTCAGCCACGCCCCCTACTGTAAAAAAACACAGAACACGTCACACTAACTCCTCCCCGCCCCCTAGTGGTTAACTCCTTTACTGCCACTGTCATTTACATAGGAATCAGTGCTATTTAAATAGCACTGATTTCTGTATAAATGACAATGGTCCCAAAAATGTGTCAAAAATGTCCGATGTGTCCGCCATAATGTCGCAGTCACAATAAAAATCACTGATCGCCGCCATTACTAGTAAAAAAAAAATATTAATAAAAATGCTATAAAACGATCCCCTATTTTGTAAACGCTATAACTTTTGCGCAAACCAATCAATAATCGCTAATTGCTATTTTTTTTACCATAAATATGTAGAAGAATACGTATCGGTCTAAACTGAGGAAAAAAAATTTTTTTTTAGATATTTTTTGGGGATATTTATTATAGCAAAAAGTAAAAAATATTGCATTTTTTTCAAAATTGTCGCTCTATTTTTGTTCATAGCGCAAAAAATAAAAACCGCAGGGGCGATCAAATACCACCAAAAGAAAGCTCTATTTGTGGGAAAAAAGGACTTTAATTTTGTTTGGGATCCACGTCGCACGACCGCGCAATTGTCAGTTAAAGCGACGCAGTGCTGAATCGCAAAAAGGGGCCTGGTCCTTTGGCTGCCAATTGGTCCGGGGCTGAAGTGGTTAATAAATATCCTGGACTGTCTGCTTGCCAAAAAGCGGCCATTTGGGGGATATTTGTACTGTCCTGGTATTTTAGGGCCTCATGAAATGAAATAGGCTGTCAGTACATCAGGATTGATAAATTCTTAAATATATATCCTATAGTTTGTAGACTCTATAACTTACCACAGATAAATAATATTCAATGATGTGTGTTATTTTTACCAAAGAACTGTATCAGTATACATTTTGACCTACATTAAAGATTATTTATTTGCAAAGCTTTATAACAGAAACATTTTTTTCCTCCAAAATTGTTGGTCTTTTTCCATTTACCGTATATAGTAAAAACCCAGTGCTGATTAAACACCACCAAAAGGAAGCTCTATCTATCTATAAAAAAAAAAATGATAGGTACAGTCTTGATGACTAATTATCATTCAAAGTGTGACAGCGTGAAAACTGAAAAATGGCCTGAACAAGAAGGGGGTGAAAGTGTCCGGCATTGAGGTGGTTAAAGCTGAACTGAAGGATTAACCTCTTCCTGTTGGTTATACGCATATATGCGGCCTCTCAGCAGGCGGGCTTTAACACAGAGAGTGGTGAGAGCTTACACCCCGTGTCCTCCCAGCACAGAGATCAGTGGGTTTCTGCAAAGCTCCCAATGCATACCTGCCATCAGGAGCATTCCGAACATGTGACCGATGTGACATCCAATCACAGGAGTTACATATGGAAGGCACAACTCACACAACTTTTGGACATCAACGTTACATGACAAGTCGTTTTCCAATAATAACCATCCATTAAAGTTTGCAGCAACTTCAAAGAAGTTCATGCACTACTTTGGTCCGACTTTCATGCAACTTGAGGGCCAAAGACTTCAATGTTAACCCTCAAAAGTTGCATGAAAGTCATATCTGAATGTTATACAATGCAACAGTTGTCCATTATCACTGGCCAAATCCAAAGTTGTATCCAAGTTGCACCCATCCAAAATTGTGTCAAAGCTGCATCAAAGTTGCACTCCAAAGTCTGTGCAAATTTAGAGTCGTAAAAGTGTGACTCTTAAAAGGCGGAAGGTGGCGGTCCTCCAGCTGTTGCAGAACTACAAGTCCCATCATGCATCTGCCTGTGGGAGTCATGCTTGTACCTGTCAGCCTTGCAATGCCTCAAGGGACTTACAGTTCTGTAACAGCTGGAGGGCCGCCAGTTTGAGACCCCTGGGTTAAAGCGTTTGTTACCCCAACACTTTATATTCCTGATATGTGCCTGCTGTAACATGTACTTGTATGAGAAAGTCTCCTGTTCTCTTTGTATTGCTTTCTTTATGTGAAATCTCTGGTGATCCTGCCATGCCCTCTGCTTTCCTATTAAAAACTGACCACATTAAGCAGGAGAACACACCGTGGTTAGTTCTCTAGCTATGCTGGCAGGGCCAGCACTACCAATAGGTGATATGAGTGTCAGCCTACGACACACGTCAGCCAAGGGGGGGGGGGGGGGGGCGGCCTTGTAGCATATTGTAACACTAACTCCTGAAGGAGCTGCTGAATTTGTTTGAAGATAGAGGGTCATATCTGGGAACAACAGGTGCTAACAGCCGCTTCATCAGATCTGTGTTGGTCCCGACAATCAAGGAACTTCTCGATGACCCTGGCAGCCAGGGGCAAGCAATGGCCAGGGTTTCAAAGTTCTGCCCCTCAACAGATCACACAACAACTTGACCCGCAAATATCCATCACAAGGGTAGTCCTCTGCTTGGATACCCTGGATCTCTATGTCTTCCAGTTGCTTCAAGGGTAGGTATGACAGGTACCTCTGGTAAAAGTCTCTGGTCAGCAAGGTAATCTGGGTGCCTGAATCAAGGATGGCTCTGGTGTAGATCCCTTCAACCAGAACAAGCACTACAGGCAGAGGGCCTACCAACTGGGTAGGAGTCTTGTCAGAAACATCTATAACAACAGATCGGCATACTTGAACTTGTGCTCTCTTCAGCTTCTGACGCCGGGCACACCGCTTCCGTCGTCGTTTTAGAGACTGATAGGCATTTCCCACTGAAACAGTATAAACAGCAGGTGTTCTCCATGATTCCCGTTCGGACTCAGGGAAAGTTTCTTTTGAAAGCCCAGATCTTCTCTTCATCCTTGGGTCACTTCTTTGAGGTCTCCGTCAATCTTCTGTCTCCATTCGTGGACTAGGACATACTTGCTGGCAATGACCTACACCTCCGCAGTTCAAGCAGGCGCCTTGACTCATCATCTCCTTCATCTGAGACACTTGCAACTTCAATGAGTCTATCTCAGATCTGAGATTCAATGACCCAGTCAACGTCTCCATCATCTTGGACATCTCTTTTTGCAGCTGAAGCGCCCACTCTTCCAGCTCAGAATCGCTCCTCCTGCTTTGTTGGATGGGTGGGGACCAAGATAGTGTGTCAGTGGCTCTCAGGACACTGGACTGACATCCTTTCTCCCAGACCTCTCCAGGGAGCTCAACGGTCACACTCGCCTTTCTGCGGGCGATTTCTTTTTTGTACCACTGAATCGCAGCATCAAAGTCCATTCTGGCACCAAGGGGGTGGGCTTGCTTGCAGAGTGACAGGATCCCGAACGAGCCCCCACGTGTAGCACTAACCCCCGAAGGAGCTGCTGAATTTGTTTGGGCCTGTACTCTGCTATTAAACCCCCACTGACTTGGCTCAGTCCCCTTGACACAGCTCTGGTGCAATGTTGGTGTGAAGCTAATGGTGAAGGATAACCCCACAATAAGCAATATAATAACAATATACCTTTGTTATTACCTGGAAAAAGAACAACACTCCACACCAATTGTACTTGACCAAGAACGTATTTTTACTGGCACTTGTATTGAATAGTGTAAAATAGTAATTACAACATTTGCACTGTCACATAAACATAATGTAACAGTACAGTAGGTATACACAACAGATTGTACCTGTACAGTTGACTTAGATAACCTCTTAGAATGTGGCTCCAAATGGGACTGGGGCTCAGAGAGACCACGCCTTACTCTGGGCACCTTCCCACTTCCAGCTCACTCTGGTGAATAAAGAAATGCGAATGATAAATATGATAAAACACAACTACAAGGGAGCCCCCCTGTCACGTACCTAGTGGCGAGTCCGGATTGCAGTGGGAGACCTCTCTTACGTCCCAGACTTGCGGCCCCTGATAGTGGAGACAGGGGGCGCAGGAGTCAAAGGAGGCACGAGTGTCTGGCAGGATCAACAGCTACAGGTGGATCAGCAGGTCTTGACAAGAGATGACAGGAACCAGCAGGCAACAGGAGACAGGAACCAGCAGACAGCAGGTGACAGGAACCAGCAGACAGCAGGTGACAGGAACCAGCAGACAGCAGGAACTGGCAGGTAGGAGGTCACAGGAACCAGCAGGTAGCGGACAACAGGAACCAGCAGACAGCAGGTGACAGGAACCAGCAGACAGCAGGAACTGGCAGGTAGGAGGTCACAGGAACCAGCAGGTAGCGGACAACAGGAACCAGCATGCAGTGGACAACAGGAACCAGCAGACAGCAGGAACTGGCAGGTAAGTGGTCACAGGAACCAGCAGGCAGCGGACAACAGGAACCAGCATGCAGCGGACAACAGGAACCAGCAGACAGCAGGTGACAGGAACCAGCAGACAGCAGGAACTGGCAGGTAAGTGGTCACAGGAACCAGCAGGCAGCAGGAGACAGGAACCAGCAGCAAGGTAGGGCACTTCAGGACAGGTGCACAGAATGGTCAGACAAGCCGGGTTCGGTAACTGTGGAGCACACTGCGGATAAGCCAAGGGGATAAGCAAGAGGATGGTCGTGGACAAGCCGGGATCGAGGCAGGCAGACAGCAGAGCAGGTAGGGAGGCAAGCCGGGTCACAGGTACAGAGACAGAGAGGTTCAGGAGTTCACAAGTCTGGGACGCTGTAGATCAGGCAGCAAGGATTGTATGGAGATGGCTGGTTTAAATAGCCCGCTCGGCGCCAGTGACCGTGCGCGCGCCCGTCCGTGCCCGCGCACCCGCTCGATTCCGCGCATGCGCAGTAGCTCGCGCACCCGCTCGAGCCCGCACACGCGATTGCACCAACGAGGAACTACTAGGCCCAGCAGAGCTTTCCTTACACCCCCCTACTTTAATAGGATGCAAGACCTTGCAATAGCAGATGCAGTCTCTTTAGTCTTCTGTCTTCTGCTAGCTATTTGTGTTTGTAACAATTGTAATCCAACAGTAATCCCCTTTGGTGTAATTGCTTTGGAATAACACAGTTCAATAGTGTTGTGATGAATAGGCTTGAGGCCTGCTTAAACACTTTGGTTCTCTTCTGTGGGACTACAGAGTTAAAGTCTAGGTGTATGCAAGTGCATAAGAAACTGTGGGCAACAGCCCTCTCACCACTGGGTCTGAAGAATGGAACAACTCCGCTCTGCTGGTCTCAGTCCAATTGCTGCGGCCCTGCCGTCACGCTGTTCCGCTTCACATGGTCACCAGGAGTCCTTAGTTACCTCCGTCAGGGTGCCTCTGGATCCTTCCCGATCCGTACACTGCTGTCCCAGCACTCTGTGGTGTGAAGTCCTCCCCTGGCTTTAAATTGCTGGTTTGCACCGAGCAGGCCACAGTGCTATGGACACACGCATCCACAGCTCCTTGCAGGCAGGCCATGTGTCCAGAAAGAGCAAGTGGCCCTTTTATAGCCTACCCAGCATGCTGTTCAGTACAGGGTGATCATGGGTAGGTCACCTGGCATTCTGGGTAGGTAGGTCATAGCAAAATGTAAACAACATTCACTTCCTGTTATATTTCTAGTGCTATAGAAAAAGAAAATCATTCAAGTCCATTTCCTGTTATTGGCTACTAGATGGCGCCAAATACTAAAGAATAACACTGTCCATAGGCTTACATTACATTGACGTTGTATTAGTAGGCAAAAATATCAGCGCTACAATATACTTACTCCTCCCCCAGTCTTCCTTCCAGGTTTACATGCTGCAACCATCTGATTGGCTGCACACGGATGACGTCACTTCTGCACATGACTGGCAGTCCTCACCACACATTGCTCCCTGACTGGTTGTCCTCACCGCACACTGCTCACTCCTCCACCGTATACATTGGCGGGGCAAAGTGGGTGATGTCAGGGGCCGCGTTAAGGTGGGGGGAGTGGGAAAAAAAGGTTGCTACTAGGGCAGTGATGGCGAACCTTGGTACTCCGGATGTTTTGGAACTACATTTCCCATGATGCTCAACTATACTGCAGAGTGCCTGAGCATCATGGGAAATGTAGTTTCCCAACATCTGGGGTGCCAAGGTTGTCAAAAATACTGGCCTAGGGTGTCAAAAATCCTTGCATCAGCCCTGTATGCTGGGAACTATGTGTGCTCTCCTCCAATGATCAGACTTGTTCTGACACATTTCCCTGCTGCACAGCCATTCACTGGGAAGCTCAGTGTAGTGCTGCTTCTCCTCCCCCAGTTCTTATGCTGCTGAGAACAGAGGGAATGCGATCACTTATAGAAAGGGAAAAAAGGTATTTATAATACTTTTTATAGTTATACAAAAATGTGTCGCCTTTAATTTCTATTTTAAAGCAGATTTCCACCCATATTCCTCCCCCCCTCCAATGCCACATTTGGTACCTTTCAGGGGGGAGGGGGGGGAGCAGATACCTGTCAAATCAAGGTATCTGCTCCAGGGGCGGATCCAGAGTCTAGTCTCGGGAGGGGCACTGCCAGAAAATATGTTTTTTTATATATCGGGGAAATGGCTGGTGTTGGCACTTTAATCATCCTGGCACCATGGTTGTTATGGTGTCAGGATGATTAAAGCGCATTATTTCTATTATTACATTGTAATATAAAATTAAATGGTTCAACTCACCATAATGAAGAATCAGTCAGAGCCTGAGCGTGTTACCTTCCACATGTTGCGGATTGTCACTTGCCTGCCACCAGATGTAGTGTCACTTGCCATATCACCTGCCACAAGTTGCGGATTGTCACTTGCCACGTAGCCTGCCACACGTTGCGGATTGTCACTTGCCACGTAGCCTGCCACACGTTGCGGATTGTCACTTGCCACATCACCTGCCACACGTTGCGGATTGTCACTTGCCTCGTCACCTGCCACACGTTGCGGATTGTCACTTGCCACGTCACCTGCCACAACTTGCGGATTGTCACTTGCCACGTCACCTGCCACACCTTGTGGATTGTCACTTGCCACGTCACCTGTCACTCCTTGCAATTGTCACTTGCCTGCTAAGGTGGTGTTTTGCTTGTCTCTTGCTTTGTCCCACCCAGTCAGGCAGCAGAGAGATGATGATGACTGCCCGCGCAGTGAGGGCAGAAGTTATTGCAGGGATGCGCGGGGCGGTGAGAGAGGATGTCATCTCTCTGCTCCCCTGCCCGTCGGCTCGCTGATTTGTCAGCTGCCCACTCACACCGAGCCGCTCTCTCAGTCGCATGCCCGTTCACACACTGAGCCACCCGGCCCACCCGCCTAGCTGCCATAACCCTGGTATCCCTGCGTTCGGCCGGCGGTCGGCTACGAGATAAAAGTGGTCTCTGCGGCGGATTTGGTTATCGTGGCGGGAGAGGGCCCCCCTCCCCCGGTGCCCTTCGCCACTTGCTGGAGCTGTCGGCAGCGGCGATCGCGTCTGCCCCCTGGGCTGACATGGAGAAGAGTGAGGGCAAGATGGCCCCCACCCATCTCCATGACACTGCAGGGCGGAAACGACGTCAAAACGTCACTTCCGCCCATAGCTCTTAAAGGGACAATTTATTTTGTTCATTTTTTTAAATGACAATTTTTTTTTTTTATTGCATTTTAGTGTAAATATGAGATCGGAGGTCTTTTTGACCCCAGATCTCATATTTTAGAGGTCCAGTCATGTTTTTTTTCTATTACAAGGAATGTTTACATTCCTTGTAATAGAAATAAAAGTGACACTTTTTTTTTTTTTAAACGGTGTAAAAAAAAAAAAAAGTAAAAGGTAAAATAAATAAGAAAAAAAAAAAAAAATTTTAATCGCGCCACATCAAGCCGAGCTCACGTGCAGAAGCGAACGCATACGTGAGTAGCGCCCGCATATGAAAACAGTGTTCAAACCACACAAGTGAGGTATCGCTGGGTGATCAGTAGAGCGAGAGCAATAATTCGAGCCCTAGACCTCCTCTGTAATGCAAAACATGCAACCTGTAGAATTTTTTAAATGTCACCTATGGAGATTTTTAAAGGTAAAAGTTTGTCGCCATTCCACGAGCAGACGCAATTTTAAATTGTGACATGTTGGGTATCAATTTACTCGGCGTAACATTATATAAATTTTTTTTATTTTTTTTAAAGTGCGCTTGTAAGACCGCTGCGCAAATACGATGTGAAAGTATTGCAACGACCGCCATTTTATTCTCTAGGATGTTAGAAAATAAAATGTATAATGTTTGGGGGTTCCAAGTAATTTTCTAGCAAAAAAAAATGTTTTAACTTGTAAACACCACATCTAAAAAAAGAGGCTCGGTCTTAAAGCGGGACTGTACTGAAAAAAAAAAATTTAAAAGCCAGCAGCTACAAATACTGCAGCTGCTGACTTTTAAAAAATGGACGCTTACCTGTCCCTGGTTCCAGCGGTGTCGGCAGCCGAGGCCGATCGCTCGCTCGGCTCTCTGCTGTAGCCGGCGCCATTCTCGGTGAGGGAATCAGGAAGTGGCTTCACTTCCCGATTCCCTACTGCGCATGCGCGAGTCGCGCGGCGCAATGAGAATCTTCAGCGCTGTCTGCCGGGACACGTGTGTGTCCCGGCAGACAGCGCGCCGGGACAGGAACTTGCGTAAACTCCCACGGGAGTTTATGCCGGAAGTGGGTGCAGATACCTGTCTTAGACAGGTATCTGCTTCCCCCTCCCCCCTGAAAGGTGCCAAATGGGACACCGGAGGGGGGGAGGGTTCCGAAAAGCGAGAGTTCCACTTTAGGGTGGAATCCCCCTTTAAAGTGGTTAAAGGGATGAGGTGACAGCCATAGCTTTTTGGCTGCTAGCAGGGCGCTTTTAACCCCCACTAGTGGTCGAAAGAGAGGTTAAAAACGCCCGTGTTTTTCGGCGATTCCAAATCGCCAAACATTCATTGCAATGGGCAGGGGCGGTGTAGGAGAGCTGCTGCTTGCAGGACTTTTTTTCCCGTCCTGCAAGCGGAACCGCCCCAGTGTGAAAGCACTCAGGCTTTCACACTGGCGAGGCAGTTTTCAGGCGCTATTTTTAGTGTTAAAATGCCTGAAAATTGCCTCAGTGGTGTGAAAGGGGTCTGAGAGAACTAATGAGTCTCTGAGGTGCTTTCAGTCAAGCAACAGCCATATGAAGCTACAAATCAGCACACATTTCATATTTTCACTTGCATGGTGCTTATACCCTTCTATATAGTACTGAGAGACAGAGTTCAGTCACAGACCCATTTTTTCCCCCCACCAAGCCCTGACAACACGACCGCTCTCCTCTCTCTCGTTCACAGACACGCACTCCTTCCAGCGTGCGGGCGCGCGAACTCCATCCCAGGCCCTGCGCGCCCCCGCCCCTCCCCTCACACACTGCTCAGATAGAAGAGGCGGTGGATACTGCGCCCGGAGCCCGCGGGTGAGAGGTCATGTGATTGGGGAAGAGGGCGGAGGGGACCCGGAATTACTCAGTGCTTTGCCCTGTGTGGTGGGCTCATTGGTGTTATGGGTCCGGTGTTTGCACACGTTACATGCTTCTATTGGTATACTGGCTTGGTACACTGTGCTGGTAATGACAGGTGAATGCTCTAGGCCTCCGCACATCGTTCCATGGTTACAGCAGGTTTGGCGTTGCTGGGGACCATTTCTGAAGGGCCTGGTTATATGAACAGCAGGATACCTGGGTGACTGGAGGTTATCTGGCAGCTCTGTGTGTGCCTAACATTGCTTCTGGTAGGAATAGTACTTGGAGTTTGTATGCACGATTCTAACCTGATTTTTAGTTTACCTACTTGCTACCCAGGCCAATTCTGACGCTTCTCTCCTACATCTAAACATATTTTTTATTTTCTAGAAAATTACTCAAAACCCCTAAATATGTAATGTGTGTGTGTGTGTATGTGTGTGTGTGTGTGTGTGTGTGTATGTATATATGTATATATATATATATATATATATATATATATATATATATATATATATATATATATATATATATATATGTATATATAGCAGAGACCCTATAGATTAAAATGGCGGTCATTGAAGCTTGTTATCTTACAGTGTTTTCGCAGTAATTTTTTTTTAATGTGTTTTTTTGGGGGGGAACAGTTTCATGCATTAAAAAGTAAAGTTAGCCCAATTTTTTTGCATAATGTAAAAGATGTTATGCTGAGTAAATAGATACCTAACATGTCACGCTTTGAAATTGTGCAGACTCGTGGAATGCCGCCAAACTTCGGTGCTTAAAAATACCCATAGGCAACGCTTTTTTTTTTTTTTTTTTTTTTTTTTTTTTTTGGGTTACAAACAAGATAGGGACTGTAGGTTTGTTCTTAAGTTGAATCTGTTTGTAAGTCGGAACAGGTACATTTTTTAAGTGTAGCTCCAGCCAAAAAATCTATTTTTAAGTTTTTTTAGATAACATAGAGAAGGGTTATCACCCCTGTAACATTTGTTTTGCTGTCTGTGCCCCTGTTCAGAAGATTTCACCTCATCCTCTGTCCCAATGACAATTAGATTTTGATAATTTTGGGTTGATAGGGAAACATGGACTGGTGATAAAGCATCAGTGGAGACACCTTTTCCCATATTAACACTTACAGGCGTGAATTTCCCTTCCTAGGGGTGGATTTCCTCTCACTTCCTGTTGTCTCCCTCCGTTTGTAAGTCGGATGTTTGTAAGTAGGGGACCCCCTGTATATATATTATAGTGTATGAATTTTTTTTTTTTTTACAGGTTAGCGTTAGAGGAGGTCTAGCGCTGTAATTACTGCTCTCGCTCTAATGTTTGTGGCGATAACCCCCCCCCCCTTCCATGTATGGTTTGAATGTCGTTTACATGTGGGCGTGGCCTTCGTATGCGTTTGTTCTGCACGCGTGAAAGGGTGCTTTAAAAAATATTTTATTGTTTGTTTTACTTTTATTTTTCTATTTTTGACACTTTTTTTTTTTTTTTGACACTTTTTTTCACTTTTATTCCCATTACAAGGAATGTAAACATCCCTTGTAATGGGAATAGTGCATGACAGGTCCTCTTTACAGCAAGATCTGGGGTCAATAAGTCCGCAGATCTCGTCTCCTAGGCTGAGAAGCTTAAAAAAAGGAAAAAAAATAAAAATTCTGGTTTCCCAGCTGAAGCGGCGGCATATTTTCAAATGCAGAGGCCAGGCGTGACGTCATAACTTTGCGCCTGGCCTCCAAAAGATCATAGAGACGTCCAGGGGCCATCTGGCCCGCCGGATTCTCTATGGTAAACTTCCGGCGTGGACCCATTCCTTCTCCCTCTCACCGAGGGCGGGAGAAGCACTTAGGGTTGTCACCCTCATCCCTTTAAACCCGAACACATTAATTACACAGGTTCTGTGGCTGATTAAGTTGGTAATTAACGACTTCAATACCAGGCACTTTCGCCCCTTCCTGCCCAGGACAATTTTGAGCTTTCAGTGCTGTTGCACTTTGAATGACAAGTGCGTTATACAACACTGTACCCAAAATACATTTTCATAATTTTGTTCCCCCAAATAGAGCTATCTTTTGGTGGTATTTGATCACCTCTGCGTTTTTTTTTTTTTTTTTTTTTTTTTATTTTCATTTGCTAAACAAACTAAAAAAGACTGTCATATTTTTATTTTTTTTTTTAAAACGTTTTTCTTAGCTTTTGTTTTCTCCTTCACTGACGGGCACTGATGAGTTGGCACTGACATGCGGCACTGATGGACACGACTAGATGGCACCGGATTGGGCAGGTACTGACAGGTGTTAACTTTGGACACTGACACTGTGATTTGCACTGATTGGCACTTTATTGGGCACTGGGTTATGATGGGCAATTACTGGGCACTGCTTGGCAGCTTATTGGTACATTTGATGGTGGCTTTGCTGATAATCGATGTTCTTATTATGATCGGAGATGCAGTGTGTCAGACTGACATGCCACGCTGCGCGCCGGCACGTTATCCTGCTGGACGTCATATGACGCCCAGTCAGGATCACAGAACCACTTCCCGGCCGTCAATCTGTGAGAGATGTGTTCGGGTTTAAAGGGATGAGGTGGCAACTCTAGAAGCACCGGAGAGGGACGTCCCGTCCCACTGCCTTTAAGAATGATCAAGCGGCTGAACAACCGCTATGATTGTTCTTATGGTGCAGGAAATCGCTGGCTCTAAGGCTGCATTCACACCTGAGCGTTTCAAAGTCTGGCTTTTTTTGCCGCGATTTTGTACAGGTCACCAGTGTAAAAGGCAGAAAAAACGCCTGTAATCTGCCCCAAAGAAGCTCATGTTCTTTTTTGAGCTTAGGGTGTTTTTCAGTTGTTTTTGCTTCAGGTGACAAAACACTCAGATGTGAACAGGTGCCATTGAAATGAATGGGATTTTGCTTGTTGGGTGTTTTTCAGGCGTTTTCTGGGCGTTTTACAAGCTTTTTATGAGCTGAAAACGCTCAGGTGTGAATGCAGCCTAAAATAAGATATCTGAATGATGCCTACAGGCATCATTCAGATATCCCCACTCAGTCGACGACGTTGTTGGGCTGGAAGTGGTTAAAAGCTGCCATGGTGTACTGGAGCCTCTTTCCTTGTATAATGAGCACATGATTCCCTCTGCTCTTTGTATAGGCCAGTTCACTTCCCTCCAATCGGCTCTCAGAGCTCTCCTTGTTGGGCTCTGCAGAGTGTACCTTCAGCTCTCTGCTCCCCCCCCCCCCCCCCCACTCACTGGAGCGCTGGGCTGTGGAAGGAGTGGGAGCGGCCAGCTCAGGCTCGTGAGGCTGAGCCGGGTGCCGGTCCAGACACATGGGAGGATCCCGACTTCATTGTCTCGATCTTGAGTCTGGACCGACTATGTGACATCAGCCGACAGTGGGCTCCAGCTCGCTGTCTGCTAGAAACGGTCACAGGAGTGCAGAATGAGCATTGGCTTTTCCTTTAAAATTCAGCAGACAGGTAGACCTTATTTAGGGAGATTTGTTTCAGCCCTGTGTGTATCTCCTGAGGCTAGTCACTTTGCAAACACATGCAGCCAAATAAAAATTTTGACAGTGGGGTTTATTTACTAAAGCTGGAGAATGCAAAATCAGGCTCACTTCTGCATCGGCTTCCAGATTTTATTGCCAAACCTCAACTGAACAAGATTGGCTACCTTGCACAGCTGCCCCAGATTCTGACTTTAGTAAATCTACCCCAGTGTCTCTTTAGGCTGGATTCACACCTATGCAGTTTTAGTGCCTTTTGCATTTTGCAGATTTGCACTAAAGTTCATTTAACATGGTTTCCTATGGAACACGTTCTGTAGTGCAAAATGCAGAAAGCACTGAAAATTCATAGGTGTGAATCAGGCCTTAGGCTAGGTTCACATCTGTGCGGGTGTTTCACGCTGTGGGTACGCACCTGTACCTGCAACCACAGAAAAACACATTAGATGCATGCTGGTGCCATATAATTCCTAATAGCATGCACTGCACTTGTAGTTCCTGTGCTGCAGTTTCTAAAATACTTCCGGGACCTTTTCCCTGCATTTTCAGGAGGCACAGCAGCCCATCCAAATGAATGGGCTGCCATGCCAGTGCAAAACGTGTCTTGCAGAGCTGCATTTGTATAACCTAGCATTACTGGACTGTTATGTTTTTTTATCTTCCCAAAGAAAAATCTCCCACTCTTCACAATCCTGCCTTATTCATGTCATCAGTTTTCAGCAGCACCTAGATTTGTGAGCATTTTGAATGTGGATGGTGTTGCGCAATTCCTCTTTGCATTAAATGTGAAGCAAAAGGTTAACCATCATATCCATAAACACCAATTTTTTAAAAGATGATAAACCGCATATATAAGCAAATAATGGTGAGTGATATCACCAAACATATAAACTGTACAATATCTAGTAAGTGTCCAAGTGCTCTGTTTCAATATATGCTTAGTTATTCTTTGGTGTAGTCCAAAAATCTCTGTGCTTCCACCAATCACCTCAGTACTCACAGAGCTCTCACCTCATTGCCACATATTAAAAGCCTTAAAGCAGAGGGCCACCCTGAAAAACAAATTTACATTAAAATGTTGCAAAAAATCTAAAAAAAAAATGAAATAAAAAGATTTTATAAACTTACCAGAAATGCCTGTTGCTAGGCAGATCGTCCTAATCTGCCTCTTCCTACTCCGCAGTGATCTCCAGTCTTCTCTCCTCCTTGCGTTGTCTTCTGGGTAATGGGGTGCAGTGTGTTCTGGGTACTGTGTGTCCCAGAACACAGCGCGCCCCATTCACAAAGTTATGTGCGACTTGCGCATGCGCAGTAGGAAACGGCAGTAAAGCCGCAAGGCTCCACTGCCTGTTTCCCTTAGAATGGCGGCGCCGGGACACGATAGACGAGGGATGGGGCGGCCGACATCGCGGGCACCCTGGACAGGTAAGTGTGCTTATTAAAAGTCAGCAGCTACAGTGTTTTTAGCTGCTGGCTTTAAAAAAAAAAAAAAAAAAAACATTTTCAGCTGGCCCTCCCCTTTAAGATCAGGTTTCAATAAGGGACTGGTAATCCTTCCTTGGAGTATCTTTCTCCTATGTCTCCTCTGTTAATTAGGAGATCCTGGCTCTTGAGATATCACTAAAGACTCCGATCCATATGTGGGAATGAAATAGACAATATGCCTCCCATACTGTGAAAACGTTTAAAACTTTGGGCGTGGCCAGAGCAGACAGTGGACCGGAAGTGACTTGAGAGGCGGAAACTCCAATGTTTTTTTTTTTTCATGATTCAATGCGATTTGTAATTTTGTAAGCATACAATCCTCTTTTTTTTTTATTTTTTTATTTTTTTATTTTTTTTATATAAATGGCAAGATTTTAAAAATTTTCACAATATGGGAGGCATATTGTCTATTTCATTCCCACTTATGGATCAGAGGCTTTATTGATACCTCAAGAGCCAGTAGGGGTGTTGAAATTAATCTCAGCATCGATGAATCGCGATTCGGCCGTGTGCGATTCGGCATCGATGCTGCGACCGCTAAAAATCGATTTTGGGATGGCAATGACATCATCTATATGCGTGCCGGCCTGCCATTCCCGAACGGAGCTGAAAGCGCTGTTCCCTGCCTCTCCACAGAGCCGTGGGCGTTAGCCGCGCCCTCCCTCCGCTGAGGTCATCCCCAGCCACGTTGGGAATCATGTTCGCTGGAACCTGTGTGAGGTGTGATGCGGCGGGTCAGGTGACGGTAGCTCCTGGAACCCGGACGTTGAGCCGCAAAAGGTTTCCTCCTCTCTCCCCGGCCAACTGCAGCGGTGCCTGACTGCCTGTAATGCCGCTCTCCCCAGGATAGCATCAAGGCTACATGTTCCATCCCCTGACGTTCTGTGCTGTGAGTCTGGGGGCTGGTGGACACCGCAGCCCCCCCCGCCCCTGACACTGATCCAGTGCTACTTTCCTGAGCACCCCCAGGTTCTGCCACTCCACTGGCATTGTTTTTTCCCTATTGGAGGCAGGTAGTCTCCTCTCTGGCTCCTGTGTGCTCCTGCAGCAATCATTAGTTACTGTATGCACAAGTAAGTTACTTTAAAATAAATAAACTTGATGGTGGACCTAACAAGTGACAATGCCATTTCATTAATTATGGTTTATGTATGTCTTATTGTCTTAGTGATTGATTCACATCACAACTTCATTAATATCATTTTTTTTTTTTTTTTGTATGATTTATGGTTTTGCTCATCACAGATCTCACACATGCAATGCTGCATGTGTGGGGTTAGTGATGAGCGAAATCATACATAAAAATAAAGGAGGTATCAATGAAGTTGTGATGTGAATCAATCACTAAGACATACATAAACCATAATTTATGAAATGGCATACATTATCGTTTGGGGGGACGTTATGGGGACATTGTCCGCAGTCTGTGACCCTCTCTTGTATCATGTGCGCAGTCTGTGACCCTCTCTTGTATCATGTGCGCAGTCTGTGACCCTCTCTTGTATCATGTGCGCAGTCTGTGACCCTCTCTTGTATCATGTGCGCAGTCTGTGACCCTCTCTTGTATCATGTCTGCAGTCTGTGACCCTCTCTCTTGTATCATGTCTGCAGTCTGTGACCCTCTCTCTTGTATCATGTCTGCAGTCTGTGACCCTCTCTCTTGTATCATGTCTGCAGTCTGTGACCCTCTCTCTTGTATCATGTCTGCAGTCTGTGACCCTCTCTCTTGTATCATGTCTGCAGTCTGTGACCCTCTCTCTTGTATCATGTCTGCAGTCTGTGACCCTCTCTCTTGTATCATGTCTGCAGTCTGTGACCCTCTCTCTTGTATCATGTCTGCAGTCTGTGACCCTCTCTCTTGTATCATGTCTGCAGTCTGTGACCCTCTCTCTTGTATCATGTCTGCAGTCTGTGACCCTCTCTCTTGTATCATGTCTGCAGTCTGTGACCCTCTCTCTTGTATCATGTCTGCAGTCTGTGACCCTCTCTCTTGTATCATGTCTGCAGTCTGTGACCCTCTCTCTTGTATCATGTCTGCAGTCTGTGACCCTCTCTCTTGTATCATGTCTGCAGTCTGTGACCCTCTCTCTTGTATCATGTCTGCAGTCTGTGACCCTCTCTCTTGTATCATGTCTGCAGTCTGTGACCCTCTCTCTTGTATCATGTCTGCAGTCTGTGACCCTCTCTCTTGTATCATGTCTGCAGTCTGTGACCCTCTCTTGTATCATGTCTGCAGTCTGGAGCTCCTCTTTAAGTTTTCTGCTGTAATTTACACTTTGCTACATGCAGGGAGTGGTTTTTATTATTTTTTTTTTTTAAGAACAGATAAAATAAAAAAAATGTGTTCTTCTGACTGCTTCTTCTGAAAACCAAGCGCAGTAATCGTGATGCATCGCGGAATCGAATTGCGAGGTCAGTGAAGATGCGCACCCCTAATCAACACGTATAGGAAGGATTACCAGTGATAAAGAGTGAAGTCAAAGGGCTTGGTCGTGATGACAGTAGACCTAAAATGGCCTGAATATTGGGGTGTTGTCTCTCTCTTAATTTTGTAATAAATATAAAAAAATTCAGTTTTATTACTCAGGTATGATCTCTACATCAGTGATTGTTAACTTGTGATCGGTCTGACTTTTTCTGCTTATCAGCTTTCCTTAGTGTTTGTTTATTTTATGTGTGGCCCAAGACAATTCCTCATCTTACAATGTGGCACAGGAAGCTCAAAGGGACCTCAAGGAGATCTAGGATGATGGAGGACCCAGTGCAGGTTTCTGCATCCAGCCCTTCAGGTGTAAGGGCTTGATTCTTTTTTCTCTTTCCTACTCATTTGTTTTGTGCACATGTTTGTTGCGGGAGTTAATATCATGCACCGTACATAGGCACAGTATTTCTTTGAAATGGACGACTTGCATCGTACAGCGAGATTTGGTCATATACCTGGTCTCTTTGTTCCTAGATTATACCTGACAGGGTCCGAATAGAGATGTCGGGAAGTTGTGAATGCCCGAGGCTTTGCCTTGCAATTTGAAGCTTGGTGGCTTCTTGGTCATATAGATGCAATATGTTTCCTCCATGGAGTGTGGAATCTACTCTGTATCCTGTTGCAGGACTGATGCATGTTACCTAGATGCTGTAATTGTAGGATCTTTGATGTTTTCCTTTTTTGGTTGAAGAATGGAGAAACAAAATGTTGTTTCAAAAGATCAGACTTTTAAAGGTACACCATGAGGCTGACAAAATGTATAAATATCTACAATTTATTATCATCATTAAAGAGCATTGGTTTTCCGGGGTCACCATCAACGTGTTTCATGGCAGGTGCCATTTCTTCAGGATGGGATCGTTGTGTAGTATTACACTACATCATGGATGAAAATACATTTGTAATTTGTTTAGAATATTTTTTTGTATTTATAAACATCTCCTATATCAAATACTTTGCTAGAAACGATAATTCGTATGCTCATTCTTCCTCAGTCAGCATAATAAGCGCAAGAGGTAATCATATACATTGGCATTTACCCTCCAATACTTGTATCAAGTACTGTATAGTTGAAACATACAGGTGGGGGGGGGGGGGGATTTATGTATTTTTGAAATGACTTGTTACTAGTGTGATTTTGTTTCCTACCTACAGCTTGTGGCCCCCACCCCTTTTGGGTATTGGTATACTGAATTGTGTAAGGTGCTTGGATATAACATTTGAATGGATGCCTGTCTGTAAGAGTTACCCTCCCTTGGTTGTCCCCCTGTTGGAAGTATTGAAATTCTGGGTACCTATTTGCAAACTACTATAGGTTTATATACTCATGCTTGATCACCTTTATTGTAGAGTATTGACCACCTCTCCTTGGAACTTTGCGCTGCAGATAGCAAGAGCTGATTGATTTGAATGTAGTGTGGGAAACCTGCACGGAACGTGGCCCTTTCACATGGATATTCCGATCGCCTGTCTGTTTTTCAGGCAGACCTGATCAAAAGGTCCATGCACCCCATTGACCGGTGGATGTAAATGGACTTGTGTCCGTTTACACCCACCCACCACCGTGTCTATCCAGGTCCTACAAAAAGCTTCTGATTCCTATCTTGGCTTTGAGCTGGTAAGTATGGTCGCCTTCACCATTCGCTATAATGACAGGTCACCAGTGGCCACAGCTATTTTCAGTTCTCTACAAAGGGATTTACCTGCGGTGATCACTTCTAGATGCACTTTGTGTGTGTGTACAGCGATCACCTCAGGTAATTGCTGGTTGTGCAGACAGCAGTGAATAGCTACAACTGTCAGCAACCTATCGTAGTAAATGGTGCTGGCAGCTGCACCTAGGCACTCAGAGCCACAACTGGAATTTGAAGATTCCTTGGGTAATACCAAGTGGGGGGAGGACATGGCACCAAAATGCAGTATTGGAAAAAGGCAAGCCAGCAGAGGCAGCATGATGCTTTGGACAATATTCTGTCACACTGCAAAAATGGATCAAAAATTGGTTTGAGGTTTTGACTCAATTCTCCAAATCCTAATCCAATTTAGCATCTCTGGGATGTGCTGGAAAAACAAATCTGATTTATGGAGGCCCCACCTTGCAATACTGACGAGACTTAAAGGATCTGCTAATGATGGCTTGGTGCAAGATACCAAACCATACCTTCTGAGGTCTAGTGGCATCCATGCCTCGACAGGTCAGGTTTGTTTTGGCCGCAAAAAAAGGTCACCTGCTCAATATTAGATTGGTGGTTATAAAGTTATGGCTGATTGGAGTATATATCTACCGCAGCTCAGTCATAAGACAACCAATTTCATGTTCTGGTGAGGCTTTATATTTTTCAACTTGCACTTGCACTCAAGACCTCATTAAAATGTTACTAAATCCACAACGGTAAAATCAGTCTGTACCTGCAGTAAAAAAGCATGCTTGTTATAGCCATTGTGGAGCCTAAGGGGTTAATCCTGTGCATTGTGTAAAAAGGCTCTTTGATCCTGTCTTCTCTGAGCCTCCCCTTCTTCCACTGTCTCCAATCCACCCCCTGATAGGACAGAGCCCTGGGGGCACTCTGCACATGCTCAGTTTGTTGTGTTACTAGATCTGCACAATTAATCGTGATCTCGATTTGATCTATATTGCAGAGTTTTCCTTTTCTTTCATGTAACAAGTGTAGACTTCTTTGCTCACTCACCTGTCAAAAGAAAAAAAAAAGTCAGTCTGCCAAGTTTTATAAATTGTCTGTGCTAGTAGATAACTAGAAACATTGTAACTCTTCCTTCTTAGGCTTAAACCCTTTGTCATTGGCACCTGCCCACTTAAGCAAACTGTACGTGCCATTGCTTCAGTTGTACTGTGCCGTTACTGGCAGCGCATGTGCGGGAGTGGCGTCATCGCGGTTCTGGCCAATCACAGCGCCGGAGCCGCGATACCTGGAAGTAACTCCCCGGGGAGATGTCGGCCGTCAGAGCGGTGAACGAGTACAACTGCGGGGGCTTCGATCTCGGGTAAGTAATTCATAATGAGCTAGTATGCTATGCATACTAGCTCATTATGCCTTTGTCTTGCAGGTTTTTTTTTTTAGGATTTTTTAAAACGAAAAAAACTCTAGTAACACAGAGCTGCACGATTCTGGCTAAAATGAGAATCACATTTTTTTTTTTTTTGCTTAGAAGATAGAGCACGATTCTCGCAGCATAACAACATCTTTCACATTTTAAAAAAATTGGGCTAACTTTACTGTTTTACTTTTTTAATTCATTGAAGTGTATTTTTCCCACCAAAAATGAGTTTGAAAGACCACTGTGCAAATACAGCATGACATAAAATATTGCAAAAATCGCCATATTATTCCCAAGGTTCTCGTGTGTGTGTGTGTGTGTGTGTGTGTGTGTGTGTGTGTGTGTGTGTGTGTGTGTGTGTATATATGTATATATATATATATATATATATATATATATATATATATATATATATATATATATATATATATATATATATATATATATATATATATATATATATATATATATATATATATATATATATATATATATATATATATATATATATATATATATATATATATATTTGGGGGTTCCAAGTAGGAGGTTTAGACTAAGGCTGGCCATACATGTTCAACTTTCTTGTACAATTTTCCTTTAGCTTTGCCAAAAAACATATAATATGAGGTCAAAACTAAACATTTTCAATTGTATCCAATTAGGCAGGCCCTTGCACTACATAGTTAAAGGTAAAGCTAAGGAAAATTGTACAGAAGATGTTAAAAAAATTGTTTAATGTATGGCCAGCCTTAGGCTTAATGTACACGGAATGTTTTTTCAACCTCTCCTAAACGATTTAACTTGACAGATAGTACCCCACGTTTAAAACATCCGTTTAGCCCTGTTTGCTTTTAAAAAAAAATATATATATTTTATAAAAATGAAAAATATAAAACGCCTGTAAACGAAACGCAGCTAAACGCGAGTTAGCGGTTAAACTTCCTGCATTTACACACAAGTTTATCCCTTTTGATCTTAGGCCTCATGTACACTGCTGCTGGTAAATGGACGTTCAGCGGCAGTTGGCTGCTTTTTTTTTTTTTTTTTTTTTTTTTTTAGCTGCCCCTGAACTCATCCAATGTTATCTTATGTGTACATGTACACAGGTTCGTTTAATGTCGTTTTTAGGCAGTTTAGTGTAGAGACCTTTTTTTGGAAAGCAACGTTCCTGCCTCATTGGATACAATTGAAAATGTTTTTTTAGTTTTGACCTTCTATTATATGGTTTTTGGTAAAGCTAAAGCCTTAGTCTAAACCTTTTTCTGACACTTGTTTCTCATTTTAGCCAGAATCGTGCAGCGTGTTACTAGAGTTTTTTTATTTATTTTTTTTTTTTCTTGGGAGGGTGCATGTGATCAGCACAGGTTCAATCAGAACTGTCCAGACAGAAGGTCAGGGGTCATGCAGCCTCATAGGACAGTAAGAGGAGAATAAAAACTCCTACATGCTTTAACCGCACAACTGCTATATACTGCTGAAATGGTATTTAGCAGTTTGTTTACTAATTTAATTGCATTTCCATGTTCTGTGGGAGACAAGATATAGTAAATGTAGGGTCCTGGGTTTAGTAACACTTTTTAGCCACATGCCGACCAGGCCATAGCCGAAAGACGGCTACAGAGCGGTCGGACGTCCTCCCAGAATCTTGATCCCGCACGCTGATGGCGGCCGTTTACCACGTGATCGCTCCGTCAAATGACGGAGCGATCACATGTAAACAAACCTGCGTCACGTTATGACGCCGGTTCCTCCCTCCCCTCTCTGTACCTATCGGTACAGTGGGAGGGGAGAAGCGGAGAGGGGGAGAGATGTCAGCAGCGCTGTGGGCTGAATGTGTAGTGCCCACAGCGCTGCTCAATGACTCTGCCAACACTCTGCCATACATTTTAATAGAAACAACAAATTTTTTTTTTTTTTACCAAATTTTCTGTCTTTTTTTTTTTTGATTTATAGCGCAAAAAAATTAAAAACCCAGCGGTGATTAAATACCACCAAACGAAAGCTCTATTTGTGTGAAAAAAAGGACAAAAAAATCATTTGGGTATGCACTATTTGTTATGTTTGTACTATATGTCTAGTGAGTGTTGGCTGCTATTTAGTCTTTGAGCAGAGTTTTTACCTTTTTTTTTTTTTTTTCCCTTGAGTTCCTTGGATTGGTGGCTATCTAGCCTGGTGCTGGAGGTTGGAAATTCCATTGTGCCCACTTGTACGTCCTCCCCCTCTAGCCGCTCTGAGTGCAGCGGCAGAATCTGTGATGAACACAGTGGATCATAAAATCGGGGTACAGGGCCAAAAACATTGGTATTACCATAGTAAGTGCAGTGTTGCTATGCTAACATTGTATTTGTGGCAGTGACCATGTACAATGGCTGGCTGCTCGGATATCGCTGTCATTGCTGCCAGCCATTCTCTGACAACAGCAGTACAATGTCATTAGACCAATGATGCCAGTCAGTGTCCCTGACCAATCCCAGTGTCCCTGAAAACCCCTGCCACACATAGTGTCACCAAAAGGACACACATGTGCAATGTACTTTGAAGAGGCATATGTTCATATCGCACTTGAGAGAGCATTTGACCGGTAGTGAGGAGGCGTTTGATCACTTTCCTTACTCCCTGCGTTAATCCCTTAGACCTTGCATAAGTGCCCTCATTTACTTAAATGAGTTGCGATTGGTGGGTGTGTTGTGTGTGTTTCCTTGTTCACTCACGTTTCACTGATGCTGCAGCACGGAAGCTCTCCCTCCTCACATGCTGTCTGTGTGAGGAGGGAAAGCCGGCTATGAGGGATGATCTCATATGTTTACCAATGAAATCGCCTCTCGTTGGACAAGCCGGTCGAGTGCTAAATGGCCGCTGTGATTGGGCATTTAGCACGATCTGTGATTGGCTGTGTCCAAGGGACACGGCCAACACAGAACTTCCCCGATGCTTGCGGCGGTGCACAGAGGGGAAGTAAACAGGAGGACGTCCAGGGACGCCCTCCCGGCAATTGGCGTCCACGCTGTAGACGTCTTTCATCTATAGCGCGGGCGCGAAGTGGTTAACTAAAGAATGTGACTGCTTTTTATTTCCGCCATATCCCCGCTTATTTACCGCCATATCCCCGCTAAGGGTCCGATCAGGTCCGCCTGAAAAACTGACAGGCGAACCTGATCAGACAGCCCGTGTGAAAGGGACCAAGCAGGGAGATTACAAATCATTTTAATTAAGGAAAAAAAAAATGTAACAGTTTTTTTTACTTTTAAAAAATAAATAAAAATCAAAGCTATTATAAAAATAAAAAAAACACTGGCCAATACTCTGCCAATACATTTTAATAGAAACAAAGAATTTTTATTTATTTTTTACCGTATTTTCTGTATTTTTGATTTATAAAGCAAAAAATTAAAAACCCAGCATTGATTAAATACCACCAAAAGAAAGCTCTATTTGTGTGAAAAAAGGACAAAAAATGAATTTGGGTACAGTGTTGCATGACTGAGTAATTCAAAGTGTGAGCGCAACAAAAGCTGAAAATTGGTCTAGTTAACATTGCATTAGCATTGTTAGAGGTGTTGCAATATCAACAGCCGCCACAAGATGGCGCCATACTTCAGAAGGCCGTGGCCTTAATTACTGGCCGGCGCGGCCTGATGCTATCGCACGGCGGGGGTCAGGGTCCACAGGCAGACAGGATACCGCAGCTGTGTCGCACCAGGACCCCAATTCTAGTCGCAGATGCGACTGGGGTTTGTCGAGCCCTGGTGTACAGGGGGTGTAACTTTAACCTCTCCACTGTAAAGGGGGATATAATTCAGTCAGTATATATTTTTTTCTCAGTAAAACGGTGTGACCAATATCTAGACCACATGCCAGAGGTGACCTAAAGACCAGTGACGGCCGGTCCATAAGGGGCACAGGGACACTGCCCCCCCTCCATAATCTCCATGGGGGGAGCTGGGCGCATAGATTTTTTTTTCTTGCTTTTTTTTTTTTTAGCACATGATTAGATCCTGAGGCTCTAATTGGCTTCAAAAAGATTGGGCTCAGGGCACCCCGAGCCCACCCACTTGTGACCTTAGCGAATCAACATTTGCTATAGTCTTCCTGCTTCTCCTCCCCGGCCAATCAGCGGGACCTAAGACCGGATTGGCCTGGAGTAGAAGCGACTGGATTGGCTGGGAGGAGAAGCCGCTGAAGCCACCTGTGACCTGGATGGGGTAAGTGCTAAGCCGGCGGGGGATGTGGGGGTTGGATTGCCGCCCCACTGCTAAAGACATTAAAAAATATTTGGAATGAAAGTAGCTTTGGAGTCCTCATTCCAAAGGACTCATTCCTCCTTAAAAATACACAATGCCTTTAATTTTATAGATAAAATGACGCCTAAAAAAAAAAAAAAAATCAGGAGATCAGCATTGTCAATGACTGAAAATGCATTTGGGCAGGAAGCTTTTACATTTATTATGAGGGTGGTTACCTGTTCTCATGTATAGTTGAAATGTTCTTAACATATTCAGTCCTTGGTATTCAATTTGTAATAAATAAAAATTTTAAAAAGCAAGTTTAGTTTGTTTACTGAATGAGCTATATAAAAAAAAAAAAGAATAATACTTTTATATACACTGCATTTCATGTTCACATGTAACAAAATTACTTTCAGTTTGTAAAACTATTTCACACAAATTTTTTTATTTTTTTTTCTTTCAATTTC
Source organism: Lithobates sylvaticus (assembly GCA_028564925.1). Classification (NCBI taxonomy): domain Eukaryota; kingdom Metazoa; phylum Chordata; class Amphibia; order Anura; family Ranidae; genus Lithobates; species Lithobates sylvaticus. The sequence continues at coordinate 442,037,469 of CM053026.1, forward strand.
TCCAAGAATGTAAAAAAAGAATTTTTGGGAGGAAAAACAAACGTTTCTCTCATGGCTTTAACATTTCTGTAAATTTTACACCTCTACCCCCAACCTCACGTGTGAATGAGCTCTAATAGTGTTGTGACCAGTCACAGTATCTCCAATCAACCCCACAACAGTTTGTGTCGCCGACCAAACAATTTTCCTCATCACTGATGCACCAGGCCAGTGTTTGCCAGCAACAATGTTCATTATCACCACCACACCAGTCGCTGTGTCACCAGACCAGTGTTGGCCAGCAAGGTTGCCACACCCCTTGTAAGCCACTGTTCCTCATCGCCACTACACAAGTCCCAGTGTTGCCAAACCAGTGGGGTCAGCAACATTGTCCCTGCTCACCACTTCGCCAGTGCAGTCTTGCCTCTGCCTGTACTGATCCTGGCCTGTTAACCTGGCCAGGATCCACTTTGCACTTGAAAGTGCAGTCGCTGTAGATCCAAGGGGGACATGCAAGGAAAATAAACAGCATTTTACCTTGCACATGATTGGATGATAAAATCGGCAGAGTTTCCCCGCATTTCAGATCCACCCCTTAGATTTAGTGCGACTGCACTTTCGTAAATAACCCCCCGTGTCTCTTCCTGCTACCTGAGCTGACCATCTGCATGTCTGACTATGTTCCTGTGAGACACAAGTCCCAGCCTTTGCTGCGCTCCTGCAAATACAGGAACTTTTTTTTTCCCCCTCCTCCTGTCCAGACACTTCAGGGAAATATGTTAAATAATCTGGACTTTAGATGTGAAATTTGGGTCCCTCTAGGCTGTGAAAGTCTCAAACATATCATATCCCCATTCTCTGGAGGCATAGCAGGGTGTGTTTGTAATCGCCTTTGCTTTTGTAAGAAATAAATTTGTGGGAAAAAAATGTATTTACTTAATTTTCCCAAAAATTGTGACAATTGCAAATTAACCACTTCAGCCCCGGAAGGAGTTGCCCCCTTCCTGACCAGGCAGTTTTTTGCGATACGGCACAGCTTTGGTTTAACTGACAATTGCGCGGTCGTGCAACGGTGTACCCAAACAAAATGTATGACCTTTTTCCCCACAAACAGAGCATTTGGTGGTATTTGATCACCTCTGCGTTTTTTTTTTTTTTTTTGCGCTATAAACAGAGAGTGACAATTTTGAAAAAAAATATATATTTTGTACTTTTTGCTATAATAAATATCCCAAAAAAGTAAAATACATTTCTTCCTCAGTTTAGGCCAATTATATATTCTTCTACATATTTTTGGTAAAAAAAAAAATCGCAATAAGCGTATATTGATTGGTTTGCGCAAAAGTTATAGCGTCTACAAAATAGGGGATAGATTTTTCATTTTTTACTAGTAACGGCGGTGATCTGTGAGACAGATAGATGGATATATAATCTAAAACATTTTTTATGAGGATTGTGGCACACAGGACACTTTTGACACTATTTTGGGACCACTGACATTTATACAGAGCTAAAAATAGCCACTGATTACTGTATAAATGTCACTGGCAGAGAAGGGGTTAATACTAGGGTGCGATCAAGGGGTTAACTGTGTTCCCTAGGTGTGTTCTAACTGTAGGGGGGAATGGGACTGACTGGGGGACGAGACCGATCAGTGTTACTAAAGGAGTGACGTATAGCTACGGCAATTTGCGTAGCCGTGCCAACCTGCCGCAGGATAACTGCGGCGGCTAGCGGTTAAACTCGCTATGTCTCTGTAGCAGTATACAGTATTTTTTTTTTGGCCTAAATTTAGGAAAAAAAATATTTATTTGCAAAGAAACGAAATTTCTCAAATTTTTGGTCTTTTTTTAATTTATAAAGTAAAAATCCAGGGGTGGTTAAATACCACCAAAAGAAGGCTCTATCCAGGGTGGATTCGATTTAAATCAAGTCGATTTTTAAATCACTAGTAAAAAGGCTTGATTTAAATCAACTCGATTTTAAAGAGGAGGTCTAGCCCCTCCCACCTACAATACAGCTGCTGACTGACTTTTAATATATGGATACTTACCTGTCCAGGGAGCCCACAACGTCAGCACCCCAGTCGATCTTTGGATCGGGCAGTTGGGTGCAGCCGCTGCCATTCCTGGCCGGTCTCCTTCTGTGCATGTACAAAGCACACTGCACTTTCTAATTGGCCCGTTGGCAGAGGAAGTATGAGGGGGCCGAACGTCTGAGAGACTGCCATCACCGGAAGTGGGGAACAATACCTGTCAAAAGCAGGTACCTGCTCTTCCCCCCGAAAGTTGCCAAATGTGGCAAGGAGGGGGAAGGAGACTGATGAGCAGAAGCTCCTCTTTTGAGTGGAACTCTGCTTTAAATCATAATTTTTAACCACTTGCCGACCAAGGACGTCATATGACGTCCTTGACTTTAAGTGGTGATATCTGAATGATGCGTGCAGCTATTGGCATCATTCAGATATCATTTTTACCGGCCGGCGATTCTGTGCACCATAAGAACGATCATAGCGGCAGTTCCGCCGCCTGATCGTTCTTATAGGCAGCGGGAGGGGACGTCCCCCCCCTCCCGCCGCCATCCGGTGCTTCTCCGGGCTCTCCCGTGCCATCGGGGCCTGGAGAAAGAATCGCTCGCCGCCGGATGACGAGCATAGAGATTTCCGGTGACCAGATGGTCACCAGTCATCTCTATGACTGTCGGAGGTCCGGGCGCGACGTTATGACGTCACGCTCGGTACCCGGATGTAAACAAAGCCGCGATCGCGGCTGTCAGCATGAGATCGGTAAAAAATTTTTTACCGATCTCATGCTTTCCAGCCTGGAGGAGAGATGTGGGGTCTTATTGACCCCACATCTCTCCATAAAGAGGACCTGTCACATACATTCCTATTACAAGGGATGTTTACATTCCTTGTAATAGGAATAAAAGTGATCCAAAATTTTTTTTTTTTTTTAAAAAGTGTAAAAATAAAAAAAATTAAGTAAAATAAAAATAAATAAATAAATAAAAAAAAATTAAAACGCCCCTGTCCCCTGTAGCTCGCGATCAGAAGCTAACGCACACGCAAGTCCTGCCCGCATATGTAAACGCCGCTCAAACCACACATGTGAGGTATCGCCGCGTGCGTTAGAGCGCGTGCAACAATTCTAGCACAAGACCTCCTCCGTAACTCTAAACTGGTAACCAGTAAAAAATATTAAAGCGTTGCCTATGGAGATTATTAAGTACCGAAGTTTGGCGCCATTCCACGGTTGTGCGCAATTTTAAAGCGTGACATGTTTGGTATCTATTTACTCGGCGTAACATCATCTTTCATATTATATAAAAAAATTGGGCTAACTTTACTGTTTTCTTATTTTTTAATTCATGAAACTGTTTTTTTTCCCAAAAAAAGGCGTTTGAAAAATTATTGCGCAAATACCGTGTGAGATAAAAAGTTGCAATGACCGCCATTTTATTCCCTAGGGTGTCTGCTAAAAAAAACGTACTCAATGTTTGGGGGTTCTGAGTAATTTTCTAGGAAAAAAATGATGATGTTTACATGAAGGAAAATAGGCCAAAATAGGCCCGGTAGGCAAGTGGTTAAAGAGCAACTGTCATCTGTCCCACAGCAGCTCCTCCTCTGACCGGCTGTTGAATCACAGACAGTCCCATTCACTTTAATTGGGGCGGCTGGTAATGCGTCTGACACAGCACGGTCAGGGACGTGGTGGCAGCAGTGGATGCCTGCTCACAGGTGCTGCCATGATGGGTCTGAAATAACAGGTTCTCTTTAACCACTTCCAGCCCAAGGACGTCATATGACGTGATTGACTTTCGGTTGGGATATCTGAATGATGCCTGCAACTGCAGGCATCATTCAGATATCATCTTTTTCAGCCGGCGATTCTGTGCACTGTAAGATAGTCATAATGGCAGTTCAGCCACTTGATCGTTCTTATAGGCGGCGAGAGGGGACATCCCCCCACCATCCGGTGCTTCTCTGGGCTCTACCGTGCGATCGGGGATCTGGAGAAATAATCCGCCGCTGCCGGATGACGAGCATAGAGATTGCCGGTGATGGCGTCCAGCCGGTCACCAATCATCTCTATTGCCCTGTACACACGTTTGGACATTCTGACAAACAAAAAAGATTTTTTTTTCCCCACGGATCTTGACTCAAACTTGTCTTGCATACACACGGTCACACAAAGTTGGTCGAAAATTGCGAACGTCAAGAACGCGGTGACGTACAAGACATACGACGAGCCGAGAAAAATGGAGTTCAATAGCCAGTGCGGCTCTTCTGCGTGATTCCGAGCATGCGTTGAAATTTGTGAGTCGGAATTGTGTACACACGATCGGAATTTAACGGATTTTGTTGTCGGAAAATTTGAGATCCAGATCTTAAATTTGTGTGAAGGAAATTCCGATGGAAAATGTCTGATGGAGCCTACACAAAAGCTCCCATCGAACATTTTCCATCAGAAAATCCGACCGTGTGTATGGGGCATAAGACAGCCGGAGGCCCATGGGCGTCGTTATGCCGCGGATGTTTACAAAGCCAGGATTTCTGCTAAAAAGCATCGGGACGTTCACTTTTTTTTTTTTTTGATCTGATGCTTTTCAGCCTGGAGGAGAGACGTGGGGTATTATAGACCCCACATCTCTCCATAAAGAGGACCTGTCACGCACTATTCCTATTACAAGGGATGTTTACATTCCTTGGAATAGGAATAAAAGTGATCAAATTTTTTTTTTTTTAAAGAGAAAGTGTAAAAAAATTGAAGTGAAGTGAAATAAAAAATGTATAAAATTATTTAAAACGCCCCTGTCCCCGTGTGCTCACGCACAGAAGCGCCTGCATATGTAAATGCCGTTCAAACCAACACATGTGAGGTATCGCTACATGCGTTAGAGCAAGAGCACCAATTCTAGCACTAGACATCCTCTATAACTCTAAACTGGTAACCTGTAAAAAAAAATTAAAGCTTTGCCTATGGATCTGTTTAAGTACCAAAGTTTGGCGCAATTTTAAATCGTGACTTGGCGTAACATCATCTTTCACAATATACAAAAAAAATGGGCTAACTTTACTGCTTTGTTTTTTTCCAAAAAACGCGTTTGAAAAATTGTTGTGCAAATACCGTGTGACATAAAAAGTTGCAACTGCCATTTTATTCCCTAGGGTGTCTGATAAAAAAAAAAAAAAAAAAACATGTTTGGATGTTCTGAGTACATTTTCTAGCAAAAAATTATGATTTTTACATGTAGGAGAAGAGTGCCAGAATAGGTATGAAAGTGGTTAAATGTAAGGACTCATTCATGCTGTTAGTTTAAATCTTTTACCACTTCAACACAGGGCACTTCTCTCCTTCCTGCCAAGCCAATTTTCAGCTTTCAGCGCTGTCGCTGTTTAGATAATTGCGCGGTTATGCTATACCCAAACAAAATTTTTATCATTCTCTTCACACAAATAGAGCTTTCTTATGGTGGTATTTGATCACCTCTGTGTTTTTTTTATTTTTTGCTAAACAAATAAAAGACCAAAATTTAAAAAAAAAAATAAATAGTGTTTCTTCGTTTCTGTTATAAAATGTTGTAAATAAATAATTTTTCTCCTTCACTGATGGGCACAGATATGCAACGCTGATATGCAGAACTGATGGACACTGATTGATGGGCATGGATGGACACTGAAACTGATAGATGGCACTGATTGTCATCACGGATTAAGAGGCACTGGTAGGTATTGCTGGTGGGCACTGATTGGCATGTGTGGGCACACATTGCCACCAGGGATGCCATAACTGGTGGTCATCAGTGGTGGCCATCCCTGGTGGTCCTGGGTGGACATCCAAGGGGGGGCTGCGCTGATAAACAGCGCAGACCCCTCCTGTCAGAGGAGCAGCCTATCGACTCTCCTCTACTTGCGTCTGTCAGATGCGAGTGAGGAAAAGCTGATTGTGACGGATGGTCCCTACACTCCTCTTGAGTGCGTTCGTCATATATCACTTCCTTCCAGTCTGGATACGGATATCAGATATTCCAATCGCTCCCAAGCACCAAACGAGACGACACTTGCTTAGTTGCTCAACATGACTGTTTTATTACAAAGCCAAACTCACATTTATATACAGTAGGAGAGGAGATCCCCCCTCCTGCTCATATTACTTTAACAATACACTTGTAACAACTTAACATAAACAAATTAACTAATCCCTTTAAGCAGCCGATGTGACTCATCAGGATTTCACTACAAGTCAGACTTGTGGTCACCGAGCTAAGCACAGTTGATTATAAATTATCATAATTACCACCACAAGACATTTCATCACAATAGCAGGAGACCACCAGTAACAGACGGACCGTCTCCTGCATTGTACAGAGGACAATCAGCTCTCTCAATTAACATCTTGAGTTCATGACACTAGCATCTGAGAGTGTATGTCCCAACAGCATGAGACCACACACATTATATATACACATATATACAGCATTGAATCTGACTAGGGGTTGGGGTTCTCCTTCCTCCTGTGCCCCTTAAAATCCAGGGCCCATAATCGGTTGGCAGGAGGCTCGCATTTAGTCCTCTCAAAAAGCCTGTGTCCCGGCTAGGTCTGTCACATTTCTCCCCTTTCGGCAGGAGACTAACACAGGAGGAGACCCCAGACGGGTTGACTCCGAAGTTAGTCCATAGTTCCAGTCCTCTAATGCCTGTACCCACACAGTACCCCAAACAAATTGTTTCAAACAGAGCACTCACCCAGCCAACCTCTGCCTCTCTCAAAGAACATATCTGCCGCTGGGCAGAGGCCTGGACTGGCCCTCCTCCCTGGAGTCTTTTCAGCCGCTGGAGAGAAGACAGGGTGACTGGGCTCAGTCTGTCATGCTGTTGGGCATATGGGCCTACTGCCCAGCATCCCTGGGGTATACAGGTGGAGACTGAATTCCCATCCACCTTTACAGGAAATCTGTCCTGTGTCAGTTGAGGGCAGAGGCCAGCAGCGCTCTGTTCCGTTGCCAGCAGTTCAGCTGGGCGTAGGAGCTTCCCTACATCATTTGCTCCAGCTAACTGTTGGGGAGAGAGGCCGACTGCCCCAGCTTCCTGGAACTCCGCAGCTGTTACCGGTGCTGGGCAGAGGTTGGTAGCACTCTGCCCGGTTGCCAGCACTTCTGCTGGTTTTCTGTTAGTGGAGACCACAGGCCCATCCACTGACACCAGATCAAGCTGCAGTTGTGAAGTGCAGATTGCATTCTCCCCTTGGGTCCTGAGCTGCTGCTCGGGAGTGACCACCACCTCCTCACCCTGGGCCTCCAGAACTGCCACAGGTGTGGGACAGAGGTCTTGGACCCTCTGTTCTGTTACCAGATCTTCAGCTGGAGAAGTTTGTTGTAACTCCATAGGTGCTGCTGGCAGAAAATCACATGTCCCTGTCAGTGTTGTGGGAGAAAGGCCGACTACCTCTTCTCTCAAGAAGGGCGAATCCACTGTTGGTGCTGGGCAGAAGTTAGCAGAGTTCTGCCCTGTTGTCAGCACTTCAGGTTTGGGGACGACAATCTTCAGAGTTTCTCTGGCATGCTGCTGAACGTGTTCTAGCAGTTTCCTGTATGCCCTTTCCAGATGCTGTTCCTTCCTTAGCAAATGGCCCAGATCTGGTTTAAGCTCTGAGACCCCTGCAAGACCGAGCATAGCTTCTCTATATTCTCGCAGGTCTTCAAGGGTAGGTTCCCCTTCATCGCCAAACACAAAACGATCTGTAAGGCTCTCCCACAGCAATCCAGGGCCTCCAAAGTTATATCCCTCCGGAGAGCATTCTGTTGTCTCCCCTAAATATCCCTGCTCTGCGTGTCATTGCAGAGCCCGATAATGATTGTCCAGCTCTATCTCCTGCTGGACCAGCCTGTCCAACTCAGTCACCCATTGCTCCTGGGGCTGCTCTCCCAGGAATGCCATCCGCAATGCCCGTTTGTCACTGGCCCGTTGCTCTTGGGTTGGAAAGCACTTGCCCTGTTTTATACCAGCGAGCTGGAGGGCTCCAATCCACAGCTCCACCCGAATCTGCTGCCTGAGCTCCAGGTATTCATCCTCAGACACAGTCCTGGTGTAAATGCTGAAAGGATGATCCGCAGCAGCCCCGGGAACTCTGATGCCAGATCCATATCTCCGCTGGGGTGACCGAAGTCTTCTATCCTGATCTCGGATCCCGGTGGAAGTTTGGATGTCCCAGACTGCAGGAAGCACAATCCCACTGCTTGCCAACAATGTGACGGAACGTCCCTACACTCCTCTTGAGTGCGTTCGTCATATATCACTTCCTTCCAGTCTGGATACTGATATCAGATATTCCAACCGCTCCCAAGCACCAAACGAGACGATACTTGCTTAGTTGCTCAACATGGACTGTTTTATTACAAAGCCAAACTCACATTTATATACAGTAGGAGAGGAGATCCCCCCTCCTGCTCATATTACTCTAACAATACACTTGTAACAACGTAACATAAACTAATTAACTAATCCCTTTAAGCAGCCGATGTGACTCATCAGGATTTCACTACAAGTCAGACTTGTGGTCACCGAGCTAAACACAGTTGATTATAAATTATCATAATTACCACCACAAGACATTTCATCACAATAGCAGGAGACCACCAGTAACAGACGGACCGTCTCCTGCATTGTACAGAGGACAATCAGCTCTCTCAATTAACATCTTGAGTTCATGACACTAGCATCTGAGAGTGTATGTCCCAACAGCATGAGACCACACACATTATATATACACATATATACAGCATTGAATCTGACTAGGGGTTGGGGTTCTCCTTCACCCTGTGCCCCTTAAAATCTAGGGCCCATAATCGGTTGGCAGGAGGCTCGCATTTAGTCCTCTCAAAAAGCCTGTGTCCTGGCTAGGTCTGTCACACCGATAAACAGCTCTTCCTGTTTAGAGACACAGCTGATCACATGGTAAAGAGTCTCCATCAGACTCTACCTAGATTGGAGACTGACACGCCGCAACAACGATCCCCGCAAGCTTGTTATCCTGACCACGTCATATGACGTCCAGTCAGGATATTGCAACCACTTTGCCAATGTCATTTTGCTATATGGCAGGTGGCAAGTGGTTAATATTTGCAAACAAAATTAAGGTTTCCTTAAAATAAGCTGTCGGGTTAGTAAAACAGCTATATCAGAACCAAATTTAGGTTAATCACACATAGTTTGAGAACTGCTCAAATGATTTTATTTATTAAAACAAGAACCTTGCCAGTGCTTGTTATCTCCGCTTGCAGAGCTTGGATTCATAAAATGAGTTTACCAAAAATGTAAATAGTGCAGAATATACAGCCTCATGCTACATCACTAAGCTCCATTTTATGTTGAATAAACTAAATTATTAATGTATCTTAAATGGAAAACTATCTTTAGATGGATTTTTACTCCAAAAGCATCTTATTAAAATCAATTTGATTAAAAATCAACTCCTTTTTTTTATCCACCCTGGCTCTATCTGTCTGAACAAATATTATATTCATTTGGGCACAGTGTTTTATGACCCATTGAAAGTGTGACAACGCTGAAATCTGAAAAGTGGCCTGGGCAGGAAGGGGGTGAAACAGTCCATTCTTGAAGTGGTTAAAGGGGTTGTAAACCCCTGCAGTTTTTCACCTCAATGCATTCTATGCATTGAGGTGAAAAACCCCTAGTAGTGTACCAGAGCCCCCCTTTTACTCACTCAAGCCCCATATTTCCTGCTCCGGGGGATGAGCACAACCACTCCAGCCGGTGTCTTGGGTCCTAAGTGGATAGATTGATAGCAGCGCAGCCATTGGCTCCCACTGCTGTCAATCAATTCCAATGGTGTGGGAGTTGGGGGGCAGAGCTGAGTCCTGCTGTCTGTGTCACAGCAGCAGGACATGGGAGTGCGCCCCAAGGGAGATCGTTTCTCCGACGGGGCACTCGAGAAGAGGAGGAGCGCCACTGGGTGACCCCAGCAGAGGTCATCCCTCAGCAAAACCAAACTGCACAGAGGAGGTTTCATAGTTAGTAAGGTTGAATAAAGACATCAGTCCATCCAGTTCAACCTGAGTCTCTACAATTGTCCCTATCCCTGTACATTGCACACTCGCATCAGTCCCCACCCCCAAGGAGCCCACAAGCCAAGGTCCCCATTCATACACTAGGGCCAATTTTTGGACAGAAGCCAATTAACCTACCTGCATGTCTTTGGATTGTGGGAGGAAACTGGAGTACCTGGGGGAAACCCACACAGTCACAGGAAGAACATGCAAACTCCAGGCAGGTAATGTCGTGGTTAGGATTTGAACCAGCGACCCTTCTTACTGCTAGGTGAGAGTGCTAACCACTACACCACTGTGCCGCCCCGACTATGACAACTATGTTACTAGGTAACTATGACATGTTTGTTTAACCACTTGCCACCTGCCATATAGCAGAATGACAGCGGAAAAGTGGTTTCAAAATCCTGACTAGGCGTCATATGACGTCCTCAGGATATTAAGCTGCTGCGTGCCCCCGGGGGTGCGCATCGTGGCGATCGTTGTTGCGGTGTGTCAGTCTGACACCCCGCAACACTGATCTAGGTAAAGAGTCTCTGACGGAGACTCTTTACCACGTGATCAGCCATGTTCAATCACGGCTGATCATGATGTAAATAGGAGTGATCGGCTTTTCCTCACTTGAGTATAGGAGAGCCGATTGGCGGCTCTCCTGACGGGGGGGGTCCTGTGCTGATTGTTTATCAGCCCAACCCCCCCCTCGGATTCCGCCCAGGACCACCATAATGCCGCCCAGGACCACCAGGGATGCCCCCCCTCTAGACCACCAGGCAGCTGCCAATCCGTGTCCACTGACAATGCCTACCACTGCCAGTGTCTCCAGGGATGCCCATCCGTGCCACGTATCAATGCCCAGCAGTGCCGCCTATCAGTGCCACCCATAAGTACCCATCTTTTCATCTCAGTGCCCACCTGTGCCACCCATGAGTGCCCACCAGTGCCGCCTATTGATGCCTATCAGTGCCGCATGTCAGTGCCCGCTCATTGGTGCCACCTTATCAGTGCCCATCAGTGAAAGAGAAAACATACTTATTTACAAAATTTTATAATGGAAACAAAACCAAAACTTTAATTTTTTTCAAAATTTTCGGTCTTTTTTTATTTGTTTAGCAAAAAATAAAAACCGCAGAGCTGATAAAATACCACCAAAAGAAAGCTCTATTTGTGGGAGAAAAATTATAAAAATGTAGTTTGGGTACAGTGTAGCAACCGCGCAATTGTCATTCAAAGTGCGACAGCGCTGAAAGCTCAAAATTGTCCTGGGCAGGAAGGTGTATAAGTGCCCTGTATTGAAGTGGTTAAAAAAAAATAAAAATAACTTTTAGATATCCTTTTAAACATCCTGGAGCACAGGGTCATTCAGCTTGATTTTCAGCACTGGATTCCTGTGTTATGGGGACACCCAGTCAGGGTCCAATTCGACAACCCCACAGCTGTGGCTTATTTAAATTATTAAGGTAGTACCTGAAGTCAGTTTAAACAATGATGGTACTACCGCTGGTACTGTGATTATGACTGCTGCAAACACCGATAAGCAAATCCGTGGCTCTAAAGTGTATGGAAATAGTGATGATGTTGCGCTGTCAACAATAAACAGATAATATACTGTACAGTAGGTAATGCGCATAAATATGTAAAAGGTGCCTGCGTCAATAATATCCATAAATTTTTAAGTGGCAATAAGTTAACTAAACATAATAAAGTCCCAATGGTGACAGTAAAGTGCAAGGTGATTAAGGTCTAATTCTTCCACATTACAACAGTGAATAAAGGTGGTAGTGTCTCTTCTTAAAGTGTATATGACACCTCAGTGCTCACAGGCCTCTCACCTTACTGCTGTAAAGTAACCGCATTAAGTTAAGTAACTCTCATGGGCAATCCTTAAGGCCCGGTTCACACTGCTGCGGTGCGGGAACGCTGCGAATCCACTGCGAGTTCCCGCACCACATGTCTCCCGCCGGCAGTTCATACTGCCCTATGCGAGCTGCTGGGAGTGTCAATGAAATGTTAATGACACCCCCATAGCAGCTCGCATATCGCAGTGCGATCTGCAAACTCAGACAGGAATCGGATCGCATGGTGAGAACACCATGCGATCCGATTCTGCTGCGGACCGAAAAAAAGGGTCCTGTCCGATTTTGGGCCGAATGCGATGCGAATTCAGCCATACTATCTGTATGGCTGAATTTGCATCGCACAGAGATCGCATATGATTTGAACTGCAGTGCGGTGCGAATCATATGCGATCTCCCCCACCGCAGCAGTGTGAACCGGGCCTAAGTCTCAACTTTTTCCTGGGGATCTCTCTGTAATGGATGCTGTCTTTGGGACTGGAAATATGGCAATACCTCCTTGAGTGTAATCTCAGGGTTTCTCCTATTCACCTCTGTGGTGATGGTATGTAAACAAAGGTGCTCAATAGTGTCATAAAGTTTCACAAAGTATTTTATTGTAAAAGCGGCTAAAATATTACTCACATTAACAAGCTTTTGCAAAGCACAAGATCCACGAGCCGCGACCTCGTAATCCAACGTCACTTGCGGTCTATCTGTGGCCCAATCCCGACGTGTATTGCCACGTATCGTGTGATTTCATCAGGGGATAACAACAGATAGAAATGGTGTCCTCCTATAGTATAATGGGAAATTATATGCAGGCAGCCATTTTCTCATGGTTTACCATTGGTATGTATTATAGCGGCCATTTTCCTGTGACCCGCCGTATTGAACAATGGAATCGACAGCCATTTTCCTATAGTTTTCAATTATTTCGATATTCACTATACCAATCGACCAGCGCGAACATCTTTCCGTGGATATTTAGGCCACTATTAAGCTGGATGGTATTTGATATACATATATAATCCTTTCAAGGAAAAAAAGACCAAATGAATAATAAGATTAAAAAGTATTTAAAATACATTTTAAAAACGAGCACAGAGATACCGGAAGTGATGTAGGTGCTGAACATCAGGTATGAGCTTTATGTTCGAGTAAAACTCATGTTCGACTCAAACATTGGCTGTTCACCAGTTCGCCGAACAGCGAAATATATGTGTTCGCAGCAAATTCGAAAGCCGCGGAACACCCTTTAAAAGTCTATGGGAGAAATCAAAAGTGCTAATTTTAAAGGCTTATATGCATGGTATTGTCATAAAAAGTGTTTGGGGACCTGGGTCCTGCCCCAGGGGACATGTATCAATGCAAATTTTTTTTTAAAAACGGATGTTTTTTCTGGAGCAGTGATTTTAATAATGCTTAAAGTGAAACAATAAAAGTGTAATATTCCTTTAAATTTCGTACCTGGGGGGTGTCTATAGTATGTCTGTAAAGGGGTGCATGTTTCCCGTGTTTAGAACAGTCTGACAGCAAAATGACATTTCTAAAGGAAAAAAACCTACATTTAAAACTACTCGCGGCTACAATTAATTAATAATAATAAATAATAAATCGGTCCGCAATACACATAAAATGCCCTTCAGGTCTGGTATGGATATTAAAGGGAACCCCGCGCCAAAATTTTTAAAAAAAAAATGGCGTGAGGGTCCCCCTCAAAATCCATCCCAGACCCTTCAGGTCTGGGATGGATTTTAAGGGGAACCCCGCACCAAAATTAAAAAAAAAATGGTGTGGGACCCTCACAAAAATCCATACCAGACCCTTATCCAAGCACGCAACCTGGCAGGCCACAGGAAAAGAGGGGGGACGAGAGAGCGCCCCCCCCCCCTCAACCGTACCAGGCCACATGCCCTCAACATTGGGAGGGTGCTTTAAGGTAGCCCCTCAAAGCACCTTGTCCCCATGTTGATGGGGAGAAGGGCCTCATCCCCACAACCCTTGCCCGGTGGTTGTGGGGGTCTGTGGGCAGGGGGCTTATAGGAATCTGTAAGCCCCCTTTAACAAGGGGACCCCCAGATCCCGGCCTGGTAATGGGGTAACAATAAAGTTAAAAAAGACAAGAGACAGTTTTTGACAAGTCTTTTATTAAATTCTTCTTCTTTGCGCTTCTTCTTTCATCTTCTTTCTTCTGGTCTTCCTTCGGTGTTGTTCTTCTCCATCTTCTTCATCTTCTTCTTCTCCGCGCCGTCTGCACGATCCGCCTCTGTGGGAGTCTTCAGCAGTGTGGCGCTTTGCTTCTGCTGACAGTTCTTAATAAACAGAGGGCGGGGGCAAGTGCAAAGAAGAAGAATTTAATAAAGGACTTGTCAAAAACCGTCTCTTGTCTTTTTTAACCTTTTTGTCACTTTTTTGTGTGAAATGGTAGGGGCACATTTGTACCCCATTACCAATTCACATGGGGGGGGGCTGGGATCTGGGGGTCCCCTTATTTAAAGGGGGCTTCCAGATTCTGATAAGCCCCCCGCTCGCAGACCCCCACAACCACCAGGCAAGGGTTGTGGGGATGAGGCCCCTCTCCCTATCAACATGGGGACAAGGTGCTTTGAGGGGCTACCTCAAAGCAACCTCCCAATGTTGAGGGCATGTGGCCTGGTACGGTTCAGGAGGGGGGGGCGCTCTCTCGTCCTCCCCTCTTTTCCTGTGGCCTGCCAGGTTGTGTGCTCGTTTGCAATGCCGTTTTTATCAATGAACTTTTATGTGTATTGAGGACCAGCAATTCAAAGTAGCCGCGAGTAGTTTTTTTTTTTTGCAAAATCTTTTTTATTAAATTTTACATTAGCATACAAAATAGCCCACGCAGGGGCCAAACATTACCCACACAGGGGCAAAACTTCTGATATGGCAACGGACCACATCGGTGCACACCATATACTCTAAACATTCTGCCTCTGAAGCAGCAACAGACCGCAACAGGGCAGATCAACAATAATACAACCTTACTTATCTATACCCCAATGAGTGGAGAGGTTTAGTTCAGGAGGTTCTGTGCTCAATATTATATCGACAGGATAAATTTGACATGAGAGTACTTGGGTCAATCTACTATCATACTATAACCATGACGTTAATCTAGGAGTTAGTTACTGCATCACTTGCTGTAGTAGTATCATCCAACCAACAAGTCCACACCTTTTCAAATTTTTGTGGGCAACCCCTGCCCGAATAGGTGGCTTTATACATGGGTAAACTGGCGTTCACTAGGTTTTTCCAGAATCTGACAGAAGGGGGAGACGATTGTTTCCAGGTCATTGTAATGGCCTTACGTGCATAGTACAGCAATAGGGATATGAGTATTTTCCTAGCTCTGAGGATTGACATTTGCTCCACCAGCCCAAGCAGACAGTATTTAGGATCATAGGGAACATTAGTCTGGGTAATCTTAACTATCACATGAAGAACTTCCTTCCAAAAATGTGCAATTGCTGGGCAAGCCCAGAAAATGTGAAAGAATTCCCCTGGTTGATAGGAGCAACGCCAGCACGCCGGGGAATGCGCCGGTGACATCTGGTGCAGTCTGTGGGGTGTGTAGTGAGCTCTGTGTATAATTTTGTATTGGACCAGTTTGTCCCTGGCTGAGGCCAGAGGGGAGAATGGAAAATCCCAAATCTCCCTCCAATCATCGTCATCCAGCTCCGGTATGTCCCCCACCCATTTCCTGCGGAGGGTGGACAGCTCGGGGATGGCAGCAACCAGCAGGGATCCATAAAGCTGAGACGTGGGCTTCTCCAAATCTTTCACCCGAAGGGTGGATTCGAGCTCCGAATATTCCAGTAGGATCGGTTGACCTAAGAACTGACACCTGTAAGCGTGTGCAATTTGAAGATACCTGAAATGGGCCTGCGCAGGTACATTAAATTTGGTACGCAATACATGAAAGGGAGTGAGCTCCCCGTTAGTGATAACATGCTCAAGAGTCAGTATCTTGTATTTTGCCCAGGCCTGTGGATCCGGGATGGTATTAAACTGTGAGAGGTTGGGATTCAGCCACAGAGGGGTGTGAGGAGACCAGGAGTTCGGAATGGATGCCCTCAGGGCCTCTCCCACCTTCCACGCCCTCATAGTGGTGCGCATAGAAGGGGTGAGACAGTGAAGTGTTTTTGGTCCCCTGAATATTAACCCCTTCAAGGCCTCCAGAGACCTCACAATAGCTGCTTCCAGCACCGTTGCAGAGTTGGTCAGGTCTGGTTGCAACCACCAATGGGCAGTTACAAGCTGAGTGGCCAAGAAATATTTGTGGCAATCGGGGAGAGCCAAACCCCCACTGTCCACAGGCCTGGTCAGAGTGGTGTATTTGAATCTAGGTGATTTAGACCCCCAGATAAAGGAGAGGAAAAGTTGCTTAAGAGAATTAAAGAGGGTTTTAGTCAGCCATTGTGGGGAATTCCTAAATATGTATGTAAGTTTGGGGAGGACTTTCATTTTAAGAAGGTTGATGCGCCCAATGAGGGAGAGGGGAAGATTACCCCACGCTCTCAATTTGGATTTTAGCCCTATCAGGACAGGTTCAAGATTGAGCCGGACAAAGTCCCCGCTCTCTCTTGAAATAACAATACCTAAATAGGTAAATTTGTCAACCCATTGAAGCGGGGTAGAGGAGGGTGAGGAGGTCCTGGTCCCTTCATCCACCGGAAAGATCTGAGATTTATGCCAATTCACCTTCAACCCGGTGAAGACGGAGAAGGCGTCCATGATTCCAAGAGCATCCCGCAGAGAGTCACCAGGATCATTTAAAAACAGCAGCAGATCATCCGCATAGAGAGCCACTCTCTCCTTCAGCCAGCCCACCCTAAGACCACGGACCTCGGCCGAGCTCCTAAGGGCCTCAGCAATAGGTTCCATGACCAGGGCGGACAAAGCCGGGGAGAGAGGGCATCCCTGCCTGCTGCAGCTGTGAGTAGTTTTAAAGCGGTTCTGCACTCGTTTTTTTTTTTTTGGGCTATATGCCAAGGGCATATAGCTCAATTGGGGGACTTACCTGTTCCATCTTCGATCTCGATCGCCGCCGGTTTTCCTCCGATAAAGTCTTCATCTTCTTCTTGTCTGCTGGGGTCCATCTTGCCTGTGGGCATGTGAAACCCCACAGGCACTTTAGATGGCCCAGCATGCACCGCCGTTACTCGCGCGTGCGCAGTAACGGCACATCTGCCGACATCTCACGAGATTTCGGAGGATGTGTCCGAAATCTCGCGAGATTTCGGAAGATGTGGCCGAAATCTCGCGAGATTTCGAAAGATGTCAGCACTGACTCCTGGGAACAATGACACCAGATCCCAGGAGACAGTGCGGCCTGACGACGATCGACGCAGAGACCCCGCCCACCCCCGAAGAGACAGAAGACAGGAAGTCATCAATTACAAGGTAAGTAAAAAAAAAAAAAAAAAAAAAAAAAAACACATTTCATTTAGTACTCTTTGCCTGATTTGGAAGGCAAAGAGATTTATTAAATGAAATGGGTGCAGAACCGCTTTAAATGAGTTTTTTTCCTTTAGAAATGTAGACTGTTCTAAACACGGGAAAACATGCACCCCTTTACAGGCATAGTATAGACACCCCCCAAGTACGAAATTTAAAGGAATATTACACTTTTATTGTTTCACTTTAACCACTTGCTTACTGGGCACTTAAACCCCCCTCCTGTCCAGACCAATTTTCAGCTTTCGGTGCTCTCACACTTTGAATTACAATTACTCACTCATGCAACACTGTACCCAAATGATTTTTTTGTCCTTTTTTCATACAAATAGAGCTTTCTTCTGGTATTTGATCACCTCTGGGTTTTTTATTTTTTGAGCTATAAATGAAAAAAGACCGAAAATTAAAAAAAAATTAAAATTTTTCTTAAATTCTGTGATAAAATTTAGCAAATTAGCAATTTTTCTTCATAAATTTTGGCCACAATTTATATATCATTGGTAAAAATAACCTAAAATTTGTGGAAATGATTTGGTCTGTGTGAAAGATTTAGAGTCTACAAGCTATGGTGCAAATCATAAAAAAATTATCACATCTGATGTACTGGCGGCCTATCTCATTTCTTGAGACCCTAACAAGCCAGGAAAGTACAAATGCCCCCCAAATGACCCCTTTTTTGGAAAGTAGACATTTCAAGGTATTTAGTAAGAGGCATGGTGAGTTATTTGAAGTTGTAATTTTTCCCCACAATTCTTTGCAAAATTAAGATTTTTATTTTTTCACAAGATTGTTATTGTAATAGCTTATTTCTCTCACATGGCATGTGCATACCACAAATGACACCCCAAAATACATTCTGCTACTCCTGAGTATAATGATACCACATGTGTGGGACTTTTTCTCTGCCTGGCCACATACAGAGGCCCAACATGCAGGGAGCACCATCACGTGTTCTAGGAGCAAAAATTACACATCTCATTTCTCAACCACCTATTACACTTTTGAAGGCCATGGAGCACCAGGACAATGGAAACACCCAAAAAATTACCCCATTTTGGAAAGCTAACACCCCAACGTATAATCTATGAGGCATAATGAGTCTTTTGAACGGTTCATTTTTTTCCAGAAGTTTTTGGAAAATGTGAAAAAAAAAGAAAACGCATTTTTTTTTTTTTACGCAAAGTTGTCCGTTTACAAGATATCTCCAACACATAGCATTTAGATAGCAAAAATTACACCCCAAAATACATTCTGCTACTCCTCCTGAGTATGGTGATACCACATGTGTGAGACTTCTACACAGCCTGGCCACATACAGAAATCCAACATCAAGGAACGCCGTCGGGTGTTCCAGGGACACATACCTCATGCACATACCAAGAATTTCACCCCAAAACACATTATGCTGAGCAAAGCGTAAACAAAAGATTACCTGTGGTTGTAGTAGCGCAGTTGTACACAGGAGGATAGCACTGGTCCAGGCAGCAGGCAGGGACTTGGTCAGCAATGGCCAACACAATTGTCCAGGCAGCAGGCAGGTCCATATACAGTCCAGGGTCAGTGCAGGCAGAGATATTGTCAGAAGTGCCAAAAATATTGGTCCTGGTAGTAGGCAGGAACATGTGGTGTGGTCAGTGCGACAGGCAGAGACATAATGGCAGTAAGTCCTACAGGCAGCAGGCAGAAGTAGGGCCTCGTTCAGGACAGAATGGGGACACGGGTAGAGGCTTCTCCCACCCAAATCTCTTTGAAGCCTCCGAGTCTCCAGACCCTAATCTAGGAATGAGAAAAAACAAACAATTGTTTTCTTCATCCAGAAAAACAATTCTGGAGCCCCTCACATATGTGAGACCCCTGTGTTGAATCCCACTAGTCCAGTTGCAGGGTACAAGATCAGTCCAAGAGGCAGGCAAATATCATGGTAAAACAGTCCAAGGTCAGTTCCAGATCATGCAGCGGTATGTACAGAATCGGCAGGCAGAAGCATGGTCAAATAACAAGCCAGGGTCAGTTACAGAGCAGGCAGTGGCATAAGGGGTGTGAAGGTATGTAAAGGCAGGAGCTGAGGATTACGTTTACCATACTTCACTAATAATTTATTGAAGTATGGTAACGGAGAAAACATTCACCTATGCAGAGGCCTGGTTGGGAAGGACATTGGGCACAGTAATAAGATGTGTCTCTTCTGAATCCTGCTCTGGTACACACCTTACATTTTTTTTGACGTCGTTGGTCTGGGAGGGAGTCTATCTGGAAAGTGGCGTTCGGAGAGCCGACTAAGAACATCTGATCGGATATTTTCTGGTGGGCCATTCGGGAATATAAGGGCAGTGAAAACATATGAATTGTATATGGCCAATTGAAAAAAATAAATTGCGACTTTTTTATACCAATGGTATGTCCGTCTTGTGGCAAGGTATGGTTCCAGCATTTGGTCATTGAAGTCGACTCCCCCTATAAACAAATTATAATCATAGATGCATTTAGGTTTTTGTATGGGGCCATTCCTTCTGGGGATTTCCACGAAGGTATTATTGTGGATTGAAGACAACATGTTGACATCCCTTTTTGTCCCTCCACTTCACTGCCAAAATCTCCTTGTTTCGCAGACTTGCCGTTTCTCTTTTTCTCAATTGACAAGACTGAGGAAAGCCCTTCCGATTCTTTTTTACGGTGCCACATGCTGGCGTCTTCTTCCTGTGAAGGTTGTGGAACAGGGGCAGAGATGTGTAGAAGTTGTCTACGTATAAATTGTAGCCTTTCTCCAGTAGGGGGTATATGAGGTCCGCTTGATCCCAAGTAGTCTGGGCAATTAGGGGGTTGCAGCTGGGTGTCCTTCCCTTCGTACACTTTGAAGGCATACATGTACCCTGTGACTCATGGTCACATAATTTGTATACCTTCACCCCATAGTGGGCCCTTTTGCTGGGAATAAATTGTTTGATTTTAAGCCTGCCACAAAATGTAACAAGGGACTCATCCACACATATGTGTTGGTCTGGGGTAAACAGCTGGAGGAATACTTCAGAAAAATAATTTAGAAGTGGCCGAATTTTGAAAAGCCTGTCATAATTTGGGTCATTTCGGGGAGGGCACTGGGTGTTATCATTGAAATGGAGGAACCTCATTATCATTTGGTATCTGGTTCTGGGCATTCCCTTGGAGAAGATTGGCATGTGGTGGAGGGGGTGGGTTGACCAATAGGAATTCAAAGTGTTTTTTTTGTTGAGTCCCATATTAAATGTGAGGCCTAAAAAAACCTTCAACTCCTCCACCATTAGGTCTCTCCACTCGTAGGGACGGGCATAATAGGACGTTGGATTATTTAAAATAAATTGATGTGCATAAAGGTTGCACTGGGCCACAATTGTTGATCGCATGTCCTCAGTAAAAATTAAATCAAAAAAATGGATTGGGGAAAAATTCTCTGTGTCCACCTGGACTCCTGGCTGGGCAGTGAAAGGGGGAATGTTGGCTTCTCCTCAATTAGGAGGAAGCCACAAGGGGTTCTGTAGGGCATAGGGAAAGCTGGCATGGGTCCTTGGCCTTTCTTGCCGAGGTACTGCGGTGCTGGTGGATGGCACTGCGGTGCTGGTGGATGGCACTGCGGTGCTGGTGGATGCCACTGCGGTGCTGGTGGATGCCACTGCCTCCTCACCAGAACGCCTTTGTTTGGCGGGCCGAATATCTTCCTCCTCTGAGTCACTCAGTGTTCCACTACTGAAGACTTGCTCCTAATTTACATCCGACTCAGAATCGGAGTCTGAAAGGGAATCCGAAAAAGAGTTCCCGTTGCTCTCGTCGGCCTGGGAAAGTATTTGTACACCTCCTCTGCTGAAAAGCATCTTTTGGATATGGTTGCTGTTGGTGATGCGACTACACAGGTGTGTGCTAAGCCTGCACTGATGAGGCGGCACTGATGTGCACAGATGGGCACTGAGGTGGAACAGATAGGCACTGATGAGGTGGAACAGATGGGCACTGATAAGGTGGAACAGATGGGCACTGATGAGGTGGAACAGATGGGCATGGATGAAGTGGAACAGATGTGCACGGATGAGGTTGAACAGATGTGCACTGATTACACAGATGGGCACTGATGAGGCGGCACAGATGGGCACTGATGAGGCGGCACTGATGAAGCTCCACAGATGGGCACTGATTGATTGCACAGATGTGCACTAATGAGGCGGCACAGATGGGCACTGATTTATGGCACAGATATGCACTGATGAGGTGGCACAGATGGGCACTGATGTGGCACAGATGGGCACTGATGAGGCGGAACAGATGGGCAGTGAGGAGGCGGAACAGATGTGCACTGATTGATTGCACAGATGTGCACTGATTGCACAGGTTTGCACTGATGAGGCGGCACAGATGGGCACTGATGTGGCACAGATGGGCACTGATGAGGCGGCACAGATGGGCACTGATTGATTGCACAGATGTGCACTGATAAGCTGGCACAGGTGGGCACAGATGAGGTGGCATAGGTGGGCACTGATGAGGTGGCACAGGTGGGCACTGATGAGGTGGCACAGATGTGCAGATTGCAAAGATGTGCACAGATGTCCGGACACTGATCACCAATGGCACAGATTGGCACAGGTGGGCACTGAGGTGGCACAGATCCCAAATAGGCATTGTACTGATGGTGCACTGTTTGGGCACTGTTTTCACTGTAAATTTTTTTACACTCACTTTAGGCACAGATCGCTGTATAATCCTCTCTCTCCTCACATGCGGTCTCTGTGTGAGGAGAGAGAGCTGGCAATGAGAGATCATCTCATATGTTTACATTTGAGATCATCTCTCATTGGCCACGCCGATCGCACTGTAAACGGTCGCTGTGATTGGCCGTCTACAGCGATCTGTGACTGGCTGTGTCCAAAGGACACGACCAGCACAGAATTTCCCTGATGCGCGCACATGAGCGCGCACGGGCAACAAGGAAAGGGGAGGACGTCCTATGACAGCCTCCCGGAAATTGGGGTCCGCGCTGTAGCTGTCATTCGGCTATGGCCCGGACCTCAAGTGGTTAAGCATTATTAAAATCCATGCTCCCGAAAAGACGGACGTTTTTAAAACTTTTTTTTTTTTTTGCATTGATACATGTCCCCTGGGGCAGGACCCAGGTCCCCAAACACTTTTTATGACAATACCATGCATATAAGCCTTTAAAATTAACACTTTTTATTATTCATGTTCGTGTCCCATAGACTTGACGGTGTTCGCGTGTTCGAACACATTTTTTGCCTGTTCGCATGTTCTGGTGCGAACAGAACGGGGGGGGGGGGGGTGTTCGGCTCATCCCTACTCACCGGATCAATACTAAGACCAAGTACCTATCATCTTGGATTATAATATACAATATAAAAAAATAGAAAAAAATGTATAAAATGCCATTGGCATATACTGCAGTCTGATCGTCATTTACATAATATTTTACCTAATAAAACCCAAATTTGTGTATACAAGAGCACCGACTATTCGAGATATAGTAGTTACATTTTTTATTGATCCCCCCTAAAAGGGGCTTTACCTTCTTTACGGTAAAGGTTGTTACCCATGTAAGAAATGTTATGCGTGTACACGTCCCAAACGCCCCAACGAAAATAAATGTAGTTGTATATCAACCAGTACAGGAGTCAAATTTGAAATTAAAGATTTTGTGGGCTGTAACACAGAAGGGGCAAGTGTACGCCCTTGAATGCAGCTGTGGACTTCAGTATATTGGACGCACAAAGAGACTATTAAGAATTCAGATTAAAGAACATATCCAAAACATTCAGAATGGATATGATGAACATAGTGTATCTAAGCATTTTGATAAAGTTCATAATAGTGATCCCTCCTATCTCAAATTTTGGAGCATAGTACCCTACACAAAACACTGGCGAGGTAGCCATAAAATAAGAACCCTTATGCTGCGTACACACGATCGGAAATTCGGCCAGCAAAAGACCGATGAGAGCTTTTGGTCGGAAAATGCGACAGTGTGTATGCTCCATCAGACTTTTGCTGGCCGAATTCCAGCCAGCAAAAGATTGAGAGCATGTTCTCAATTTTTCAGATGGAAAAAGTTCTGATCGGTAATTCCGATCGTCTGTAGCAATTCTGATGTGCAAAACTCCTACGCATGCTCTGAAACAATTCGACGCATGCTCGGAAGCATTGAACTTAATTTTCTCGGCTCATTGAAGTGTTGTACATCACTGCGTTCTTGACGGTCGAAAGTAGGGTTGTCCCGATACCACTTTTTTAAGACTGAGTACAAGTATCGATACTTTTTTTCAAGTACTCGCCGATACCGATTACCGATACTTTTTTTAATGTCATGTGACAGCTTTCAAACCACAATACAGACTAATGATATCTTCTTAATCTTAACGCACTGATGGGCACTGATAGGTGTCACGCACTGATAGGTGGCACACATTGATGGGTGGCACACACTGATAGGTGGCACACACTGATAGGTGGCATGCACACATGGGCACTGATAGGTGGCACGCACTGATAGGTGGCACACACTGATAGATGGCACGCACTGATGGGCACTGATGGGTGGCACACACTGATAGGTGGCATGCACTGATGGGCACTGAAGGGTGGCAAACACTGATAGGTAGCACGCACTGATGGGCACTGATAGGTGGCACGCACTGATAGGTGGCACACACTGATGGGTGGCACACATTGATGGGTGGCACTGACTGATGGCTGGCTGCATGGGCACTGGCTGGATGGCACTGATTTATGGCTGGCAGTGGCACTTATGGGCAAGAGGATTTAGTTTTGCTCTGCAACGCCCATCTTGGTACACCTAGCACTCAGCCTCAATAAAGCAGCAGCGGACATCTTGTTACACCCACCCATGCAGGGTGTACCAAGATGGGCGTCGGGATTATCAATCACGTGGCGTGTAACGGCAACACGGAGCGTCACTTGCATTACTGAATGTGACGGCTCCGGTCGCCGATCAAGTTACATCCCTGCTGGGAACACGGAGACACGGAGTACTCACTCTCGGCTCGACTCTCCGTACTGTTCTGCCCTCCGCCCGCTGACTCCGCCCTCCGCATCGCCCGCCGACTCCGCCCGCTGCCGCTAACAAGGTACCGGCTAAGCATCGGGAGCATTTGTGCGAGTACAAGTACTCGTGCAAATGCTTGGTATCGGTCCCGATACCGATACTAGTATCGGTATCGTGACAACCCTAGTCGAAAGTTCAGCGGTGTGACCGTGTGTATGCAAGCCAAGCTTGAGCGGAATTCCGTCTGAAAAACCATCCAAGATTAGAATCCAAATGGATCTTTTTAATGGCTACTCTTACACCCCATGTATTAAATGTAAAGTTTGAATTTAAATTTATTTTATTAATGATTTTGATTGTATTTTTACCCACTATGCCTTTAACCACTTGCCTACCAGGCACGAACACCCCCTTCTTGACCAAGCCATTTTTCAGCTTTCAGCGCTGTTGCATTTTGAATGACAATTGCGCAGACATGCAACGATGTACCCAAATACATTTTTTATCATTTTTTCCCCACAGATAGAGCTTTCTTTTGGTGGTATTTGATCACCTCTGCAGTTTTTATTTCTTGCGCTATAAAAAAAAAGAAGAGGGACAAGTTTGAAAAAACATAATATTTTTTACTTTTTACTATAATAAATATCCAATTTTTTTTTTTTAAACAAATTTTTTCCTCAGTTTAGGCCGATACGTATTCTTCTACATATTTTTGGTAAATAGGGGGATAGATTTATAGCATTTGTATTATTTTTTTTCTGCGATTTTTATCGTGACTGCGATATTGCGGCGAACATATCGGACACTTTTGACACATTTTTGGGACCATTCACATTTATACAGCGATCCGTGCTATAAAAATGCATTGATTACTGTATAAATGTGACTGGCAGGGAAGGGGTTAACTCTAGGGGGCGCTGCAGGGGTTAATATGTTCCCTATGTGAGTGATTCTAACTGTGGGGGGAGGGGACTGACTGGGGGAGGGGACCGATCGGTGTCCCTATGTACAAGGGACACACCATCAGTCTCCTCTCCTCTGACAGGACGTGGATCTGTGATTTTACACACTAAGATCCACGTCCTGCTCAGTTTCTGGGCAATCGCGGGTGCCCGGGGGACATCGCGGCCGCCAGACACGCGCATCGGGTCCCCAGCGGTACGGCGGGCGCGCATTTCCCGCAGTGCGCACGTGCCCCCTAGTGGCCGCAAAGTTAGTGCCGTCATATGACGGCGGCCCGAAACAACAGATGTTTCTTGCCGCCGTCATATGACTGTGGGCGGTCAGATAGTGGTTAAATCCATATTCGTACACTAGAGATATTTTTATGATTCATTTTCAAGCTTGTTCTCTGGACTACCCCTATTTCACATAAGAAACGTACTATAGTACACCCATATGTATCACCACTTCATAATTTATTTATTAATTTGTTACACATCACCTCTAATTCCACTTTAGGTCACATTTTCCTCATAGTAATCTTATTTGTTTTGGGTATCTTTCTCTGTCCTCCACACAGTGTGTGATTGATACATCAATGTTCACATTTTTTTTATGGCAAATGGTTATGATGTTCAGCACCTATAATATCTCACAAAGTGAGTACACCCCTCCACATTTTTGTAAATATTTTATTATATCATTTCATGTGACAACACTGAAGAAATTACACTTTGCTACAATGTAAAGTAGTGAGTATACAGCTTGTATAACAGTAACTTTGCTGTCCCCTCAAAATAACTCAACACAGCCACTAATGTCTAAACTTCTGGCAACACAAGTGAGTACACCCCTAAGGGAAAATGTCCAAATTGGGCCCAATTAGCCATTTTCCCTCCCTGGTGTCATGTGACTCGTAAGTGTTACAAGGTCTCAAGTGTGAATGGGGAGCACATGTGTTAAATTTGGTGTTGTCGCTCTCATTCACTCATACTGGTCACTGGAAGTTCAACATGGCACCTCATGGCAAATAACTCTCTGAGGATCTGAAAAAAAGATTTGTTGCTCTACATAATGATGGCCTAGGCTATAAGAAGATTGCCAAGAACCTGAAACTGAGCTGCAGCACGGTGGTGCAGCACGGTGGCCGAGACCATACAGTGATTTAACAGGACAGGTTCCACTCAGAACAGGCCTCGCCATGGTCGACCAAAGAAGTTGAGTACACATGCTCAGCGTCATATCCAGAGGTTGACTTTGGGAAATAGACGTATGAGTGCTGCCAGCATTTCTGCAGAGGTTGAAGGGGTGGGGGCAGTCAGCCTGTCAGTGTTCAGACCACACTGCATTAAATCGGTCTGCATGGCTGTCCTCCGAGAAGGAAGCCTCGTCTAAAGATGACGCACAAGAAAGCCCACAAACAGTTTGCTGAAGACAAGCAGACTAAGGACATGGATTACTGGAACCATGTCCAGTGGTCTGATGAGACCAAGATAAACTTATTTGGTTCAGATGGTGTCAAGCGTGTGTGGCGGCAACCAGGTGGGGAGTAAGGGATGGGCTGAACAGACCCCTGTTCGGTTCCCACCAGAACTTCCGAACACCGTGAAATTTCGGACCCGAATAACGAACACCATTAAAGTCAATGGGACCTGAATGTCAAAAATCAAAAGTACCCATTTTGAAGGCTTCTATGCAAGTAATTGGGCATACAATGGTTATAGGGGTCCGGGTCCTGCCCTTGGGGAAAAAAAAAGTTTGTGAAAAACGTAATTTTTAAATGAGCAGTGTTTTTTTTTTTTTTTATAAAGTGAAAGCCTAAAAATGAAAAACTCCTTCCAATATAGTGCCTGTAGGCTACCTGTAAAGTGGCAGATCTGTACCATGTCTAGAATCTGCTGCAGCAATAATTGCATTTATAAAGCCAAAAAAAAATCTCTGCAAGCTGCCTTTATTTTGCTCAGCAACAGCTGGGGAGGCAGTGTGTGTGATGAGGCACAGCCCCATTTATACTATAATATACTGCAATATAATGTGCCAAACGTACAGTGGCGCACAGAACTAGGTAGCGTTAAACTGGCAGTAATGAACACAGAAGTAAATGCATTAAACTGGCAGTAAAACACAAAACTATATGGCGTTAAACTGGCAGTAACGCACACAGAACGATATGGCGTTAAACTGGCAGTAACGCACACAGAAGTAAATGGCGTTAAACTGTTAGTAACGCAATCAAATAGACGGTGTTCAACCGTCACTACACTGACGCTATCTGAACTGTCCCTACTCTAGCTATACACTAGTGTATGTATGAATGACACAGTCTCACTACACTACACTGAAACTATCTGAGCTGTCCCTACTCTAGCTGCACACTATGCAAAGCTGAATGATCCTCACTACACTCACACTATCCCTAGACTGACACTAAACTAATATTCTACACTGACAATTGAAGCAAAATAGCACAGTATAGCACACTAACTAACTAATAGCACTGAACAGAGCCCTGTTCTATCTCTCTCCACGCCGAAATCGCACTGAAAATGCCTGCCATTGAAAGAATACTTTTATACTGTGGGGCGGAAAGGAGCCATGATTGAATAAAATTATGACGACAGTGTCCAATCATGACTCTGACAGTGCTCTGTGTCCTGATTGGCTGAAGCTTTCACTGCTTCAGCCAATCAGGGCTTGCAATGCACTGTTCAGCGCCATCTGTTCGTTGAACGTCCGAACAGCAAAAGTTCGGTCCGAACAGCAAAAGTTCGGTCCGAACAGCAAAAGTTCGGTCCGAACAGCAAAAGTTCGGTCTGAACAGCAAAAGTTCGGCCCAAACTTATGCTCAGGCCAAACCGTTTGCCCATCCCTAGTGAGGAGTACAAATACAGGTGTGTCTTGCCTACAGGAAAGCATGGTGGTGGGAGTGACATGGTCTGGGGCTGCATGAGTGCTGCCGGCACTGGGGAGCTACAGTTCATTGAGGGAACCATGAATGCCAACATGTACTATGATATACTGAAGCAGAGCATGATCCTCTCCCTTCGGAGACTGGGCCACAGGGCAGTATTCCAACATAACGCACCTCCAAGGTGACCACTGCCTTGTCATTGGAAATCATTCCCCATGATTTCCAATGACAGCCATTCATATTAGTATGACTTCAAGTCATTCCGACTTCAAAGTAGTCCCTGCACTACTTTAATCCGATTTTGATGCCACTTACACAGGCATTCCTTGAAATCGCGGCAAAATCGCGCTACTTTGGAGTCGCACAAGTGTGAAAGGGGCCTAAGACTGTTTTTTGACTTGCCTGTAGAATGCCATGCCTAGAATTCATCACCGGAAACAGGTCCCTTGAATCTGGTTTTAATCTGATATTGCAGTGACTGACACCAATGATGGATGTTTTTGCTGCCTCTGATTAACAGGATTATAATTGTGTCCACTAACACCAATGAAAGAGGTTATTATGGTGTCCACTATGACCATTGCTAGGGATTATTATTGTGTCTATTAGCACAAATGCTTGAGGTTATTTTATGGTCATTGATACTGATGCTGGGATTATTTTTGCTGTCACTGGATCCAGTGCTGGGGATTTTTTATTGTATCTACTCACACCAATGCGGGAGGTTGTTATTGTGTCCTCTGACACCAATGTTGGGGATATTTTATTGCCAATACTTACATCAGTGATGACTCTTTTCTGGCATTGAGGTGTGGTACAACCCATTATTGAATGGGCTACCTGTACTTAATGTGATGCTCCTCAACGTCCAAAAATATGTTACAAATGTGTATACAACTCTCAGACAGTCTTTTTTTATTCTAGCGTGCTCATACTTAATTTCTCATTCGTTCATTGACAGATGCAGCCTTCATAACGATAGGGTTATATCGCCTCCACAGTAATAGGACTAGGCAGAAACAAAAAAACAAAACACTTGGCCACTCCCATGGGCTGTCTCCGGCCAGTATATAACCTCCTCCCTGCTCTAGGTATTCAGTATTTTTCAGCCTAGTCATGAGTAAGGACTTAGTTCCATGCTGGGATCGCTAGTCCTGGGAATTTTTGCTTGTTTTTTTTTTCTTTTTTTTTTTCCAGCTTGTTCTGGGTAAAGTTTCTGTTACCTGGTTGGCTCTTGTATTAGCCTTGTTTTTTTTTTTTTGTTTTTTCGTTTTCCCACCTCTCATGTTGGCACTGCTTTGGGACGTCCCTATCATTATGAAGGCTGTGTCTGTCAATCAACGAATGAGAAAATAGGATTTTTTACTTACCGTAAAATCCATTTCTCTGAGTTCATTGACAGACACAGCACCCACCCCTCTATGGAGTTCTTTTGATACTTCTATTACTGCTTGTTATAAACTGAATACCTAGAGCAGGGAGGGGGTTATATACTGGCTGGGGACGGCCCATGGGAGTGGCCAAGTGTTTTGTTTCTGCCTAGTTCTACTCCTGTGGAGGCGATATAACCCTATCGTTATGAAGGCTGTGTCTGTCAATGAACTCAGAGAAATTGATTTTACGTTAAGTAAAACATCCTATTTTTTTTTTATTTTTATATACTACTTTCTTTTTATTATATGTATGAAAGAAAGAAAAATCTAATACAAGTACAATGCCTCTCCAGAGGCTCATAAATTTGATATAAATACATACAGAAAAATAGACATTTAACCATGCCATTTTTGCCTCTCCTCATCAGTCGACGGATCCGGGCAGACCCTCTATAGCTTATAGTAGCCCCTCGACTCTTTGCCTGTCCTCCCTCAACTGATGCTGGGAGCAAATCATTATGGAGCATATCAGGAAATAATCCCTTGAACAGGGATGGCAAACCAAAATTTATGTGCTGCACCTATCATATTTCCCTTCCCGCATTTAGTACCAATTCCCTCTTTTTAACCCCCCTCCCTGTTCTCCCCTCCCACCTTCCTGTGCAACCTAAACTAGACTTCTCCGTCTATCACGTTATTAGTTGTTTGAATTTTCAGAGACAAAAAGGTAATGTTTATTAATTACCCACTCTCTACCACCTATCTTCCCATCTCAGTCCTTGCTATATCCCACTTTAAATCTTTCTCCTCGCACTTTCTTTATAATCTCCCTTCACCTCTATAATGGGCACCCCATTTTATCCAGCCATGGCATCCACATTTTTAAGAATTTATCCAATGTCTTCCGTCTTGTAAATACCACTTTTTCCCTCGATTCATTAGCATCCATCACCCTCCCCCATTCCCACATTGTGGGGGGCTTTACAGATTGCCAATTTTGAGCAATTAATTTTGTGCTTGAAATAAGCCTCTTATTACAGCGATCTTTTTATTTTATTTATTTTTTTTTAAATTTTTTATTTATTTCAAGGAACATGGCCCACGCGGACCAACGTGTTACATATTAACAAACAATACAGGTAGTGGTTCAACAATACATTTCACATTTTAGAAACGAGCCAAACAGTAGGCAGTAACCGTGCAGAACGGGTTCATAACCATTGTAGTGTACTGAAAATTGAATAGTCCTTTCCTGCCTAGTGCCAAGAATATGTATGTACAGGGTGAATCATGTTTGGGGTGTTCTTGTTGATCTCTGCATGCAGGGGGGTTGGTAAAAAATCACCTCCCAATTACGTGTTGCATATAGTATACCTTATTGTATAGTCTAAGGAGTCTCGTGGTCCCGTGGGTCCAGTCCCCAGTTATTTTTCTTTTTTATTCAAGTAGCTGTCGTCGCCCCCCCCCCCACCCCCCCATTTGTGGGGAGCTGCAGTGCAGGCAGGCGAAGCCAACCGAGAACCAGGCGAGCAAAAAAGAGAGATTAAGAAGAAAGGGGAGTAGGCAGAGAATAAGGGATGGGGGGGAGGGGGGGATGGAATTAGTGGGAGGGGGAGGAGAGAGGGGGTGCGTCCCGTGGCCACGGAACGCCTCCAGATCTTGTGTTAAGTTAGGGACCAGTGTCCACCCGTCATCACGGGTAGACCTCTAAGATAGCATCCTATTTTTAGTGTTCACTCAGTGTCGTCTGATCCTAGGAGAGTTTGGCCTTCGTCAGAATATATAAATATACTCCATAATTGCCAGGTTTTGGTGTACGTCTCATGTCTTTCCTGTGCTGTTAAAATGAGATCTTCCATTTTTCTTATTTCTTCTACCTTTCGAAGCCATAGTCTAATGGTCGGGGGGTGGGATACAGGCTTTAGCTGCATCTAATAAATGACGAAGTACTGATTTTTTATAGAGTCTGTCTGGAATGTCGGAGGCATGTAGGAGGAAGAAAGCTGGGTCGTCTATAAGCGTCCTTTCAGTGAATTTCTGCATGGTCTCGCGTATTGCTGTCCAAAATTGTGTCAGTCTGGGGCAGGACCAGAAGATGTGCAACAGGGAACCCTCCTCTGTCTGGCAACGCCAACAGCGATCTGATGTCAGTGGGAATAGTTTATGTAGTAATGCAGGGGTTTTGTACCATCTGGAGAGTATCTTGTAGTTGGTTTCCTGGGTTTTTGCACATATGGAAGATTTATGTGTGTACTTAAGAATACGTTGTCTTTTAGTGTCATCGAATTGGATTCCCAGATCCCTTTCCCATTTGAGCAGTCCTGGGGGTGTAAAATCCTCTGGGGGTGCATTCAGGAGAGTGTAGGTCAAAGAGAGTGTATGTGGTATGGGACCCCTATCGTTGCATAAGTCCTCCAGTGACGTTAGTGTCTGGTCTATGTCTCTCGGGGGTGGCAAGGAGTTCAGGAAGTGACTTAATTGGAGTGCCCTCATAAAGTCTAGGCGGAACGGGCCTGTGGGGTCAGAAAGTTCCGCAGGCGTTTTCCACCGCCCACCCGAACTAAAATGGGAGGCCTGGTGGGTGCCCGATTCCGAAAGGGTACGGAAGCGTCTGTCTGTTAGCCCTGGTGTAAATAGTGGGTTTCCCAAGATGGGTTGTAGAGGTGAGTTCTGGGAGGAGAGAGGTGTCCTGGTCACTATTCGGGCACATATCCTTGATGTATTGCCTATTAATGGGTGGGATTTAACTTCTGGTGATAGTCCCGAGTAACACCATGGGGTGCCTGGGAGGGGGATCTCACTTTGTGTTTGTTCTATGGAAGTCCATAGTTTGGTTTCTTGGTGTCGGCTCCAGTCTATGAGCCTCACCAAATGCGTGGCATGGTAATAGGCGCGAAGATTAGGGAGCGCTAGTCCTCCGTGTTATTTGGGGAGTACTAGTAATTTGTTAGCTAGTCTAGGCTTTTTTTTGGCCCATACGAATTCTGTAAAAAGTGTTTGCACTCGTTTGAAATATGTGACTGGGATGTGTATGGGCAAGGCTTGCATAAGATATAAAAACTTCGGGAGTATCATCATCTTTAAAATGTTGCAGCGTCCTAGCCAGGAGTGCAGTCCCGGGGTCCATTGAGTCAGCAAGGATTTGACTTGTTTTAAGAGTGGGGGGAAGTTGAGCTCATATATTTTTGAAAGTGAGCTAGGTATATATAGATATATAAGGGCAGTTTTGGTCCATTTTAATTTAAAGCTAGATTTGAGGTGTGCGAGCTGAGAGTTGGGAATCTGTACTCCCATTGCCTCTGACTTGTCAAAGTTGATTTTTAGGTTGGAGAGTGTCCCGTATAAAGTAAATTCGCGGAGAAGGTTTGGTAGTGATATTGATGGGTTTGAGAGGGAAAATAACAAATCATCTGCATAAGCGGAGACTTTGTACTGGGTGCGGTTCATTGTAATACCTGATATGTTCGGGTTACTCCTTATGTGACATAGGAAGGGTTCAAGGGATAGGGCGAACAGAAGGGGTGACAGTGGGCAGCCCTGGCGTGTCCCGTTCGTAATTGGGAAAGGGTCTGAGAGTACTCCATTGGCTCTCACCCTAGCTGTCGGCGTCGTATACGCTGCCTTTATCCATTTCATCATATTGCCCAAACCTACATGTTTCAATGTGGCGAGCATGAACGTCCAATTCACCCTGTCAAATGCTTTCTCAGCATCTGTGCTGAGAAAGACGCAGGGTGCATCGGAGGTGGTGGCTTTGTGGATCAGGTTCAGTGCTTTGATGGTATTGTCTCTAGCCTCTCTGGTTGGGACAAAACCTACCTGGTCCAGGTGAATTAGACGGGGTATGTGGGTTTGCAATCTAGTGGCAATTATCTTAGTGAACAGTTTGAGGTCCGTGTTCAATAACGATATTGGGCGGTAGCTCCCACATTGGGATGGGTCCTTCCCTTCTTTAGGGATTACCGCTATCTGGGCCTGTAGTGTGGTGTCATGTAAATTACCCTCCCTACTGAGGTCGTTAAGCGTTTTAACCAGATGATTACCTAATGAGGGAAGTAGGGTCTTACAGTATTGGACCGTAAGTCCATCTGGTCCTGGGGCTTTATTACGTTTCGTGTTTCCTATTGCCAGTTGCAGTTCTGTCAGTGTTATAGGTTCGTCCAGAAGGTCACGCGTGTCTGTCGGTAAAGTGGGCATTTTTGACTTTTTGATGTATTCTGATACCTTCCCTGCTGTAGGGGGATTTACCGGCAGATTATACAAGGATTGATAAAACAATTTGAATTCTTGGGTTATTTGTCGGGGCAGGGTTTTTTTGTGGCCTGTCGTGGAGTATATGTGTGGGATGTAAGAGGCTGCTGTTTGGGATCGTAGGGATTGCGCAAGCAATTTACCGCATTTATTCCCTGATTCGTATACTTTCCTGCGGGAGATCTGCATTGCCGCCTTGGCCTTAAAGTGGAGTATGTCTGTTATTTGCTTACGTACTATGTCTAATTCGTTCCCCAGAAGTCTGGTCGGTGTCTGTTTATGTCTGGTTTCCAGTTTTTGGAGTTTGTCTATCAGTGTTGCAATTTGGGCTGTTCTCTGCTTCTTTAACCTTGCACCATGTTTTATTAGTACTCCCCGTATGACCGCCTTGTGAGCTTCCCAGATAAGTCCCATATTACAATCTGCTGTTAGATTTGTCTGGAAATAGTGTGCGATTTCTTTTGTCACGTCTGATACCACCTCCGGGTCTTGCAACAGGCTCTCATTGAGTCTCCAAGGCTGTCTCTGTCTCCTATTGTGATCAGTTAGTGTATAATGCATGGAGACCGGGGCGTGGTAGGACCACGTAATTGATCCTATACTCGTGTCTCTTAGTGCCTGAAGCTGGTTGTGTGGGAGTAATAGGTGGTCAATACGGGAGTATACCTGGTGCGTGCGAGAGAAGAAGGTGTAGTCTCGTTCTCCGGGGTGGGAGAGTCGCCAGACGTCTATTAACTGCATATCATGTAAAGTCTTGTGAATTGTCTTACGGGTGCTACGGGAAGAGGATGATGTACCCGTAGAGGTATCTTCTGCTGGGATCAGGGGGACATTAAAGTCTCCCCCCACTATAAGTTGGCCTTCTGTGAAACCGCGGAGTGATAATAAGGTCCGTTTGAGAAAAGAGTCCTGTTGGCTGTTTGGGGCGTACAGATTGGCGATGGTCACCTTCTCGTCTCCTATTAGCCCTTTAATAAATAGAAATCTGCCTGCTGGGTCATTTCTTAGCTCTATTAACTTCCAGGGAACTCTAGCTGCAATTTGGATAGAAACGCCCTGAGATTTGGCTTCTAGATAGGTGGAATGGTATACCGTCGGGTAACATCTGTTCTTCAGGATCGGATATTTATCCTCTCTGAAGTGAGTCTCCTGCAGAAGTACAATATCTGCTTTCATGCGTCTCATGTCGTTTAATAACATTTTCCTTTTTTCTGGGACATTCAGTCCTTTGACATTTAAGGCGACTATCTGTAGTGTATCCATGGCCACGGGAGGAAGGGGGGAGGGGCGAGGGAAAGTGGGTTGGGTATGGAGAGAGATATCAAGATGGATGGGGGTTTAGGGGTCAGTGAGGATGAGAGAGGTTGGGAAAGGAAAAGGAGAAAGCCGGTCTATCCAGACCAGCCACAAGAAAGTATTTGCTCTCAGCAAGCACCGTCCAGCAGTGCAAATCTAAAGGGACAGCAATTTGCTGTTTTTGCTACCTTGCCAGGACTAGCTGGGAAGGCGTCTGCCTATGTAAGGGAGTGATCAGCAAGGGCAATCAGGAGAAACTCCCCGCCCTTCCCGGCCCACGGACCACAAGTGAATATGAGAGTGTGAATAATTATTCATTTATCGTGTGAGTGACAGTAGCATATGAACCAAATACAAACCGTCTAAATTAAACAAAATAAATCAAAACATCGTTAACAGGTTGTTCAGAGTCTAAGCTTGGCAACCTTACCATTGTATCTCTGAGGAGCTTTAGCTGGCTGTAGTGAAGTGTTACAAAAGTGGATGCTAATTCTTGGTCACTAAGTAGCGCCCCCCCCCCCCCCCCCGACCGCATGCAGAGGCCCGACGGATAAGAGTCTTGGACTCCCTCCTCCGTAGTCTCCGTGAGTGTACACGCAGCCAGGGTGGGAGGCGCGCCACAGCAGTGATTCGTAAGTGTACGTATTTTCTAGTGTCAGCCCCCCATCAACCTTAGTCCAGAGAAAAAAAATCAACAGTACCCATGGCATCTGATCAATAGTTTCCAACAATTCCCCTTCCTTGGTACCCATATAACCTCCACATTAAGCATCAAGTCCCGTTGTGTGGCATAGATGGGAGTCTGAGATCACCCCTCCTCCCTCCACCCCCCTGAGAGCGACTCACATAGCCTTTTCCTGCATGGAGCTTGATAACCAGGGGCCGTTCATTCAAATCTCTTCTTCTTCCATATTGGTGCTGTCTTCCTTCTAAATGCGGGAGCGTTCAGTTAAGGTGTGTGTTGCAAGGAGAGGTGGAAGGCCGCCTTGCAGCAGCCTCCGTGTTTGTAACTAAGAGCCAGATCCTCTACTGGCATCCGTGCATTGCACTGGGAGAGCAAGGGGACTATCACCCATGAGTCTCGAAGTCTGTGTGGAGTGAATGGGGGCATGCCCAAATGATGATAGTTTCAGCAGCATCTCTGGCGGGCAGGGCTGTGTATAAAACCCTTCTATAGTGAAAAGATCGTCTCCTCAAACTCCAGGGCAGGGTTGCATGTCCAAGGCACGTAGTAAGTGAGGTTTGCGCCTGTGGGTAGAGTAGTGGATAACAGCTCGTATGTCTAGGGCTTTGCTTCTCTTTGGCTTATCAACAAAAAAAAAAAAAAAAAATTAAAAAAAATAAATAAAGGGGGGTGGCACACAAGGTTTTGCAGCGTGTAAGATCCAGCATCCAGCAAACATTATGACCATGTCACATACAGCACAGCCAAGCAAAAGAGAGAGGAACATTTAGGACTCGCGTGTACTGTCATCGGGAGTAGTGCGGGACCTTCCCCGGGATCTCTGAGAGCGGGCAGGTAGATTCGGTCTCCCCGACAATGTGTTTGCGCGGCCAGTCGGTTTTGGGATTTTCTGCAGCCAATTCGGGACACGTACAGGATCCGTTTCTAGAAAGCTGAAGAATGCAGGTAGGTCAGTAGGTGCTCGTAGTGTAAAAGAGGAACGGTCCGAGCGGAAAATAACCGCTAGAGGGTATCCCCATCTGTAGGTGCATCCCCGACTTCTGGCTACTTCCAGTGCTGGCTTCAGCATGGCGCGTCTTTGTAACGTGGCCCTGGAAAGGTCTGGTAGGATCTGTATATTGGCGCCATCGAAATCAATGTCCCCATGTTCCCACGCCTTGCGCAACAGGGTTTCTTTCTGGGTGTAGCGGTGTAGACGACAGAGGACGTCTCGGGGCCGTGCCGGGTCTGTAGATTTGGGGCCCAGGGAGCGGTGTACCCGGTCCATCTCCAGATTGGCAGGTGGGTTCTCCCAGATCCTATGGAATATGGCTGTTACTGTCGTTGCCAGGTCTTCAGTACCGGTGGCCTCAGGTATGCCTCGCAGCCGTAGGTTGTTGCGGCGGCTGCGGTCTTCCATCTCTTCTAAATGGAGCTGCATTTCTTGTGAGTCCCTGGCATATGTTTCCTGGGCCTGTTCTAGGGATCTTACCCTGGTTTCCAAAGAGGACAGTTGCGTCTCACCAGAGGAGACCCGGGTCTCTATAGAGTGCAATTCCTCTCGGACCTCCTGTATCTCTTTGCTATGGGCTTCCTCTATGCGCATAATCAGGCCCTCTATGTCTGCTCTCGTGGGCAGGGCCTCAATGTCCGCCCGTGTTGGTAGTGCCCTGAGCATGTCTCGGAGGTCTTCATCTAGCCGTGACTGTGACTGTGAGGGGCCCGCCATAGTTGGTCGGAACAAGTCCGGGGTCCCCGGGAGGTCCTCTAGGTCCGGTGGGGTTACGTAGGTGCCTGCTTGCTGTGTAGTGCTCGCCGTGTCTCTGCGAGTCGCACGGGGTGTATGTTCAATGGCGCCCGAGGACGGTCTCGGGGTGTTCCCAAAGAAGCTGGAAATGCTCGGTTGTGAGTTGTTTTGGCCAGTTCCACGGGTCGCCGATCTCGTCCGGTACTTTGTGGGGTCACTCATGCCGTTTTCACACTCATTTAAAGTAGCGTTTTGGTCCTCAGAGGCCGGGTCAGGCCGGGAGCCCCCCTAGAGCATAGCTCTATTCGGCCATTGCTAAGCCACGTCCCCTGAGCAGGCTAAAAAAAAAAAAAGGGGGGGGGGGGGTTCCGTGATGGGTGAGTCTGGAGCAGGAAGGCAGGATGGGGAGGCAGCCAATAGGCCTGGGGTGTAGCAATATGGCCGCCTCTCTCCTTTGTCTTTCAACTGTAAAGTCACAGTGTGCCCTCTCCAGCGACCCTCTGATATCTTGTGGATCGTCCTCTGTGGCTGGGGGAACCAACTGAAATGTAAGCAGATTTTCCTGGAAAAGCACTGTAGACGGGCGCTGAGGGTGCTGAGTAGGCCGCAAGATGGCGACGGCCGTGTTTGTGGAGGATTTGGAGGGCAGGGCACAGTCTCTGCAGCTTTTGGTAGTGTCCCAGGCCTTAGTCAGGGCCTGGGGGGCTTGTAAGGCAGGTGTGGTAATGTGGTGAGTTAGCCTGCACCACCGATGCACGCCGTACCGCCCGCGGTGGCTTCCGGCGGGGAAGCAGCCCCAGGAAAGACCGGGGCCTCACTAGGCCGCACTAGGCCGGGCTGGGCCGCGGCTTCCTCGGAGCTCGGCGAGGCCTCCGTACTGTGCCAGGTAGGTCGCTGGGTGGGTATATTGCTAGCTGAGGGTCTCTTACCTCCAGGTCTATCCAGATCGAGATCCCCCTGGGAGGCCTCGGAGTAGCAAGATGGCGGCGGCCGTGGGGGTCCAGAGGCTGTCTCCTTCTGCCGATTTCAGGCCGAATCTCCTGGGGATAGTAAACCAGAGCGCTGCAGGGGAGCCTAGGTAATTAGGCAAGCAGGTTTTTGGCACTTTGTGTGTTTTATGTTGCTCAGATGGCGGCGGATTAAAGTCAGGCACCCGGAGCTCTCTGTAAAGACGTCCGCCGCCGTTCTCCTTATTACAGCGATCTTGATATTTTTAGATATACCGTTATCTTCTATTTTAAATAATGTGGCGTCCATCTCCAGCTTGGTCCCAAAGGTACTATTAATTTCCTCGAGTATATCATTCCAATACCTAAATAGTTTTGGACACCTCCACATTAGGTGGACCAAATCCCCTATTCAGTAGCATCTTGGGCATTTATCATCAGCTCTATATCCATACCGGAAAAGTTTCTTTGGGGTGTAATAAGCCCTACGTATCATAAATAATTTTTTGTGAGGGTGATACTGACACTTGGGAATTCCTTTAAGGTTCAATGTCATCTCTCCTGGTTCCCCCATTAGTTCCAGCCAGAATGGACTTATACTCCATTCTCTCATGGGTTTTTGGCCCGCGAGCTGGGCCCTAACTATTAAAGGTGAATGGTCCGATACTCCCCTGGTTGCATACTCTATACTTCTGATCAGCTGTAACATTTCCCCATTTGCAAATGCCATATCAATTATTGAAAGAGTTGCATGTGTGCTAGAAAAACAGGAATACTGGTACCGATCCGGATTACGGGTTCTCCAAATGTCACACATTCCCATCTCTTCCATGAATTGAGTCAGCCGTCCCTCCCTCACCCTATCCAGTTGTTTCCCAGGCGGAAATCTATCTTTGCTTTTATCGAGCACCTCATTGAAGTCCCCAATCACAATAACAGGTATACCTTCCTTGTCTTGCAAAAATTCTACCAGTCTGTATAAAACCTCCATTTTAAAAGGAGGAGGAATATACAGATTGGCAATTACAGTATATAAGGTTGATTTTCTATCTGACAGTGTAAAAACAGGTATCGCCCATCCGTGTCTACTTTGCTGTCCCGACAACCAAAACGCACCCCTGTTCTTACCAATATGCTCACCCCTCGGGAGTATGAGGAATAAACCGCATGATATTGAGACCGATATCTATTCCCATAAAGACCTGTATTGGTATTTCTAATTAAATGTGTCCCCTGTAAACAGGCAATATCCACCCTCCCTTTCTCAAGTATAGAGAGTACCGCCATTTTTTTAACCGGATTGCTAAGCCCCCTGACATTCCAAGAGGCTATAGTTAAAATATTAGGGTGCATCAAAGGTGTTTCTATATTGTACCTGGGAGGCTGGAGAGCAATAAGCAGGGCTGGGAAGACTATACCCTTTCCTTAGTAGGAAGACACACCATGTTATTTTATACTTTTGCCCCTTTTCTATATTCATTTTTGTGTCCTTTACCAATGCTTGTTTTTTGAGATAGTGTATTATCATAAATAAACTATTTTGTTTTAGCCCATTCCAAATTTGTTCTGTGTCTTTGTGCATTATTCTTATATCCACTTCACTTCATTCTCTTGCATGTGACTTTTTATATAAACCACGTGAAACATTTGCTCTACCCCCCCTCCCCCAACACCAACAAACCCAACAAAAACATCCCCCCACAACGAACGCTTGCAGCATACATCTCTTCAATAACATTCAATACCCCCCTCCCCCGCCACCCACATGTTCATCCCTCTTTATGCTAATGATGGCACTTCTATGAGTTCTTTTGGTATTCTTCGAACCATCTTGCTGCGTCGGTTGATGTATCAAAAAAATGTGCACCCCCAGCTACCGTTACTCGCAGGCGTGCTGGATATAGTAGGCCATATAAAATGTGGTGTGTGTGAAGGGTATGTTTAATCCCAAGAAATTCTGCTCTGCGCTTCTGCACTATTGGAGAGTAGTCTGGGTAAAATGATATCCTAGTACCATTGAATAGGATGTTCCCCATCTCTCTGGCTCTCAGCATGTCATGCCGCTGTGTGCCTCCCATAGGCTGTATCTCACAGGCAGCTCCAGGCGGCTCCAGCTCCAGGAACATTGATTGCAGGGAGGGTAAAGAGGGAGGGAGGGGGAGAGCATTTTCATTCTCACTCACACCTCTCACATCAGCCTACACACCTGCTGCCTCATCTGCTACCGGTCAAAAATCCTATTTTTTATGATAGATTCTAAAATAAAATGTGGACATAGGATGTACAGTACAAGCAAATTCTGGTCATAATTGACAATATATTAATGATTTTAAAGAAACTTGTGTGTTTTTAATAGAAATTTGTATTTACTGTACAAACAAGGGGGAAAAGTATATTTACCACCTGTACTGACTACTTTCTTCTTTTTTACTTTTCAGTATTGGCGTGTATTACCAGTATTGGCTGTAGCAGAAGGAAAAAGTCAGGTAACTTGTAAACTCCAATTTAAACGATGTTTTCTTTTAAAAAAACCCTACCGTCCATCTTATGGGAAAAGTGTGGGAGTGTTAAAAAAAAAACTCAAATTATTTATACAAAATTGTCTCCTATATGGGAGAATGAAATACTTCCTAAATTTACGACATTGCAAATTTTGTGGTTGGAATATGGTGAGTTTAACCACTTGCCCACTGGGCACTTATATACCCGTCCTAACCAGGCCAATTTTCATCTTTCAGTGCTCACATTTTGAGTGACAATTACTCAGTCATGCTGACATTTTTGGCCTTTTTTTTCACACAAATAGAGCTTTCTTTTGGTGGTATTTAATCACCACTGGGTTACTTATTTGTTGCGCTATAAATAAATTTTAGCAAATTTTAGCAAATTTGTAAAAAAAATTCATAAATTTTGGCCATAATTTATATTTGGTCTTTGAAAGTTATAAAGTCTACAAGCTATGGTGCCAATCACTGAAAATTGATTACACCTGATGTAATGACAGCCTATCTAATTTCTTGAGACATCTTTGCAAGTTGAATTTTTATTGTTTTCACTAAATGTTCGTATTAACAGGTTATTTCTCTCACATGGCATATGCATACTTGCAACTACACCCCAAAACACATTCTGCTACTCCTGAGTATGGCGATGCCACATGTGTGATACTTTTTTCACAGCCCGGCCACATACAGAGGCCCAACATGCAGGGAGCACCGTCAGATGTTTTAGGGACATTAAAATACTTATTTAATTTCTTGACTACCTATTACACTTTTGGGGCACCAGGAAAATTGAAATGCCCAAAAAATAACCCCATTTTGGAAAGCAAACACCCCAACACATAATTTAGGAGTCATAATGAGTCTTTTGAACATGTCATTTTTTTCCACAAGTTTTGGGAAAATGTGGAAAGAAAATTAATACGCTTTTTGTTTAAAAATAAATAAAAAAAAGTTGTCAATTTAGAAGAGATTTCTAACCCATAGCCTGTACATAGCAAAAATTACACCCCAAATTACATTCTGCTACTCCTGAGTATGGCGATACCACATGTGTGAGACTTTTACACAACCTGGCCACATACAGAGGCCCAGCATGCAGGGAGCACCATCACGTGTTCTAGGGACATAAATTACACCTCTAAGTTCCTGACTACCTATTACACTTTTGTAAGGCACTGTAGTGGCATGGATGGGCACTTCAGATCCAGCTCACTCACGTTGCTGCACTGGTTCCCTCCTCTCCTCATACTCTTTAACCACTTTCAGACCGGACCAATTTGCAGCCAAAGGACCAGGCCCCTTTTTGCGATTCGGCACTGCGTCGCTTTAACTGACAATTGTGCGGTCGTGCGACGTGGCTCCCAAACAAAATTTATGTC
Organism: Lithobates sylvaticus; assembly: GCA_028564925.1. Taxonomy (NCBI): domain Eukaryota; kingdom Metazoa; phylum Chordata; class Amphibia; order Anura; family Ranidae; genus Lithobates; species Lithobates sylvaticus. The sequence goes on from CM053026.1 coordinate 442,079,879, forward strand.
CTTTTTTTCCCACAAATAGAGCTTTCTTTTGGTGGTATTTGATCACCCCTGCGTTTTTTATTGTTTGCGCTATAAACAAAAATAGAGCGACAATTTTGAAAAAAATGCATTATTTTTTTACTTTTTGCTATAATAAATATCCCCAAAAAATATATAAAAAAACATTTTTTTTCCTCAGTTTAGGCCGATACGTATTCTTCTACATATTTTTGGTAAAAAAAAAATCGCAATAAGCGATTATTGATCGGTTTGCGCAGAAGTTATAGCGTTTTCAAGATAGGGGATAGTTTTATCGCATTTATGTTAATAATTTTTTTTTTATTAGTAATGGCGGAGATCTGCGATTTTTTTTGTGACTGCGACATTATGGCGGACACATCGGACATTTTTGACACATTTTTGGGACCATTGTCATTTTTACAGCAATTAATGCTATTTAAATGCATTAATTCCTGTATAAATGACACTGGCAGTGAAGGGGTTAACCACAAGGGGGCAGTGTAAGGGTTAAGTATGCCTAGGGGTGTGTTTCTTACTGTGGGGGGGTGTGGCTGTCAGCTAGTGAATGCTGATCTCTGCTCCAATCACAGGGAGCAGAGATCGGCGTCACTAGTTGCTAGGCAGAACGGGGAGATGCTGTTTATCTCGGCATCTCCCCGTTCAGCCTTCCCGTGAGACGATCGCGGGGGTCCCTGCGGCGATCGAGTCCGCTGGGACCGCGATCGGACTCACGGGGGTCCCGACCGGCGCGGGAGCGCGCCACTCCCGGCGCGCTCCCGATGGCACGGACAGGCTAAAGGAGGGACTTATATATACGCCCTCCTGCCTGTACTTGCCATTCTGTCGATGTATATCGTCGTGCGCCGGTCGGCAAGTGGTTAAAGATTGCATGTGAGGAGATTGCTGAACCAGACATGCGCCGGTTTGTTGACAAGTGAGCAATCCATCATTGGACGGAGTGATAATACGGTAAAGGGCCACTGTCATTGCCCTTTACCCTGATTGATCATGGACACTTCTGGGTGTGCCCCCCAGGGGGCGCTGTAGCGATCATTTGGCTATGGCCAGGTCAGCAATTGGTTAACAGTTATGTTCAGGGAATGGATTAAAATAATTTAGCATATACAGGTGGAGGTTAAGCTTCATAAGAATGTGTTGAATGTGTTTGTTTTTTTTTATCAATATTTACAACTGTGCCATTCAGCCCAGGTTCAGTTTGGGGTGTCTAGGCCAGTGTTTAATGAAATTAAGATAATCGCTACAATGGTTAATTTGAATACTAATAAAGGCCTAATAAAAAAACCTTATATGCCCATTAATGGTTGTAAACCCCAGTCATGAAATTTGAACTCAGCACCTAGATCTGTAGCAGAGCTGCACGATTAATCGTTAAAGAATCAGATTGCGGTCCCCCCCCCCCTCCTCACGATCTTAATGCCTCATGCACACGGGCATTTTTACAGCTTAAAAACGCCTCTTCGTGTTATTCTATGGCCTCACGCACACACAGGCGTTTAGGAGCTGTAAGTGGCATAGGCGTTTTTAAGCTCCAAAAAAAAACCATAACGCATGTTTTGAGGACCGGCGCTAGAGCTGTAAAAACATGTTTGTTTGTTTCTAAAATACTTAATAGCCAATCTTGAAGAGGGAAAAACCACCATCGAGAGAGTAAGTCTCCAAATATATGTTGCCAACATCCCTAAAATTTATAAAGAAAGAAAAAGAAGTTGGGACTGTATGGGCAAACTACAATGAACAATATAATAATTAAAAGATTTGAACAAAATTTATTGAAATATTAAAATTGTATTGGTGCAAACATCACCAAGAAAGTACAAAATACAGTATATCAAAACTCATAAAGAGCTGATGAATGATGTAGAAGTTGCTTCTCATGAAGCCCTAGGGCCCCCCACGTAATATTTTGCTATTTGACACTGCACTACTTTAACTGGTGATTGCGTGATCATGCAACACTGTAACCAAACAAAATGTTATATAATTTTTTTTCCACACAAATTGAGCTTTCTTTTGGTGGTATTTGATCACCACTGGGTTTTTTATATTTCTCTATATAAATGAAAAAAGGCTGAAAATTTTGAAAAAAAATATTTTTTAATTTCTGCTATAAAACATATCTAATAACAAATTTTAAAAATGTAATTTCTTTATAAATTTGTGCCAAAATGTATTCTGCTACATGTTTTTGGTAATATTTTTTTTCCGATAAGTGTATATTATTTGGTGTGTGTGTGTGTGTATATATACTGGAATTTTTATTTATTTATTTTATACTGGTAATGGGGCCAATCAGTGTCTTATATGCGACTGTGATAGTGTGGTGGACAATCTAACACTAGCTGAGGCTGCCTGGGGGGATACACTAACTGACAATGACATAGTGACGCTGTTAGTGTAGTAATGATACTGGCTGGGAAGGGGTTAACATCTAGGTGTTAACTGTGCTTAAAGCGGACCTTCAGTATTTTTTTTTCATCTTTCCGTCTATTAAATCTTCTGCCCTGGTTTAACTTTGGATAGTAAAAAATTTTTTTTCTGCAAGTAAATACCTTATACAGCCCACTTCCTGTTCCAGATAATTAGCCTAGGCTCTTGACATAATGCACAGCTTTCTCTATCACTCTCGTGAGAGTTTGCCAGGAAGGGGGGGGGGGAGTCATAAAAAGGCCAATGAGAGCCGCAGGGTTGTGCCGCTGTGTAAATCCAGTAAGAAAGTTTTTTTATTACAAATTATGTGAGTAGACTGCAGTTCCTCTTTAACATTGTGTAATTTGTGTGATATGTGCTGCTTTTACTAAGCGATCTTAGTAAAAGCATCAAATACCACCAAAAGAAAGCTTGATTTGTGTGAAAAAAAATGATATAAATTTTGTTTGGTTACAGTGACAACGCAATCACCAGGTAAAGTAGCGCAGTGCCGAATAGCAAAAAATTACCTAGTCATCAAGGGGGTAAAATCTTCCGGAGGTCAAGTGGTTAAGGTAATTTGAAAAAGGTTCCATTAAATTACATTAGACTTGGAATTTCAAAGTCAGATCTTTGCAATTGCATTGAAATCAGAATGAATTAACCACACACACACACACTTCATAGTTTGGTTATTCAGTCTACTAAATTTAGATTAAATTTGCATGAGGTTGCATTAATCATTGACAGAGCGTAGCTGTCTACTGGATTGAATATAAAATTGACTAGATCGTTTAGGTAGACCCTCTTACTACACAGGATATTGAACAATTAGAACGCAACGTGTGGAGCCAGTGTAAATGCCTAACACCCATTACAATCTCTACATTCAACCAGTTTTCTCGAATTGATTGGGAGAGGACTTTCTTTGCACCCCTTGATATAGCGGGATATCACATTGTAATAAGTGTGTGTAGCTTTTTATGTTGCCAAAAAAAGTATTCATAATCTGAACTGTTAAAGCCTAACTGAATTAACTGAATCAAAAAGTCATTGTTCTAACAACCTGCATTTTCATAGTCTAAACCCTCTGTTGCCCAGGGTGTTTAAATATGACTGCAATCAAATAGGCTCTACCAACACAGACCTCTCTTCTGTGCCCAGGACCTGCTGATTGGCTTCTGCTGTGACAAATCACAGCACAGCCGGGGCAGCATGCACGCAAGCGCTCTACCCGGAAGCCCTGATCACGTACCAGATAGTTGATCCAGCGCACAGCATCTGCCCTGCAGCAGTATATCTGCGTGGGGCGGACGGGAAGTGGTTAATACCTGGCACACATTTTCTAGTAAATATAATAGAGCATTCTATTTTATAGAAATGATAGAGTGTGCACAGTGTTTTTTTTTTTTGGCACCATGTGCATGTCAGCTGAAACATTCCGTATTAGAGTTTAGTACAGAGCAGCATTCCTTTGTGATGAAACCTGTGTGCTGTTTCTGGCACGTGTGCTGCTGGCAGCAGCTCATTTTCAAGCGTGCCTAGCTCATATAGTCTAAGACTCAGATTTTTCTAAAATTCTCTCTACTGTACTTTAAGCACATAGATGCCAATACTGCTAATGTGAGTATACAGTCATGTAAAAAAAGTAAATTCACCTCCATAGAAATGTACTTTTTGAACACATTGGAACAGGGAGGACTCAATCTTTATTCAAATAGTGCCTGCAGAAAGATGTGTTACTAGGTGCCAATGATTAAAGCCTCCTAAGATGATGCTGGTAGAACTATAGTCGTATTGAAACGTCTGATATCTAAGGCCTGGTTCTCCTTGCTAATGATGTGCAGTGTCATCTTGCCAGATCAAAAGAGGCCTCAGAAAGAAAGATTTTAAAAAGATTTTCAATTTTTTTTTAAATAGATTTTTCCAAGGTAAATTAAGCTAGCAAATTTGCAGCTGACGGAGGATAAAATAAGTCTCTGAAACTCCAAAATTTCATTCTTGAATCTATAAGGTAACTTTTGCAACAGTTGGTGTAAATGTGTACAGTGCTCAGCATAAATGAGTACACCCCAACAGATTTGTCATAAAACTTTCATTTCCTTTCAGAATCAACATTTTCTGTAGGACACTATACTACAATATACTCCCACAAATACGGGCCATTTGATTGCAACCAATATTTGTTCATTTGCACACACAGAAGTATTTTTCCTAACAAGTTCATTCAAGACCATGTTGCAAAAACAAATACACTCCAGTGAAAGTCTTAGGAGCAAAGCTAAATTTTATACAACAAAATCCTAATTAACAAGAATTCAACTACAAGTGAGTCTAATGTTTCATTAACCACTTGCCGACCAGCCGCCGTCCTCTATTACGCAAATCGCTGTAGCTGTACTTCGGTTTGTGTAATACAGTGGGCATGCACGCGGCGCTGGAGGCACATGACCGGCAGCCGCGATGTCCGCCGACCACCCGCGATCGCTCCACAATAGAGTCAAAATGGGGATCTGTCAATGTAAACAAACAGATCCTCATTCTGACAGGGGAGTAGAGAGATCGTCTGTTCCTTGTGATCTTGAACAGCAATCTCTCTCCTCCTCCTGTCAGTCCACTTGCCCCACAGTTAGAAACACCTCCCTTAACCACTTGATCACTGTATAAATGTCACTGGTCCCAAAAAAGTGTCAGATTTGTCTGCCGCAATGCCGCAGTCCTGCTAAAAATCACTGATCAGCGCCATTACTATTACATTTTTTTTTTATAAAAATGCCATAAATCTCCCCCCTATTTTGTAGACGCTGTAAATTTTGCTCAAACAAATAAATATGCGCTTATTGCGATTTTTTTTTTTTTTTTTACCAAAAATATGTAGAAGAATGCATATTGGCCTAAACTGAGGAAGAAACTTGTGTGTTTTTTATATTTTTTTGGGGGGATATTTATTATAGCAAAAAGTAAAAAATATATATATTTTTTTTCAAAATTGTCGCTTTTTTTTTGTTTATAGCTCAAAAAATAAAAACTGCAGAGGTTATCAAATACCACCAAAAGAAAGCTGTATTTGTGGGGAAAAAAATTGTTTGGGTACAATGTCACACGGCCGCGCAATTGTCAATTAAAGCGACACAGCCATATCGCAAAAAATGGCGTGGTCATTAAGGGAGTAAATCATTCTGGTCCTTAAGTGGTTAAACAGGTGTCCAGCAGACAGTTGATTATAAAAGGGCATTGAGTAGCGCTAGACCAAAAGATACATAAAATGAATAAAAAATCGTGCTACACCCAACAGTATTGTGATGGTGACTGCGTGATCCAATTGACTAAACCTCAATAAATGAGCATACACAATACAATTAAATACAGTTGTAAATGTAGAAACCAAAAAAATTTAAAATCAAAAATTGAATCCTATATGAAAAATAATAAAACTCGCACAAATCAAATAAATGAAAACAGTGATAAGTGAAAATTCTGAGCCTAGATAGCACAGAATGTGTAATGTGAATCAAAAATAGGTCCAAAGTGCGTACGCATCTGAGTGCGTTTCTCAACGCATCCAAATGCGTTTTGCTGGAATGTTGCACCCGTGCAATAAAGATAAAAGAATCAGTCCAATTTTCCAATCAAAAATTCTTCAAAAGACAGCCAGAAGTGATCCACCACCAAGATTGTTGAGATTTACTCCTTACCAGCTGTACATGACACCCCACTACAGGGTGTCGAAATGTGCCTGTATACAGATAGCCTTAGCTCCGGGAGTGGAGCGACGCGCTGACGTCACCTTGTCTATGCTATTGGTTATCCTGGGAAGACGGGTCTGTGTTTGGTGTGGCCGGCCGGCGCACAACACTTCAGGCTTGAACTGACTGATTTTCATGTGAGTGTAACTTTTACTTATGTTTTAATAAAAATCTTGGGTTTTACACTATCCCCCCCACCCCCCCAGATAATTAATATCATGTGGTTTTGGTCAGCTTGTAATTATCCCCCCACCCCCCCCAGATAATTAATATCATTGGGTTTTGGTCAGCTTGTAATTATCCCCACCCCCCCAGATAATTAATATCATGTGGTTTTGGTCAGCTTGTAATTATCCCCACCCCCCCACCCCCCCTGATAATTAATATCATGTGGTTTTGGTCAGCTTGTAATTATCCCCCCCCCCCCCACACACACCTTTAATTAATTGCATGTGTATTGTGTGACCGTTATATTGGCCTGTTTTTTTGGCTTTATTTCAAGGATTTACAAAATAAATACATATGTTCTTCCAAATTGTTTGTTAATTTGTAGCATTTAGTTTGGTGTTTTGCCTGGTTTATAATTTAAATTGTATCTTTCTGTTTGACTTCACAGTGTCCCTCCACGCCACAGGAATGGCAGACTGTGGCTCCCAGTTTGCTGCCCGTTGGGACTTTCCCAACTGCGGAGGGGCGATTGACGGCAAACACGTGCGAATTGTGCCCCCACCCCATTCGGGGTCATACTATTGGAATTATAAGGTGGGCTGGAGCTGCCACCAGATGAAGATAATGTGGAGGGACTCCCCTTCGTCTTCATTGCCGACGAGGCGTTCGGTCTGGGTGACCATCTGATGAGGCCATTTCCCCAACGATCCCTCACCCCTGAGAGGAGGATTTTTAATTATCGGTTGGCCAGAGCAAGAAGGGTGGTGGAAAATGCCTTTGGTATTATGGCCAACCGTTTCAGATTGCTCCTTACATCCCTACATCTGGCAGAGTACAAACTCAATACTATTATTCTTGCATGCTGTGTCATGCACAATTATTTACGGAAACATTCAGGAACATACTCCTTACCAATTGGCCCTGAGGCCGGAGTGGAAGGCAACATGACAGGGCTGGATAATCGCCCTCTTGGTTCCGCACCACAATCAGCCCAGCAAGTGCGGGACCTTTATTTACAGTATTTTAATGGTAGGGGGGGCCATTGAAATGGCAGCAGACCCTTAAACCACCTTTTTCATTTACAAAGAATAAATACAGTTATTTATGTTTGAAATATTGGTAGTTTCGTATTGTTTTGCTTTTAATTTGGCCTGTTTTATATGTTGTCCTAGTGCACATCTTAATAGTGGCAAACTAGTTTAGCGTTTATTAAATAAGCCCCTTTGTCAATGAACCACAACATGTTTTTGTCAAACTGGTAGTATTTAAAAAGAAGAAGCCCCACATTTTTGAATTTGTGCAAACATTATTTTTTTTATTATTGTGCAAAACCAAAACTTTTTTTTTTTTTTTTTTTTTTTTTTTTGTTTTGTTTTGGTATTTTTTTTTTTTTTTTTTTTTTTTATTTTTTGGAACCAGATTTTTTTTTTTTATGTTATCTTTTTGACATTTTTTTGGTGTTTTTCTCACATCATATTTTTTTTTTTTTTTTTTTTGGATTGATTTTTTAAAACAAAACATAAAAAAATGTTTAAAATTGTTAAAAAATTTTGGCTTAGCATTTGAAATTATTTACACAATGTAAAAGTCCAGAACTTACAAAGTTCAACAGGTAACCCATGAACAGAAGAAGCCAAATTTTTAATATGCACACTAATTTAACTGGAAAATGGTAATGTCAACATGTGCTATGTTCCATCATGGGGAATCAATGGACGTGTTTTGTGTGTGAAACCCCTTCCCTCTCACCTAGCTAGGCATTAGGGGTTGCAAACACCAAATGCGTCCATTGAGATCCCCTGATGGCACATAGCACATGTTGACATACCGTGTGCATATTAAAAATTTGGCCTCTAAAATTAGTTAAACAGCGCATCAAAAGGGGAATGAAGGACATGATTGATGGTAAGAAATGTAAAAGGGGTCTTTAGATTCTCCCCAAAACATCAATCATGTCCTTCATTCCCTGCTGCATGGTGGCCATCTCCTTCTGCATATTTTCCAGCTGCAGATTCCAGGCCATGATCTGGCCAATAAGCCTGTGGGCACTGTCAGTGGAAAATGGCTCCGCAGCTTGTCGTTCCACAAACTGATCAGCATCACCTAAAAGTTGGGTAGATAAAACACAAGAAAAAAAGTGTCAAAAACATGCAGACCTTAATTTATTAGCTCAATCTGTGTTCTGAGACACTCACTTGGTGGGGTGCAGATTTCATCCACTTCAACCACCTGTTCCGCCACATCCACGCGCGGGCTTGGGCTAACTGCCCAATTAGTCTGGTGATGCCGGGAGGTCCTCGTAGGTTCGGACTGACGTCTGAGTCTTTTGCCCCCTATGGTAATGGAACACAAAAAGGTACACTTTTGAATCACACTGATATTTGAGTGCCAAAATAGGATTAGTAAACATTGTTTAAAAGTCTTGCCAATTATTAGCAGTTTGTTAGAAGATCCTACTTAAACCGGCCTTCAACCCTAAATTTGAACTTCCGCTCATTGGATCCCTGCACCCCTGTGGTGTCTTATTTTGAACCTTTTAGGGGGGATGGGTTGCAGATACCTGTGTAAGGCAGGTATTTGCACACACATCCGGCCCTAGACTCCCACAGAAGTATACGCCACATCCCGTCCCACCGTGCTGTCTGCTGGGACACACAGGGGTCCCGAGCTCGCGCGGACCAGTCCTATTGCATTGCGCAACTGGCGCATGCCCAATAGTGACCCGGGAAGTGAAGCCGCAAACATTAATTTCATGATTGCAAGATCAGAGATTGTAGCTGCATCCATCCAAGGGACAGGTGAGTGTACTTCTTTGAAAAGTCACCACCTACAGTATTTAGAGATGATGAGCATTTTTTGGGAATTGTGAGCATGAGACCCTGCTTAACATATTTATCCCCCCCCCCCCAAAACAGCCTCTGGAGTCCCTGTGTAAGTTACCCCTAAAACCCTTACTACAGCAGTAATTGTATAGATAGTGACAATAATAAACAACCTTACAACTCCAACAACCCAAAGCCAGGTAAACTCAATAAACGTTATGAAGACAAACGGAACTTTCATCAAATCTGCGCAAGTTTCAGGTACGAATGGTAATAACATCTGCGCAAGTTGTAGGTACGAATGGTAATAACATCTGCGCAAGTTTAACGGACGAATGGTAATTACATCTGCGCAAGTTTCACGGACGAATGGTAATTACATCTGCGCAAGTTTCACGGACGAATGGTAATTAAATCTGCGCAAGTTTCAGGTACGAATGGTAATAACAACTGCGCAAGTTTAACGGACGAATGGTAATTAAATCTGCGCAAGTTTCAGGTACGGAATGGTAATAACATTGCGCAAGTTTAACGGACGAATGGTAATTAAATCTGCGCAAGTTTCCTACGGACGAATGGTAATTACATCTGCGCCAAGTTTTCACGGACGAATGGTAATTAAATCTGCGAAGTTTCAGGTACGAATGGTAATAACATCTGCGCAAGTTTTAACGGACGAATGGTAATTAAATCTGCGCAAGTTTCACGGACGAATGGTAATTACATCTGCGCAAGTTTCACGAACGAATTGGTAATTAAATCTGCGCAAGTTTCAGGTACGAAATGGTAATAAACATCTGCGCAAGTTTTATAACGGACGAATGGTAATTAAATCTGCGCAAGTTTCACGGACGAATGGTAAAGTACATCTGCGCAAGTTTCACGGACGAATGGTAATTAAATCTGCGCAAGTTTCAGGTACGAATGGTAATAACATCTGCGCAGTTTAACGGACGAATGGTAATTAAATCTGCGCAAGTTTCAGGTACGAATGGTAATAACATCTGCGCATCTGTATACAGTTTCACGGACGAATGGTCATTACATCTGCGCAAGTTTCACGGACGAATGGTAATTAAATCTGCGCAAGTAGTAATTAAATCTGCGCAAGTTTCAGGTACGAATGGTAATAACATGTACAGCTGGTAAGGAGGTAAAATCTCAACAATCTTGGTGGTGGATCACTTCTGGCTGTCTTTTGAAGAATTTTTAATTGGAAAATTGGACTGATTCTTTTATCTTTATTGCACGGGTGCAACATTCCAGCAAAACGCATTTGGATGCGTTGAGAAACGCACTCAGATGCGTACGCACTTTGGACCTATTTTTGATTCACATTACACATTCTGTGCTATCTAGGCTCAGAATTTTCACTTATCACTGTTTTCATTTATTTGATTTGTGCGAGTTTTATTATTTTTCATATAGGATTCAATTTTTGATTTTTAATTTTTTTGGTTTCTACATTTACAACTGTATTTAATTGTATTGTGTATGCTCATTTATTGAGGTTTGGTCAATTTGATCATGCAGTCACCATCACAATACTGTTGGGTGTAGCACGATTTTTTATTCATTTTATGTATCTTTTGGTCTAGCGCTACTCATTTCCTTTTTTCATTTGTTATCACTGTGGTTATGTTTTACAGTTGAGTTGCAGCTTCTGACCAGGTTTTCTCAAACCTCCGTATTGTTAATATCTAGCTATACCCTTTCACGGGTACATTTCCCGTAGCGCAGTTTCTTTTTCCATTTTATATAAAAGGGCATTACTTAACAAAGAAAACCCCTTATTTCATGCCAGCAGTAATGGCACCACATGGAAGAGAAATGTAACAAGGCCTGAGAGAAAATAATTTCTTTACACAAAGGTGAAGGCTACAAGAAGATCAGCAAAGGTTTACTTATCAGTCAGAATACTGTAGCAAAAGTGATACAAAAATTTAACAAATATGGAACTGCAACCATCTCACAGGGATGTCCGGGACATCCACACGGAAGTTAACACCTCGACAGGAGCATCTTCTGATGAGGGTTGAAAAAAAATTGCCGTGCAAATTCACTGCAGTTAGCTAATAGAGTAGAAAGCCAAACTGAGGAATGCATGCATGGGAGTCGTCCATGAAGGAAGCCTCTTCTAAAGCCCATGCACAAAAAAAGCCCACCAGAACCCATGCTGGAAAAGACCACTGGGACTCTGGAGTGCTAGGACCAAAATGTAATGTTTTTGGAACTGATGGCTTCAAAACTGTATGGTGTCGCATAGGTGAGGAGTACAAAGAAAAATGCATGGGGCCTACAGTGAAACATGAGGGTGGCAGTGTCCTTCTGTGGGGCTGCTTGTGCACTTCATTGATGATATCACAAATTCACAGATATACTGCTCTATATTGAAATAGAAGATGCTACCATCACTCCGTGCCCTTGGTCGTCGTGCACTTTTCCAACATGACAATGATCCAAAACACACATCTAATGCCACTGTTGCTTTCCTGAAGAACAAGTTGAAAGTAATTCAGTGGCCAAGTATGTCTCCTGAATTGAACACCTATGGGGAATTCTGAAGAGACAAGTTGAGCATCACTATCCATCCATCATCCAGGCTCTAAAAGAGGTTGTTCTTGAAGAATGGAAAAAGATAAATGTTGCAATATGTTGCTAACCTGTTCATTCCATAACTAGAAGACTTGGTGCTGTCCTTACAAACCATGAAGATCATACAAAATATTAGATGTAGTAGTTTTTGTTGTGGGGTGTATTCATTTTTACATCAACCAATTTGAGTAAAACTGAATATTTTGTAATCCAAGTTATATTATTAACCTTTCTTTCATGTAATGAACTAAACGAATGTTCTATAAAACTCAAGTTTTGTTAAAATTTTGGAAATTGTTCTTGTGTTCATTGAGATATTGATTAAAATCATACTTTTCAAATAGGGTGTACTCATTTGTGCTGAGCACTGTATGCATCTACAATCAGAAAAAGACTGCATGTATTTAAAGTGGTTGTAAACAAAAAAAAAAACCCTGTAAGAAAAAGCCATAATGAACTAGTATGCATAGCATACTAGCTCATTATGAAATGATTACCTTAGATTGACGCTGTTCCAGCAGTCCCTGTACACCGATGACATGTCTCCTAGAGTTAGTTCCGGGTTTGCGGGCTCCAGCGCTGTGGTTGGCCAGAGCCGCGATGACGTCACTCCCGTGCATGCGTGCGGGAGCCACCGATCATGGCACAGCTGCTGAAGAAATGGCGCGAGCAAGCCGTTTCTGCAGTGCACATGTGTTGGCGCAAGTGTATATGGTAAATACCTCCTAAACCGTAACAGGTTTAGGATATCTTTTCATAACCTACAAGGTAAGCCTTATTATAGGTTTACTTCTAGGTACAAGTGGTATAACTAGGTTTACAACCACTTTAACCTGTGTTGGAGGTGTGCCAAGAAAAAGCCTTTGTGGTCGAAAAAGAACATTAGAGCAAAACTACAGTTAGCCATTGATCCACCAAGGAAGGGCTGAAAAATAAGAAATGGAGGGTTTTGGACTGACCCAGTCAAAGCAGTGTTTTGAACCCTATTGAAATGTTGTGGGGGAATGGACATGGGAAATCTATGCACAGAAAGGGATTTTGCATGGAGTGGTCAAAAATTTTTGATTCCAGAGATTGTTGTGCAATTATGTAAAAAGCCTAGTTATTTCAGGTAAAGGGGGCAATGGCAGCTTTAGAGGCGAAGGGTGTACTTTTTTTACACACTACACCATTACATTTGAAAATATGGCAATTTTATAAAAACAGTCCTTCCTATATAAAGTCTCTATAATATTGCAGCAGCGCTTATGTCCTTATTCGCACCGAGGACTATACGGTAAATCACAGATGAAAGAAGATGAGTGAATATTTCAATCGCTACTGTAAAAGTTCTTTCCGTGCAAAATAATCAGTATCCACCGAGAATTCCACCAGGTATTCACCACGTGCGATATAAATTCCCCGCATGGGGATGCACTCACCAGACCCAAGTTAAAAATACGCCCATCAAATAGGTTTATCCAGCATCAGCGTTTATCCACTCCTTATCTCCTTATGCAGCAGACATAGCAGGAACATACACCAATTCCCCTCATATAAAAAGAAGGTTGCATATAGTGTGATACTGTATAAAAGATTTTATTGGGTATAAAACTTCCCCCCCTTAGTACATAAATGCGTACCCTGCATCAATAAAAATCAAGCGTTGTATTAGTACTGTGCCTGTTAAGGTGCTTTAGCCCCGCCGGAACTGGTGTTATCACTCGGCTGTATAGAACAGCGCTCAGCTTCCTGCTGCCTAGTCCCTGGAGCGCACGTTTGAGGCGCAGAACGTCACTTCCGGTCGTCGGTCACTGCCCTGACGTTTCGTCACATCCGGTCGTACTGTGCCTGTTAAGGTGCTTTAGCCCCGCCGGAACTGGTGTTATCACTCGGCTGTATAGAACAGCGCTCAGCTTCCTGCTGCCTAGTCCCTGGAGCGCACGTTTGAGGCGCAGAACGTCACTTCCGGTCGTCGGTCACTGCCCTGACGTTTCGTCACATCCGGTCGTACTGTGCCTGTTAAGGTGCTTTAGCCCCGCCGGAACTGGTGTTATCACTCGGCTGTATAGAACAGCGCTCAGCTTCCTGCTGCCTAGTCCCTGGAGCGCACGTTTGAGGCGCAGAACGTCACTTCCGGTCGTCGGTCACTGCCCTGACGTTTCGTCACATCCGGACTTCTTCTGAGGGCACACAGTATCACACAGCCAAAGTATTGGTCCAGACAGCAGTCAGGAACATCAAGCTTGGGGCCTCAGTCAGGAAAGAATGGGGACAGGGGTAGAGGCTTCTTCCCACCCAAATCTCTTCAAAGCTTCTGGTCTCCAGACCCTGATCTGAGAAGTGCAAAACCCAGAGAAAACCAAAACCTGTTTTTCTCTACTCGGAGCACTATTCTGAAGACCCCTGCGTTATCTTGAATACCACTACTACAGTAGCAGGGAAAAAGATTAGTCCAAGCTCCAGGCAAAAAGCATGGTCATTAAACAATCCAGACAGCAGCCAGAAGCATAGTCGATAAGCAGGCCAGGAATGTATTGCTTGATTCCCAGCCAGCTATTGAAGTGGACAAGGGACTCATCCACACACATGTTTTGGTCAGGGACATAAAATTCAGTAAATCTCTGGGGGAAAAAAAGTGGGCAAATGTAATAATAATATAATTTGTCATAGCTGGGATGATCCCAGGGAGGCTAGTGGGTATTGTCACTGAAATTAAGAAAGCGCATGATCATATCATAGCATGACCTGTGCATTACAGCAGAATAAATAGGCATGTGATGGATGGGATGGGTGAACCAGTAAGCATGTCCTTCATTATTTTTTTTGGAAGGCCCATGTTAATAGTGAGGCCCATAAATAACAAAAATGTTCCACTCATACGACTGGGCATAGGATGAACTGGGGTTGTTGGCAATATACTGTTGGGCAAAAAGATTTGTCTGGTCCACGATAAACTAAAGCAAATTGTCGGACAAAAATGTATTTTAAAAAATCTATAATTTTTGGTGTTGGCTTGCACACCTGGCTGTGAGGTGAATGGGGATTACTTGCTGATCTCAAGTTGGAAGGCAGCCAATAATGGTTTGGGTCATTTAACAGTGAAGTGGGAATTGCTTCAGCTGCCGGTGACCTTTTTATAGTGAATGGGGCCAGCGGCTACACCTAGCTGCTGAGAGCTGAAGTAGGAATCTCATATTCCTGCCACTGCCTTTCACACTGGCCCTAATTGCTGTTGTAAATGTAGAAATAGTCCCTGCTCCTTACTCTGCACTTCCAGCTCTCAATGAAGCAACAGGTTGAAAATGGATCAGGTTCGGCTACACGTGGCCCGGCTATCAACTCTGTGCTGAATGGTGGAGGCAGCTGTCATGTGGATGAACGGATCCTAACAATATTGTCAAGATCCTTACTGAAGGTGGCGTGGCTGTACCTCGTCAGCTGATAGGCAATATCCCGTTATCAGCTGGCTCTAGGCCCCCCCAGAGTATGTTAGTAAATGTACCCCTGTGACCCATAAAAGACATATAGGTAAAAAAAAGTTTGGCCATACTTCTCTTTCAACTATAGGATTAAATGTCACAAAAATTTTGTGCGCTTACTGAAGCAGAGAGATTGTACGGGAAATCACGTGACCATGGTCATCCACTGTCCTTGATTCTCAAGTTGAAGAAACTAAGGCCCCTTTCACACTGGGGCATTTTTTCAGGCGATACAGCGCTAAAAATAGCGCCTGTACAGCGCCTGAAAAAATCCAGGCCCATTCACTCCAGTGTGAAAGCCGGAGGGCTTTCACACTGGAGCGGTGCGCTAGCAGGACGGTCAAAAAGTCCTGCTAGCAGCATCTTTGGAGCGGTAAAGGAGCGATGTATTCACCGCTCCTATACCGCTCCTACCCATTGAAATCAATGGGACATCGCGGCAATACAGCGGCGCTTTGCGGGGGGTTTTAACACTTTTTCGGCCGCTAGCGGGGGTTAAAACCGCACCGCTAGCGGCCGAATACCGCGGCTAAAACGACGGTAAAGCAGTGCTAAATATATCGCTGCTTTACCGCCGACGCCGCTCCCGCCCCAGTGTGAAAGGGGCCTAAAGCTAAGTACCTCTTTAAAAAGTATCCATGAATATTTGTAATCTTATAACTCGACTTGTAAATATGCTGATAACAGATTTATTTGCTGCTGGATCTGCAAGTACATCCTGCCAGTCATTGCTTTCCCTCTCACTGTGTAATTTCTGTAACTATTCCTGACTTATTTGGTCTTCAACAATGAACATTTCAAAGCCCTGGGCAAAATAGCTTGCAAGCTAGATGTGATTGTATGCTCTAGTATTCATGGTCTGTGTTCAATGATTAATTAGCACTGTTTATATGCTGCTCAGGACTGAGATCTAGTTGCTCAAAATTGTACCGCATGCTTGAGAGATTATTAGTGATTGTAAAAGCTCAGATTTAAAAAAAATAAAATAAAAATAACATGTACTTGTCTGCTCTGTGCAAAAGTTTTGCAGAGGGACCCCAAGCCTCCTCTTCTGGGGTCCCTCATCGGCGCTCCTTCTCTTCGTGCACCATCATAGAAAACGGTTTCCTATGAATGTGCATGTGTGGGCTCGCTCCTGTGTGTGTCTGACCTACTCTCTACTAGGATTTCATTGGCAGCAACAGGAGTGAATGGCTCCCATTGTTGCCTCTGTCCTGTGAATGCAGGGAGACAGGAGAGAACTGCTAGAGAAGGGCATAGTGCTGTTTGAGTGAGGACTCGAGCAAGGATAAGAGGCTGGGGGGATACAAATACTGGGACATTTTACCTTAATGCAGAGAGCGAATCCCAGAGCGTTTGGGTATAAACTTACAAGCCAATCTCAATGCACTGTTTAGTTGGGTGACTGTGGCAAAGAAAGAAGAGGGAGAGAAAATAGAAATATAATTTTGCCCCTGTACAAGATCATTAGTAAGGCCCCATCTAGAATATGCAGTTCAGGTTTAGGCACAAGTTTAAAAAAAAGGATATTGGATAACTGGAAGCAGAGAAGGGTAACCAGGCTGATAACATGTTAATTCCCCTCCATTTTAGCCTATGTATCCATGCACATTATAGGCATTTTCAGTGTGCGTGGACACACAGGCTAACATGGAGGCGCGTTAACAGGCAGAGAAAAGTAAAAGTTCAAAACTGCTCAAACGCTTGTAGAAGAGCAGCTTCTTTGAGCTGCGGTGTGCATGAGGCCTTAGAGGTATGAAGGAGCTCAGCTATGAGGAATGATTAGCTGAACTGAATATACAGTCAGGTCCATAAATATTGGGACATTGACACAATTCTAATCTTTTTGGCTCTATACACCACAATGGATTTCATAGTTAGTAAGGTTGAATAAAGACATCAGTCCATCCAGTTCAACCTGAGCGAGTGTCTACAATTGTCCCCATCCCTGTACACTGCACACTCACATCAGTCCCTACCCTCAAGGAGCCCACAATCTAAGGTCCCCATTCATATACTAGGGCCAATTTTTTTTTGGACAGAAGCCAATTAACCTACCTGCATGTCTTTGGATTGTGGGAGGAAACCGGAGTAGCCGGAGGAAACCCACGCAGGCACAGGGAGAACATGCAAACTCCAGGCAGGAAGTGTCGTGGTTGGGATTCGAACCAGCGACCCTTCTTACTGCTAGGTGAGAGTGCTAACCACTACACCACTGTGCTGGATTTGAAATGAAACGAACAAGATGTGCTTTAACTGCAGACTTTCAGATTTAATTTGAGGGTATTTACAATCAGATCAGGTGAACGGTGTAGGAATTACAACAGTTTGTATATGTGCCTCACACTTTTTAAGGGACCAAAAGTAATGGGACAATTGGCTGCTCAGCTGTTTCATGGACAGGTGTGTGTTATTCCCTCATTATCCCATTTACAAGGAGCAGATAAAAGGTCCAGAGTTCTTTTCAAGTGTGCTATTTGCATTTGGAATCTGTTGCTGTCAACTCTCAATATGAGATCCAAAGAGCTGTCACTATCAGTAAAGCAAGCCATCATTAGGCTGAAAAAACAAAACAAACCCATCAGAAAGATAGCAAAAACATTAGGTGTGGCCAAATCAACTGGTTGGAACATCTTTAAAAAGAAAGAACGTACCGGTGAGCTCAGTAACACCAAAAGACCCGGAAGACCACGGAAAACAACTGTGGTAGATGACCAAAGAATTCTTTCCCTGGTGAAGAAAACACCCTTCACAACAGTTAGCCAGATCAAGAACACTCTCCAGGAGGTAGGTGTATGTGTATCAAAGTCAACAATCAAGAGAAGACTTCACCAGAGTGAATACAGAGGGTTCTTTACAAGATGTAAACCATTGGTGAGCCTCAAAAACAGGAAGGCCAGATTAGAGTTTGCCAAACAACATCTAAAAAAAGCCTTCACAGTTCTGGAACAACATCCTATGGACAGATGAGACCAAGATCAACTTGTATCAGAGTCTTGCCCCGGTGGATCTAGTCATGGATAGGCTGCTTGGATAATGTGGGGATAAAGTAAATGACTGCAATGGCTATAATGTAAGAATATAGAAAGGATGTGCCTTTTACCATATGCTATAATATGTGACTAAACAACAGGAAGTGTTACCTGTTGGTTGGATATTGTTGGATGTATACCACCTTTTTGTTCAATAAAAACCTTTTTGTTGGTAAAAAAAAAACTTGTATCAGAGTGATGGGAAGAGAAGAGTATGGAGAAAGAAAGGAACAGCACATGATCCAAAGCATACCACCCCATCAGTGAAGCATGGTGGTGGTAGTGTCATGGCATGGGCATGTATGGCTGCCAATGGAACTGGTTTTCTTGTATTTATTGATGATGTGACTGCTGACAAGCAGCAGGATGAATTCTGAAGTGTTTCGGGCAATATTATCTGCTCATATTCAGCAAATTGCTTCAGAACTCATTGGACGGCGCTTCACAGTGCAGACGGATAATGACCCGAAGCATACTCCGAAAGCAACCAAAGAGTTTTTTAAGGGAAAGAAGTGGAATGTTATGCAATGGCCAAGTCAATCACCTGACCTGAATCCGATTGAGCATGCATTTCACTTGCTGAAGAAAAAACTGAAGGGAAAATGCCCCAAGAACAAGCAGGAACTGAAGACAGTTGCAGTAGAGGCCTGGCAGAGCATCATCAGGGATGAAACCCAGCGTCTGGTGATTGTCTATGCGTTCCAGACTTCAGGCTGTAATTGACTGCAAAGGATTTGCAACCAAGTATTTAAAAAGTGAAAGTTTGATGGATGATTGTTACTCTGTCTCGTTACTTTTGGTCCCTTAAAAAGTGGGAGGCACATATACAAACTGTTGTAATTCCTACACTGTTCACCTGATTTGGATGTATACCCTCAAATTAAAGCTGAAAGTCTGCAGTTAAAGCACATCTTGTTTGTTTCATTTCAAATCCATTGTGGTGGTGTATAGAGCCAAAAAGATTAGAATTGTATTGATGTCCCAATATTTATGGACCTGACTGTATTCTCTTGAGAAGAGGAGATTAAGGGAGGATATGATCGACATGTATAAATGCATAAGTGGTCCATATAGTGAACTTGGTGAAGTTATTCTGTCATCACAGAGGACAAAGGGGCTCTCTATATCTGGAGGAAGAGAGATTTACCCTTGAAATACAGGAAGGCTTCTTCAGAGTAAGAGTTGTGAAAATGTGGAATAGACTCACTCAAGTGCTGGTTTTGGCCAGCTCAGTAGAAAAAAAAGGCCTGGATGCTTTCCCAGATGCACAAAATATAGCTGGATACTGATATTTATAGGTAAAGTTGATCCAGGGAATATCAGATTGCCTCTTGGGGATCAGGATGGCGACCCCCCCCCCCCCCCCCCCCCCTGCTGGAGCAAACTACAGCAGATTTTATTGTTTTTTTTGTTTGTTTTTTTTTACTTCCTCTGGATCAACTGTGGTTATAGGATTGTGTACATTGAGGTTTTCTATTTGTGTGTATGCTTATTGTTTGTATTTTTTTTTTCTCTGTAGGTTGAAAGTTTTTTTCAGCCAGACTAAGTATGTAACTATATTGACCTCTAAGTTTTGAGGTCCTTCTGTCACAAGGTGGGCCGTATTAGCATTATGGTTGTCCTGAAAGGGCCGGCTGTATCTGTAGGACTATATACATTTATTCAGGGCTTTTTTTTTTCTCGAGGAGCAGGTGCAGGAACTCAACCACACCTCCCCCTCGACGAACCGCATCGAACAGTGGGTGTGGCCAAATTGCTCTAACAGTGGAAAGAATCTTAAAGGGGCAATGAATACCAGGGCTGCACAGTTGAGTGTGCTACAGAGTGCATGTTGCACTGTCGTTTACATTCCGTCCTTCCGTCATTTTTCTTCATACACTTTGACCAAAATGTATACGGTTACATTTCTTTGGTAAAAAATAACCCAAATTGGTGAATATTATGTGGTCTGTGTGAAAGTTAGTCTACAAGCTATGGTACCAATCATTGAAAATTGATTACACCTGATGTACAGACGGCATCTTAATCTAATTTTTTGAGGCCCTAACAGTACAAATACCCCCCCCCCCCCCCCCCCCCCAAATTACATGGCATGGGGAGTTTTTTGAAGTTGGAAATTTTTTTTTCCCACAATTATTTTGAAAATAAAGAAAAATTTCATATTAACAAGTTTTCTTACACACGGCATAGGCATATGGTCACCATTTTTTTATTTTTTGAACGATTTTGCACTTTGGTTGCACTGTATTGTTTGCGCTATTTTTGCACTGTATTTAGATTTCATTTAGGTTTGTGTTTATGGTAATCTATTATACTCTCAGCAATAGACATCAGTTTTGGGGGGTGCATTTAGGAATTTTACACCAGCGCTGCTTTTCTTTTCTTTTTTTCATACTTTCAAACCGTATATATATTTTTTAGTAGAGGCACTAAAAAATAAAAATTGTGGGTTTTGCAATTTTTTATGTCACACGGTATTTGCGCAGCAGTTTTTCAGACGTGATTTTTTTTGGGGGGGCAAAAATACACTTTAATGAATGTTAATGCACACAAACACATCGTTTTATATATATATATATATATATATATATATATATATATATATATATTATTAGAGTCATGGGCATCCGCAGTTCTTTTCTCGGGGGGGGGGGGGGGAGCATCATTTTAAGGTCACCCATGCTCTGCCCCTTTAAAGCCCCATACACACGGTCGGATTTTCGCATGGATTCTGTCCTATCGGACAATGTTGTCGAAAAATCCGACCGTGTGTAGGCACCATCAGACAGTGTACGTCGGATTGTCCGACGGACAAAGTCCTATCTCCTGCTGGATAGATTTTTCGACAACAAAGTCCGATCACACCAAATCCGATCGTGTGTATCGAATTCCTGACGGACAAAGTGCCACGCATGCTCAGATCACATTACAAGACCAAAGCTATTGGCTACTAGCCTCTACGTAGTCCCGTCGTTCGCAACAAACGTCACCACGTTCAGAATGATCGGATTTTCCGACAACTTTGTCCGACCGTGTGTACGCAAAACCAACATCGGACAAAGTACGACAGACAGGATCCGACGGACCTGGTCCTCGGATAATCCGCGCGTGTGTATGGGGCTTTAGACAATGTCATGAAGCGGAGGGGCTGAGTCATTATGACATAAGGTGCATGCATTTGCCCATCATATGCAGCCTCACTGTGCCCATCAATTGCAGCCTCGCTGTGCCCATAAAATGTGGGTGTACAGTGTGTATATAGAGGGTGGATGGTATTAGTGTATATAGGAAGGAAGGTGGGTGTGCTTATATAGCTGTATACAGGACAGATAATGTATATCTGCAGTCAGTGATGACGGAAGAAGGTCTCTATATACAGGAAGGAAGGTGGGTGTATATACAACTATCTATACACCCATCTTCCTTCCTGTATATAGAGACCGTCCTCCATCATCACTGACTGCAGACAGGGATGGGCCGAGCACCCCCCTGTTCAGTTCGCAGCAGAACTTCTGAACAGGGGAAGTGTTCTAACCCAAACAGCAAACTCCATTGAAGCCTATGGGAGCCGAAAAGGCAAAATAAAAAGTGTCCATTTTAAAGGCTTATATGCAAGTAATTGGCCATAAAAGGGGTATGGGGGTCTGGGCACTGCCCTTGAGTATCAATAAACTTTTTTTTTTTTTTTCAGGAGCAGTGATTTTTAATGATGCTAAAGAGGAACTGCAGTTTGCTCACATAATTTGCCATTCTGAAGCTTCCCTCCAACCATTTTGCATATTATTTTATATATACTGTTATTCTGTACTTGCCAAATATGCTGCAGAAATCTCCCTCCACTAAGTCTGGCTGCATCCATTTTGTGGGCAGCTGAAGCTGCTGCCTGTTCACTTTCTGGTTTTACGCAGACACACAGAGGCACACCTCCAGCTCTGCAGCTCTCATTGGCCAACTTATGACTCATCCCCCCTCCCTTCCTGGCAAACTCTCAGGAGTGTGGGAGAGAGAGCTGTGCATGATATCATAAGCATAGGCTTTTTTTACCAGAAAAGAAATGGGAAGTGGGCTGTATAAGGTATTTACTGGCAGAAAAAAAAAAAATGTTTTACTATCCAAGGGCAGAAGATTTAATAGATGGAAAGATAAAAAAAATTACTGAAGGTCCGCTTTAAAGTGAAACAATAAAAATGAAAAATTCCTTTAACCACTTGCCGACCACCTGCCGCCGATGTACTGGGGCAAGGTGCCTCGGCTGCCCAAATTGCTGTACCGGTACAGCGATTCACGCACTAGCTTTCATGGGCACACGCTCTGATTGATCAGCAGGGGAGCCAATCAGTGGGTCCGGCAGACTCTGTCCGGCAGACGCCCGCGATTGTTCCCTGCAGAGACAGAACGGGGATCTGCCGAAGTAAACAAGGCAGATCTCCATTCTGTCACGGGATGACACTAAGATCTGTCTTCCTGCTAAGCAGGAGATGGATCTGTGTGTGTCCCCTATAAAGTTAGAAAACACAAACCGGGAACACATTTAACTCCTTGATCTCCCCTGATTTTAACCCCTATCAGTGCTATTTTTAGCACTGATCACTGTAATAATGTCACTGGTTCTCAAAAAAGTATAAAAAACGCTGATCACCGCCATTACTAGAAAAAAAAAAATGCCATAAATCTATCCCCTATTTTGTATACACTACAAAATATTTTGTTTACACTATAACTTTTGCGCAAACCAATCAATATACGCTTATTGGGAATTTACCAAAAATATGTAGAATACATATTGGCCTAAACTGATGAATACATTTAGTTTTTTTATATATATTTTTTTTTGAATATGTATTATAGCAGAAAGTAGAAAATATTTTTTTCAAAATTGGTGGTCTTTTTTTGTTAATGGCGCAAAAAAAAAAGAGGTGATCAAATACCACCAAAAGAAAGCTCTATTTGTGGGAAATAAAGGACGTCAATTTTGTTTGGGTACAACGTCGCATGACCGCACAATTGTCAGTTAAAGTAACGCAGTGCTGTATCGCAAAAAATGGCCTGGTCATTGAGGGGGTAAATCCTTCTGGGGCTGAAGTGGTTAAATATCGTGCCTGGGGGTCCCCTTAGTCTGCACGCCAAAATACCAGACCCTTATCCGAGCATGCAGCCTGGCAGGTCAGGAAAGAGGGGGACGAGTGAGCCCCCTCCTGAACCATACCAGGCCACATGCCCTCCAACATGGTGGTTTGGGGCGGGGGGGCTGTGCTTCCCCCCTACCCCAAAGCACCTTGTCCCTATGTTGATGGGGACAAGGGCCTCTTCCCAACAACTCTGGGCTGTGATTGCCGGGGGCTCATCGGAATCTGGAAGCCCCCTTTATCAAGGGGCCCCCCAGATCCTGCCCCCCCCCCCTATGTGGATGGGTATCGGGTACATTGTACCCATACCCATTCACCAAAAAAGTGTCAAAGTAAAAACCACAAGAGACAGGTTTTTGACCAATCCTTTATTAAAAAATAGGTGTCCCGCAATGTAAATCCGTCAATCACCCCACGGACCCAAAAAAATAGAAAATGTCAAACACATTGGAGGCTACCTGCCTTATGCGCTCTCTGCACTTTGACAGCTCTTGTATATAGAAGGAGCGGGCCACCAGTTAAGTCACCCGGTGCCCCCCCCCGCCCCTGCCTGTGGACGCCCATGATTGGAGTCTATCCAAGC
This sequence comes from Lithobates sylvaticus, assembly GCA_028564925.1. NCBI lineage: Eukaryota > Metazoa > Chordata > Amphibia > Anura > Ranidae > Lithobates > Lithobates sylvaticus. The sequence goes on from CM053026.1 coordinate 442,103,839, forward strand.
TTTATCCTGTGCCACGCCTTTGTTGATGTTGCCCCCAAAACACACTGGCTGCCCCTATTTGACACCTTCAATAACAACCGAAACTACTTTGGATTCCTAATGTCACCTTTGCACCCCTTTGAAGCTGAACGAGTGCTTGATCAGCTTCTTCCCTGACACAGCAGCCGGGGAAAGACAGCTCTGAAACCAGAATTGATGAGCAGCTTGTCGTTTCTGGCCTCATTCAGTGCAGAGATCCACGAATGGATCCTGATTGTTCTCTGCTCTCCCCCAACACCCACCATGGGCCATGGCTGCATGAGTGCAGCAGTAGTAGCAGATGAGCCCAGGATACATGGTAAGTGGGGGGTGGGGGAATTGGCACCTTGCAGCATGTGTAGAATTGATCAGGTGGCTGTTACACAAAATAATGCCCAATGTTTTGGTTAAATATGGTGTTGTTATGAGTAAATAGATACCAAACATGTCTTGCTTCAAAATTGCGCACACTTGTGGAATGGTGCCAAACTACAGTATTTAAAAATCTCCATAGGCGATGCTTTATAAGCCTTTTGCAGGTTACCAGTTTAGAGTTGGAGGAGAATTATTGCTCACACTGGCACGTGGCAATACCTCACTTGTGGTGTGATCGCAGTTTATATTTGCATGCGTTCGCCTTCGCCTTTTACACTGTTTCTTTGAAAAAAAAAATATTTGGTACAGTGTGGCAGATGTTGATTTGCACTATGGACAGGAACAGATGGTGCTTGGCATTGGACACAGCCATCATATTGGGAAGGCCAATCAGAGCCCATATGCCAATTTCTGATGTGCTGTGTCCGAGGGAGACAGGGACAGCCATCACAGGATCGTGCCGGTGCATGTCCACACGTTCTGACAGGACATACGGGTTTATCCAGTCAAAACAGCACTTGTCCCACCCGGCTGTTTATGTACAGTGCCCGGGTGGAAAGCAGTTAATAATGTTGTAGAGAAAAGCAGCCACTCTTCTGTTTGGTATCATTTACATGCACCATACTGAACGTGGGCCAGAAAAAACTGAGAGGGTTGTCTAAAGCGATCAGAAAGGAAACTATAGTCCAGTGTGTCAACGGTAAAGGCTATAATACCATCTCTAAGCAGCTTGATATTCCTGTGCTTGCAGTTTCAAATATTAATAATTTTAACGTCCATGGGAGTGTAAGCAACCTCCCTGGACATGGCTGCAAGAGGAATATCATCCCCAGACTAAACAGACGTATGGTATACAAAGAGCCAAGGCATACAAGTGGAACGCCATGATCAAGGTACATCAGTGTCTGATTGTACCATCCTTTGCTTTTTGAGTGACTGTTGGTTTAAAAGAAGACCTAGTAGGGGTCCGCTGTTAAAAAGAACCCACAAAGTCACAATGCTTCTGGAGCTTTTTAGCAAGTCATTTCAGCTATATCTTCATAGACAAATAAAATGGAGCAGACTGAATCTCGGGCAGATGTCAATAGTAACCAATCCTCTTTTATCATCTTCTTGTTTGATTAAACTTTGAAAATGAAGCTAATTGGTTGCCATGCACAGCAGCTGATTTTTTTGGTTGATTTCTCTTACTGTACCTACTGTGTGGTTATGCTTTGGGGCTGCTTTTCAGCATCTGACACGGTGGTGGTAAATCTTTGCAGGCCAAAATTAAATCTCAAAATGGTCAGGTTGTTCTGGAGGGGGGATGTACTGCCCAGGGTCAGAAAGCCCTGTCAATCACAAGTGATGGGTTCATTAACAGGATAATGGCCCAAAACACAGTTCAACGCACCCAATAATGGCTAAGAACAAAACATTGGACTGTTCTGAAGTGGCCTAATATGAGCCTCAATCAGAACATCTATGGGGGCTGAAAAATGCAGTCTTCCGAAGGCACCCTTCAAATTTGAGCCGAGCAGTTTTCTCAGAGTAGGCAAACTTACCTGTTGATGAGTGCATTGAAGTCTCATTGAAAGCCACTGAAATCTATTGTTTGCAGTAACTGCCTTAAGGCTGTGCAACACAATATTCCATTAAAGTACCCATTGTTTTTACCCATTGCATTTTCACTTATTTAATTTAAAATGTTATATTAAAAAAAAATTTAAAGTTAAGTCAGATTTTGATATAATATGGAACAAACAGTGATGGATGCCAGTTTTGTTTTACATTATTTCACAGAAAATGATAGGTTCTTCCTTTTTTTTTTTTCTTGGCAGGATACCAACACATTTTGTTCGCAGCTGTGAATCAAACACTCTGGGCCTACCCCCAATCTTTTTCCCACTGTCTGAAACACCTAGAGACCCATTTTATTCTAGGTAGCTGTGGCTCCTCATCCAGGTGCAAAATCTGAAGTGGAATATTGGTATCCTTTCTTGACACTTATTCCTTGTATTCTGTGTAAATCTCCCCCACCTTACCACCTCCGTTCAGACCTATTTCTCAGCAATGCTCGACAAGACACCAAGCACTCCTCCAGCAGCCTTTTATTGGCATATATGGGCCAGTATTAATGGCCAATTGTTTGCTTCCAGCGAGTTTTGCATTCCCATACGGAGCTTTAAAAATCTGCTTGAGCCAGGTCAAAAGGAGGTCAAATGTATCTGTTAATGCTCTCAGAAGTGTCTCAAGCTGTGATGCCATCAATGCAAGCCCAAAGCCCGTTTAATACAGGCCCTTATACTTTTTTTATTGAATCTTCCATCCATTGTGTTTTTTTTGGCGAAGGGGGGGGGGGGGTTGGCCATTGTTTCTCTTTTTGTAAGCAGCTTTTTCTTTTAAACTGCTTCTAAGGTCAGCATCTTGTTGTTGTTGTTGTTCTTCTTCTTCTTCTTCTTCTTCTTCTTCCAAACATATCTATACTTGCCTGCTCCATTATCAGACATCGGGTCTCGCCCCTGCACACCTGCTCCCGTTTCACTGAATTTGACTGACAGCAGTGGGAGCCAATGGCTCCTGCTGCTATCAATCTGTCCAATTAGGAGAGATAGAGGTTGAAACGGCTGCGCCCGTGCACATCGCTGGATCGAATCAGGTTATAAAAAGGGGGTTTCTGGGGGGGGAGCTGCAGCACAGGTGGTTTTTCACCTTAACCACTTATGGACCAGCTGCCGTCATTATACGTCTGTACTTTGACGTACAATACCGGGGTTATTGCAGCTGGTATTTTCTTTAATGGCGGGCGGTCCTCTCTCCGTGGCGGGATCACTTTTAATGGTGGCAGTCTTTTTGACCCCATATCTCACAGGACAGATACTGGGATGGTGCTGGTAAACCTGTGGCTCAAGGTGTGACCAAACTGACAAACACTGAAAAAACAAGATTGCATACGTGTGTCTAAAGTAGTAACTCAAACCGGGTAACCTGTAGAAATTTTTAACCGTCTCCTATGGAGATTTTTAAGGGTCAAAATTTGTCGCCATTCCACGAGCGGGGGAGCAATTTTGAAGCATGACATGTTGGGTATCAATTAACTCAGCATAACATTATCTTTCACAATATAAAAAAAAATTGGCTAACTTTACTGTTTACTGTCTTATTTTTTTATTTTAAAAAGTGTACAGTGGTGTGAAAAAGTGTTTGCCCCCTTCCTCATTTCCTGTTCCTTTGCATGTTTGTCACACTTAAGTGTTTCGGAACATCAAACCAATTTAAACAATAGTCAAGGACAACACAAGTAAACACAAAATGCAATTTGTAAATGAAGGTGTTTATTATTAAAGGTGAAAAAAAATCCAAACCATCATGGCCCTGTGTGAAAAAGTGATTGCCCCCTAAACCTAATAACTGGTTGGGCCACCCTTAGCAGCAACAACTGCAACCAAGCGCTTGCGATAACGTGCAATGAGGCTTTTACAGCGTCCTGGAGGAATTTTGGCCCACTCATCCTTGCAGAATTGTCCTAATTCAGTTACATTAGAGGGTTTTCGAGCATGAACGGCCTTTTTAAGGTCATACCACAACATCTCAATAGGATTCAGGTCAGGACTTTGGCTAGGCCACTCCAAAGTCTTGATTTTGTTTTTCTTAAGCCATTCGGTGGTGGACTTGCTGGTGTGTTTAGGATCATTGTCCTGCTGCAGAACCCAAGTTCGTTTCAGCTTGAGTACACGAACAGATGGTCGGACATTCTCCTTCAGGATCTCTTGGTAGACAGCAGAATTCATAGTTCCTTTTATCACGGCAAGTCTTCCAGGTCCTGAAGCAGCAAAACAGCCCCAGACCATCACACTACCACCACCATATTTTACTGTTGGTATAATGTTCTTTTTCTGAAATGCAGTGTTCCTTCTACGCCAGATATACTTGGACACACACCTTCCAAAGAGTTCCACTTTTGTCTCATCGGTCCACAGAATGTTGTCCCAAAAGTCTTGGGGATCATCAAGATGTGTTGTGGAGAAATTGAGACGAGCTTTGATGTTCTTTTTGCTCAGCAGTGGTTTTCTCCTTGGAACTCTGCCATGCAGGCCATTTTTGCCCAGTCTTTTCCTGATGGTGGAGGCATGAACGCTGACCTTAACTGAGGCAAGTGAGGCCTGCAGTTCCTTGGACGTTGTTGTGGGGTCTTTTGTGACCTCTTGGATGAGTCGTCGCTGCGCTCTTGGGGTAATTTTGGGCGGCCGGCCACTCCTGGGAAGGTTCACCACTGTTCCATGTCTTCGCCATTTGTGGATAATGGCTCTCACTGTGGTTCGCTGGATTCCCAAAGCTTTGGAAATGGCTTTATAACCCTTTCCAGACTGATAGATCTCAATTACTTTCTTTCTCAATTGTTCCTGAATTTCTTTGGGTCTCTGCATGATGTGTAGCTTTTAAGGATCTTCTGGTGGACCTTACTGTGTCAAGCAGCTCCTATTTAAGTGATGCCTTGATTGTGAACAGGTGTGGCAATAATCAGGCCTGGGTGTGGCTAGAGAAATTGAACTCAGGTGTGGACAACCACAGTTATAGTATGTTTTAACAAGGGGGGCAATCACTTTTTCACACAGGGCCATGATGGTTTGGATTTTTTTTCACCTTTAATAATAAACACCTTCATTTACAAATTGCATTTTGTGTTTACTTGTGTTGTCCTTGACTATTGTTTAAATTGGTTTGATGTTCCGAAACACTTAAGTGTGACAAACATGCAAAGGAACAGGAAATGAGGAAGGGGGCAAACACTTTTTCACACCACTGTATTTGTTCCCAAGAAATTGCACTTGTAAGATTGCTGCGATAATACGGTGTGACATAAAGTATTACAACGGCCGCCATTTTATTCTCTAGGGTGTCTGAAAAATATATATATATATATAATGTTTTGGGGTTCTAAGTGATTTTCTAGCAAAAATAACGCATTTTAACTTTTAAACAAGTTTGAAAAATAGTCCTGGTCCTTAAATGGTTAATGCATTAAGATGAAAAACATTGAGGCTTTACAACTACTTTAATCCTGTTGTGGGATAATGCACAGCATTTTTGTAGACTGAGTGGTATCTGCCTTGCTCAGTGGTGTTTTGCTTGGCTACTTATTATTGGTTATTTTTAAGTTCTTTATTCTAGCAACGCTCTGAAAGTACATAGAATAGAATGTGATACAGGGCATCAAGGCAAGATTAAACGTAAATTAGAGATGACTTTTCATACCATATAAAAATAAAGTTGACCCTGAACAGTTTGCATTTGTCTCTTGTGAATAAGTGAAATAAACATTCGGGGTTATTTACTAAAGGAAAATCCACTTTGCACTGCAAGTGCACTTGGAAGTAAAGTCGCTGTAGATCCGAGGGGGACATGCAAAGAAAATAAAAAACAGCATTTTAGCTTGCAAATGATTGGATGATAAAATCAGCAGAGCTTCCATTCATTTCACATCTACCCAGGGGCGTAACTAGAAATCACAGGGCCCCATAGCAAAATGTTGTATGGGGCCCCCCCTGTAAACAGTCCGTCCCCACAAAAAAAAATGAACTGTGCAAAACAGATGACAGTCTGTCTCCCACTCCCTTCCTACCTCTTGTCTAGACTTCAGAGCCTCCTCATGTGCCGAAAACGATGTCCCTTCACAGGCGCGCTCGAGCGCTCTGCCCCACCCACTCTGCTCTGTGCTCCTGCCTCCTGCTGTACGCAGCTGCGTGTGTCGGGACACAGCCGGACTCGAGGGGCCCGGGGAGGCTTAACAGTAAACTTACATTCCTCATCCTCACCTGGACAATTTTTTTGTCGGTGGGCGGAATCTTATTAAAATTAGGGGGTGGACATTTGTTTGTAGGTGTGGCCTAGTGGGGAAAGAAAAATGCGGCGCACAAAGCGCGCCATGGTAAAGTATGGGCTTGGTTTAATCGTACTATTGGGTGTGACTTACAGGGGCGTGACTCAAAGGGGTGTGGTTAGAGTCTGAGATGAACGAGGGATGGAGGGAGAAACAAAGAAAGAAAGAGAGAGAGAGGAAGGAAAAAAAGAGGAATGAAGGGACAGCAGGCCCAGATCCTACACCACAATAGAAATATGTGTATTCTAGTGTAAGTGTATGTAAGTTAGCAATCAGATAAAGGTATTCCAAACACCTGGTGTTGGCGCTTCAATCATCCCGGCACCATGATTGTTATGGTTTCAGGGTGATTAAAGCGCATTATTTCTATTATTACATTGTAGTGTAAAATAAAATACTTCAACTCACCATAATGCAGAATCAGAATCAGTGGGAGCCCTGAGTGTGTCACTTGCCACCAGATGCCATCAGGTGTCCCCAGCGGAGTGCTTCCTTACATCTCAGGTGTCCCCAGCGGAGTGCTTCCTTACTTCTCAGGTGTCACTGTCCCCAGCCAGCGGAGTGCTTCCTTACTTCTCAGATGTCACTGTCCCCAGCCAGCGGAGTGCTTCCTTACTTCTCATGTGTCACTGTCCCCAGCCAGCGGAGTGCTTCCTTACTTCTCAGGTGTCACTGTCCCCAGCCAGCGGAGTGCTTCCTTACTTCTCAGGTGTCACTGTCCCCAGCCAGCGGAGTGCTTCCTTACTTCTCAGGTGTCACTGTCCCCAGTCAGCAGAGTGCTTCCTTACTTCTCAGGTGTCACTGTCCCCAGCCAGCGGAGTGCTTCCTTACTTCTCAGGTGTCACTGTCCCCAGCCAGCGGAGTGCTTCCTTACTTCTCAGGTGTCACTGTCCCCAGCCAGCGGAGTGCCTCCTTACATCTCAGGTGTCACTGTCCCCAGCCAGCGGAGTGCTTCCTTACATCTCAGGTGTCACTGTCCCCAGCCAGCGGAGTGCTTCCTTACTTCTCAGGTGTCACTGTCCCCAGCCAACGGAGTGCTTCCTTACTTCTCAGGTGTCACTGTCCCCAGCCAGCGGAGTGCCTCCTTACTTCTCAGGTGTCACTGTCCCCAGCCAGCGGAGTGCCTCCTTACATCTCGGGTGTCACTGTCCCCAGCCAGCGGAGTGCCTCCTTACATCTCAGGTGTCACTGTCCCCAGCCAGCGGAGTGCTTCCTTACTTCTCAGGTGTCACTGTCCCCAGCCAGCAGAGTGCCTCCTTACTTCTCAGGTGTCACTGTCCCCAGCCAGCGGAGTGCCTCCTTACATCTCAGGTGTCACTGTCCCCAGCCAACGGAGTGCTTCCTTACTTCTCAGGTGTCACTGTCCCCAGCCAGCGGTGTGCTTCCTTACTTCTCAGGTGTCACTGTCCCCAGCCAGCGGAGTGCCTCCTTAAATCTCAGGTGTCACTGTCCCCAGCCAGCGGAGTGCTTCCTTACTTCTCAGGTGTCACTGTCCCCAGCCAGCAGAGTGCCTCCTTACTTCTCAGGTGTCACTGTCCCCAGCCAGCGGAGTGCCTCCTTACATCTCAGGTGTCACTGTCCCCAGCCAACGGAGTGCTTCCTTACTTCTCAGGTGTCACTGTCCCCAGCCAGCGGTGTGCTTCCTTACTTCTCAGGTGTCACTGTCCCCAGCCAGCGGAGTGCCTCCTTAAATCTCAGGTGTCACTGTCCCCAGCCAGCGGAGTGCCTCCTTACATCTCGGGTGTCACTGTCCCCAGCCAGCGGAGTGCCTCCTTACATCTCAGGTGTCACTGTCCCCAGCCAGCGGAGTGCTTCCTTACTTCTCAGGTGTCACTGTCCCCAGCCAGCAGAGTGCCTCCTTACTTCTCAGGTGTCACTGTCCCCAGCCAGCGGAGTGCCTCCTTACATCTCAGGTGTCACTGTCCCCAGCCATCGGAGTGCTTCCTTACTTCTCAGGTGTCACTGTCCCCAGCCAGCGGTGTGCTTCCTTACTTCTCAGGTGTCACTGTCCCCAGCCAGCGGAGTGCCTCCTTAAATCTCAGGTGTCACTGTCCCCAGCCAGCGGAGTGCTTCCTTACTTCTCAGGTGTCACTGTCCCCAGCCAGCAGAGTGCCTCCTTACTTCTCAGGTGTCACTGTCCCCAGCCAGCGGTGTGCTTCCTTACTTCTCAGGTGTCACTGTCCCCAGCCAGCGGAGTGCCTCCTTACATCTCAGGTGTCACTGTCCCCAGCCAACGGAGTGCTTCCTTACTTCTCAGGTGTCACTGTCCCCAGCCAGCGGTGTGCTTCCTTACTTCTCAGGTGTCACTGTCCCCAGCCAGCGGAGTGCCTCCTTAAATCTCAGGTGTCACTGTCCCCAGCCAGCGGAGTGCTTCCTTACTTCTCAGGTGTCACTGTCCCCAGCCAGCAGAGTGCCTCCTTACTTCTCAGGTGTCACTGTCCCCAGCCAGCGGTGTGCTTCCTTACTTCTCAGGTGTCACTGTCCCCAGCCAGCGGAGTGCCTCCTTACATCTCAGGTGTCACTGTCCCCAGCCAACGGAGTGCTTCCTTACTTCTCAGGTGTCACTGTCCCCAGCCAGCGGTGTGCTTCCTTACTTCTCAGGTGTCACTGTCCCCAGCCAGCGGAGTGCCTCCTTAAATCTCAGGTGTCACTGTCCCCAGCCAGCGGAGTGCCTCCTTACATCTCAGGTGTCACTGTCCCCAGCCAGCGAAGTGCCTCCTTAAATCTCAGGTGTCACTGTCCCCAGCCAGCGGAGTGCCTCCTTAAATCTCAGGTTCCCCCCCCCCCCCCCCTTCCAATTGGAGCCCTCCTAAATCTCTTCCTCTCTCTCTAATATATATATATATATTTTTTTTTATATATAACAGCAGTGTCTCTGCTGCCATTACTGAAGGCCAAGGGGGGAACAAAATAGAGGCGGGGCCGGCCGGCTACAATAGAAATTTAGCTGCAGCACCGCCCACCCCCACCCCTTTCCACAGCAGGTTACAGATGACAGACAGACCGGGGCGGGGTGTGGGCGGAGCCACAGCTCTATTTCTATTATAGCCACTCGGCAGGCTCCCCTCACTAGTCTCTTAACTCTGGTCTTCAGGAAAATGGCGGCCGGCGGAGACAATATCTCCGCCTGCCGCGGACCTCTAGCGGCGGTGGCGGCGGGCAGCGAAAAAGCTAAATTTTAATTGTAAATAGGACAGGACCGCACTTGGCTGCGGGCCCTACTAGGCTGCGGGCCCCATAGCGAACGCCTGTGTCGCTATGGTGGTAGTTCCGCCACTGCATCTACCCTTTAGATTTAGAGCGACTGCACTTCCAAGTGCACTTGCAGTGCAAAGTGGATTTGCCTTTCGTAAATAACCCCCATAGTGTCTTGTTCAGGGGGTGTCATTTCTCCCAGAGCACTTGTGCTTTATTTTCCAGTAGGGAGGAGGTGTGTGTGTGTGTGTGTAAAAGAGCCCGATTAAGATTTTTTTTTGGCCAATAGTTGTTTCTATATTCAAAACTGATCCATTAGTGCCATAAGTTTCTATACAGTCTTAACCACTTAAGGACCGAGCCTCTTTCTGAGATTTGTTGTTTACAAGTTAAAACAGTTTTTTTTTTGCTAGAAAGTTACTTAGAACCCCCAAACATTATACATTTTTTTCTAACACCCTAGAGAATAAAATGGCGGTCGTTGCAATAATTTCCGTCACACCGTATTTACGCAGTGGTCTTACAAGCGCACTTTTTTTGGAAGAAATACACTTTTTTGAATAAAAAAATAGGACAACAGTAAAGTTAGCTCAATTTTTTTTTATATTGTGAAAGATAATGTTAAGCCAAGTAACCTGATACCCAACATGTCACGCTTCAAAATTGCGCCCGCTCGTGGAATGGCGACAAATATTTACCCTTAAAAATCTCCATGTTTAAAAAATTCTACAGCTTGCATGTTTTAAATTACAGAGGAGATCTAGAATTATTGCTCCCGGTCTACCGATTGCGGCTATACCTCACATGTGTGGTTTGAACACCGTTTTCATATGCGGGCGCTACTCACGTATGCGTTCGCTTCTGCACGCGAGCTCGTCGGGACGGGGCGTGTTTTTTATTTTTTATTCTTATTTATTTTATCTTTTATTTTGTATTTTTACAAAAAAAAAAAAGGAATGCATGACAGGGGCCTCTTAAATATGAGATCTGGGGGTCAAAAAGACCTCAGCTCTAATATTTACACTAAAATGCGATGGCAAAAAAAAAAAAAAAATGTTGTCATTTAAAGAAAAAAGAAAAAAAAATGGCCCTTTAGGAGCTATTGGCGGAAGTGACGTTTTGATGTCGCTTCCGCCCTGCAATGATTTGGAGACAGGTGGGGGCCATCTTCCCCTCACTCGTCTCCATGTCAGGCCACAGGAAGGATCTGATTGCCTACGCCGCTGCCGACAGCTCTGGTAAGCGGCGGAGGGCACTGGATCGCGACAGGGGGGCCCTCCCCCGCCGTGATAAAAGTGATCTTGCGGCAAATCCGGTGCAGAGACCACTTTTATCTTAAACCGGAACACTCACTGAAGAAGAGGATACCGGGGTTATGGCAGCCAGCTGCAGCCATAACAACGATACTCCTCTTCAAACAGCCGAAGTATAACGACAGTGGGCAGTCCGGAAGTGGTTAATAGAAAACAGGTGGGTATCTGCGCTAATGGGAAATAACGATCCTAGTATAAGCAGCCAGCACAATTTGTTAATAAGCAAATAATAAAGATAAAAAATCCACATGTGGCGCTATTCTAATACAAACCGTCTCATTTGTAAAAGGAAGGAGAGATGTAGTCCCTTCACCAACTTCAGTGTGTAGAAAGGCACATCACACCACGTGTGAATCCAATCTGCTTACCAGAAATCAATATAAAGCAGGCAAAAGTTAATGACTTCACAGAGGATCCTGACTCCACTTTCCAATCACTGTTTTGTAGATATGTTATGGCTCAATCGCACAGCAAGGCTTGCATCTGATACTGTCCCCATACAGCCAGGGCCGGTGCTACCACTAGGCAAACTAGGTAGTCCCCTAGGGAGCAGTGCTGCCTAGGGCATCCAACCATTGGTGTTCCTACTCTCTTCTCTCTGCAGCAAGAAACTAAGTCTCAGCATCAACAGGCAGCCACCACTCCGTTCGCACATAGTGTCAGAGGCGCAGCGGCGGTTGAGGACTGTGTCTGTGTCCCAACTTCCGAATGAATGGAAGCAAGCAAACATTCATTCATGGGAGTTGGTAGGATGTATTGATGGGTGCTGGTGAGGTAGCATTTAATGAGAGCTTCATTAAAAAGGTGGGGTATACATGGGCAGGGCAAAGGGGGGAGGCGGCAAAATTAGGTTTCGCCTAGGGTGTTAAATATCCTTGCACCAGCCCTGCATACAGCCAAAGAGCACCGATCTCCAGTAATCAGAAAACGTCTCACCCAAATGAGAGGATAACGTCGTCAAGTGAAGAAATGAAGCAGCATATAGTGAAGCCCATTTTTCATAAAAATTATTTAATGTGGTAACTTGCATCATAGTACAGGAAACTGATCATCAAGATGAAAAGCACCCGCAGCTCTCAGCGTGCTTGTGTCTCAGCCAGCCTGACATGTTTCATCCCTTTGGATATCGCCTCTGATGATATCCAATGGGATGAAACATGTCAGGCTGGCTGAGACACAAGCACGCTGAGAGCTGCGGTGCTTTTTATCTTGATGATCGGTCTCCTGTACTGTAATGTAAGTTACTACTTTCAATTATTTTTATGAAAAACAGGCTTCACTATATGCTGCTTCATTTCTTCACTTGGCGACGTTACCATCTCATTTGGGTGAGATGTTTGCGATTACTGGAGATCGTTGCTATTTGGCTGTATGGGGACAGTATCAGACGCAAGTCTTGCTGTGCGATTGAGCCATAACATATCTACAAAAGAGTGATTGGAAAGTGGAGTCGGGAGCCTATTCTATACAGTCCTGGCCAAAAATATTGTCACGCATGCATTTCTGTCAGATAATGCACCACTTCACCCAGAAAATTGTTGCAATTATAAATATTTAGGCAAATTCTCATGTTTCTTTTGTTTGTATTGGTATAACACAAAAAAGTGGAAAAACAAAAACACCCTCAATTATATATTTGGTAGCACACCCCTTGGAAAAAATAACTCAAATCCATTGCTTTCTGTAACTATCAATGAGTTTCCTACACCTCTCTACTGGAATTTTGAACCACTCTTTCACCAACTGTTCCAGGTCTCTCAGATTTGAAGGGTTCCTTTTCCCAACTGTTGTTTTCTGATCTCTGCACGGGTGCTTTATGGGATTTAGATCTGGCCTCATTGCTGGCCAGTTCAGTTCTCTCCATCTTTGTCTTAAACCATTTTTGGGTGCTTTTTGACGTGTGCTTTGGGTCATTGTCCTGCTGTATGACAGGATTTTGGCTTCCTCAGGTAAGTTCTGGCAAACTCTGTGATCAATTTTTCTCTTTCGTCCACGTCCAGGGAGTTTAGCTACAGTGTCTTGGGCTGTAAACTTCTTGACAATGTTGCGCACAGTGGACACAGGAACATTAAGATCCCTGGAGATGGACTTGTAACCTTGAAACTTTTCATGCTTTTTCACAATTTTTGTTCTTAAATCCTCAGACAATTCTTTGTTGCCCTTTCTCTTCTCCATGCAGGGCACAGATATGCACAACAGAAAGGTTGAGTTAATGTTTCACCACTTTACCTGGTTACCAGTGTGATTATATTGTCAACACCTGTTAAGTGATACAGGGGATTTTAATTACAAATTACAGGATTACCACAAACTTTGAAATGCAATTATTTCTTACCATTTTGGGAAGGTGCCAATTTTGTCCAGTCCATTTTTGGAGTTTTGCGTGGAATGTGTCAGATTTGGCTTTTTGTTTCTCCTCTTTTTTGTGTCCTACCAATACAAACAAAAGAAACATGAGAATGCCTAAACATTTTTAATTGCAAGAATTGACAGGGCGAGGTGGTGCATTATCTGACAGAAATTCAGGGGTGCCAATATTTTTGCCCATGACTGTATATTTTAAATGTGTTTTTCAGGGATAGAGATACAATTTAATTCATAGGTGTCACGATGGTTCTGGGGTATTAGAGTTTAAAGGTATTTGATTTAAGTTGTACTTGTTGGGGGGTATAATCTCTGGAGCCTCAGCTTTATTAAACTTTAAAGTAGTTCTTAACCCCAACCATTTTTTACCTTAATGCACTCCTAAAAAAAATGTTTAGGCATCGATATTGACCCCTGCCCCCACCTTACCCTAATGTCTCATTTGATCCAGCGCTGTGCCCGTCTGCAGCTCTTCTCTCTCCTCACTTACGGGTTTCACATGCTTTGCTGAGGCAGCGAGAGCCATTGGCTCCCACTGTTGCTAATCCAGGCCAGTGACAAGGGGGCAGGGCTTAAGAGCGAGACCACACGAGTGCCCCCATGAGAAGCGGCTTTCTATTGGAAGCACTAGCCAGAGAGAAGCCAGGAGTGCCAGCAGGGGGACCTGAGAAGAGGAAGTTCAGGACCGCAGGTAAGTATAGACATGTTCCTATTTGTTAAAAAAGTATAGACATGTTTGCCATAGATCTTGAATTATTTCAACAGATTTAGGAGTGAGTTATCAGGATTGGTAAGGGTGAAAAGCAGTACATATTGTATTGTTTATCCCAGGGGTGGGCAACAGACAGGTGGATTATGGAGATGGCCCGCTTGCCTCCAGCTCTCTCATCTTCACAACAGAGTGGAGAGTGAGAGGAGGCGCATTACTGGATGGAGTGCAGGAGCTGCCTCAGTTAATCTTTTGAGTTAACCAGCAGCTGATTGACTTCTAGGACGCCGGGAGGTCCTAGCAACCAATCACCAGCTTGTCACTGTGAAAAGTTTACTTCGGCAGCTCCCGCTTCCACCCTCTATCTGTCTAGTACTGTGCTGTCTCCCACTCTGCGGTATATGCACTGTCAGGTAGGAGACTGCTACCTACACAGCGCTCTGTATGTGTGTGTGTGTGCGGGGAGGGGGGGGGGAGTGATGTGTAGGGGACAGAAGATGCTGGAGGGGGATGGCAGAGGACACTACAGGGGGGTTGGTGGGTGTTATGTAAAAGGAACAGAGGACACTGCTTTGGGGTGGGTGGGTGATGTAAAGGGTGACAGAGGACACTACTATGACACATTGGGGGTTATTTACTAAAGGAAAATCCACTTTGCACTGCAAGTGCACTTGGAAGTAAAGTCGCTGTAGATCCGAGGGGGACATAGGACACAGGGCACAAGGAAAATAAAAAACAGCATTTTAGCTTGCACGCGATTGGATGATAAAATCAGCAGAGCTTCCACTCATTTCAGATCTACCCCTTAGATTTAGAGTGACTGCACTTCCAAGTGCACTTGCAGTGCAAAGTGGATTTGCCTTTCGTAAATGACTCCCATTGTGTTCTTCATGTTGTCTTTTTATTGGGAGCTTATATATAAATAAATAATTTTTTCTTGTTTGTTTTTTTAACCATTTCCGGACCGACCACCGCACATATACTGCGGCAGGATGGCCCGGCTGCGCGAAATGACGTACCTGTACGTCATTTTGTCCATGAGATACTGCGCAATACTGACTATGTCCACCGGCCATCCCCAAGCGAGGTACAGAGAGGCAGAACAAGGATCTGCCTTTGTAAACAAGGCGGATCCCCATTTTGACACGACAGTATGGAGATTGGCTGTTCCTAGTAATCAGGCACAGCGATCTCTGTGTTGTCCCAGTGAGCCCATCCCCCACGCAGTTAGAACACACTGAGGGAACACAGTTAGGTTTGATTGCCCCCTAGTGTTAGCCCCTTCCCTGCCAGTGTCATTTATACATTGATCAGTGCATTTTTTTTTAGCACTGATCACTGTATTGGTGTCACTGGTCCCCAAAAAGTGTCACTTAGGGTCAGATTTGTCCGCAGCAATGTCGCAGTCCCGCTGAAAACCGCAGCTCGCCGCCATTACCAGTAAAAACAATTAAAAAAATGAAAAGTCCCTAAATCTATCCCCTACTTTGTAGACGCTATAACTTTTGCGCAAACCAATCAATATACTTGAGTACAGCGTTGCACAACCGCGCAATTGTCAGTAAAAGCGACGCAGTGCCATATCGCAAAAAATGGCCTGGTCATTAAGGGGGTAAATTCTTCTGGCGCTGAAGTGGTTAAATGGCCTTTTAAAAGCAAGGTAATATGCACCCATAGCAAGCCAGGGGAAAATGTCACATTCTTTGTGAATTCTCGGCTTTTGGAAAATATACTGAGGTATTTAGAACCAGGAAATTTATCAGTATTGGTCTATTTAATGTGAAGTTTTTTTCCCTTTGATGGGTGTACCCTTTCATCTTGGGCTGTGCTTATGTATGGGATATAGACAATCGTTTGGTGAGCTTTCAGACCTTTTGCTAGTAGGCTGCCACATTTGTCCCAATCGTTATAAAGGTTTTGCAGCAGCAGGTGAAGAGGGATTTTGCTTTGTAGGAGTACAGAGATTTAAAGTGGAGCCTAAGGCTACTTTCACACTGGAGCGGTGGGGGCGCTGGTGGTAAAGCGGCGTTTTAGCAGCGCATTTCGGCCGCTAGCGGGGTGGTTTTACCCCCCGCGAGCGGCCAAAAAAGGGTCAATACCGCCCGCAAACTGCCGCTGCAGCGGCGCTTTGCGGGCGGGTTCGGAGCGCTGCCCCATTGTTTTCAATGGGAACGGGCGCTATAGGAGCGGTAAATATACCGCTCCTATAGCGAGCCGAAGATGCGGCTTGCAGGACATTTTCCAGCGTCCTGCAAGCGCACTGCTTCAGTGTGAAAGCCCTCGGGCTTTCACACTGAAGACACAGCAACAGCTGTTTCGGGTCGGTTTGCAGGCGCTATTTTTAGCGCAATAGCGCCTGCAAACCGCCCCAGTGTGAAAGGGGCCTTAAGCTGCAACATGAAAATGGATGGACAAGCAGGATTTTTAATGCAGAAGACACATGCTTTGTCTCTTCTGCATTAAAGCTACTTACCTGCCCTGTCCGACCCTGTACAGTAAGCTGCACAAGCGCAGCTCACTGCAAAAATTTGTCAATGCCTAATCTGATGGAACTTCTGCACATGCGCAGGAGTGATGTCATCTCAGCCCAGCTAATGACAACGGCTGGTGATCGAGGCACGGAAACCGGTTGCCCGACGATGTCAGTGGCCGACGGTGATTTCAGGGGATCGCGCATCGCTGGATTCAAGGTACGTATAGTGCCACTTTAGGTTGTTTGTTTTAATGAGGTTAGTACTGTTAGTACTGTACTGTTTTTTTTATATGTATGCCCTGCTTTTGTTGTGTTTTTTTTTTTTAATATCTTGTTCATACCTTGTTCATGTTCTAAATTTTGTATTCCAAAGATATGGATACAGTTATTGGGACACGATTGGACCAAGTAATGGTACCAATCCCAGCATTTGTGATTAGATAGTTACATATACATAGTTGCATACTATGATCAGAGATATGTCTTTGTGTTCTTCCTAGGAAATAAAATGAATGTGGGAACGTTATATGAGGGGAAAAAAAGGATGTATGGTCCTGGGGTCTTTGAGTCAAATAATACCAATAAGTTATGAGCTTTGTAGTTGTTGGTGACATTTTGCAGACCAAGAAAGATTGGACAGTGGTTCCCACAGAGGTGTCTGTCAGAGGATGGAATAAATAGTCAATCTCCTCTGAGAATTGGTACCTCTTCTACGAAGGAGTCAGGCTTATTAAAGGCCAAAGCTTACAAAGTGAATTTGATTTGGTACTGAGGTATAGTAACTACTAGGGCTACTTCAGTGTGTCCAGTGAAAGAGACCCTTTGGGAAGATGTGTGTTAGTCTTTTTTTTTCTTTTTTCTTTGTACTGTGTCTGTTCCAGCTATGGTTTAAAATTGGGAATTGTCTTTTGAAGGGTTGGATTGGTTGTTCCCGGAAATGGGTGTACTTTATAACTGCCACTGATTGTAAGGTGTAAACCGATTTACTACATGTGGCACTAGGAGCAGGTATTTACAAGTCTGAAAGTGTGGAATACCTGCAGCTGCCAGGGTGCAGCGAAGAAGCAATGTTTTCAAGACATGAGCCAATAGAAGGGAAAGTATAGATGGGCTTCTTTTACACAGGGTCACATGACTGAAATTACTTCAATTACAATTTAAATCAATATACAAAACTAAAGACAAGGGATACGGATTGTAGAGATTGGCTTTACTGAACCACAGGCTAAAACATTGGTAGATATTGTGTAGAGTTCAGTCAATGAATCCTCACACCCACTCTTTTTTTATTTTTTTCATGTGCTGATGCTCTGCTCTCTGTAGTTCAAGACTCATCCCAGTAATTGCCTAATAAACAAGAACTAAACAATAGGATCTCTATCTGTGCCTCTACTGTAAGGGATTCTTGCCTGCTGTACAACTCACATGATCATGATGTCACGAAGACAGGCTGAGATCTGGGAAATCACAAGGTCCTCTTATATTGTTTTTGTCTCTGAAACGTGGGCAAATGTAAGAGGCACCATCCGCTAAACATACCGTAATAAGACTGATTCCTAAAGCTCGGTCCTTTGTCTACTAATTTCTTCCCAGATGACCTATTTCTAATGTGGAGTTCTAGTCAGACTATTTTTAGGTAAATGTGATCATTTCTAGTTTTAACCACCATAGTTATACTGTTCACAACTGTCTAATTTTCCTAATGATTCATATAGCAGAGATCATGACCCAAACATTTGTCTTGTGGAATAATACCATTAGGTTAACAGGCAGCCTTTTAATTTTAAGAAATCTATGTAAACAAATACTGATACTTACAAATACTTACACATGGGTTCTATCTGGCATAGATTGTTTTATGTTAAGTCACTTGGCTATTAAACATAACATGATGGAATGGTTCTCAGTCAACCACTTATAGGTTTTGGCAGCAAGTATTCAAGCTTTACTACTTCAAAGTATTGTAATAAAATTGAGAGATTACAATACTTACATACATAGTTGCATAGTCTGGTTGAAAAGACACAAGTCCATCTAGTTCACCAATAGAAGGAAAAAATAAAAAATATATACAATCCTTTATATACAATCCTATAACCACAATTGATCCAGAGAAAATCAAAAAACCCCTATAAAACATCAAATTTGCTCCAGCAGAAGAAAAAAAATCCTTCTTGATCCCCCATTTGATATTCCCTTGATCAAATTTACCTATAAATATTAGTACCCACTTATATTATGTGTATCTAGGAAAGAATCAGACCTTTCTTAACCACTTCAGCCCCGGACCAATTTGCAGCTAAAGGACCAGGCCCCTTTTTGCAATTCGGCACTGCGTCGCTTTAACTAACAATTGCGCGGTCATGCGACGTGGCTCCAAAACAAAATTGGCGTCCTTTTTTTCCCACAAATAGAGCTTTCTTTTGGTGGTATTTGATCGCCCCTGCGGTTTTTATTTTTTGCGCTATAAACAAAAATAGAGCGACAATTTTGAAAAAAATGCAATATTTTTTACTTTTTGCTATAATAAATATCCCCAAAAAATATATAAAAAAACATTTTTTTTCCTCAGTTTAGGCCGATACGTATTCTTCTACATATTTTTGGTAAAAAAAATCGCAATTAGCGATTATTGATTAGTTTGCGCAAAAGTTATAGCGTTTACAAAATAGGGGATAGTTTTATAGCATTTTTATTAATATTTTTTTTTTTATTAGTAATGGCGGCGATCAGCGATTTTTATTGTGACTGCGACATTTTGGCGGACACATCGGACATTTTTGGGACATTTGTCATTTATATAGAATTCAGTGCTATTTAAATAGCACTGATTCCTATGTAAATGACAGTTGTAGTGAAGGGGTTAACCACTAGGGGGCGGGGATGAGTCAGTGTGACGTGTTGTGTTTATTTTACTGTAGGGGGCGTGGCTGTATGTGTGACGTCATTGATCGGCGTTCCCGATGAAAGGGAACCGCCGATCACTGACAGTCAGTGTAGGAAACGCGGGGAGAGGTTTGTTTACATAGACCTCTCCCCGTTCTTCAGCTCCGTAACCCGATCGCGGGATACCAGCGGCGATCGGGTCCGCTGGTCCCGCGGCCGGGGTCACGGAGCTCCCGACCGGGTCGCGAGCGCGCCGCTAGCGGCACGCGCGCGACCCACGGGCAGGCACATGCACGATCACGTACAGGTACGTGATTCTGCCTGCCCGTGCCATTCTGCTGACGTATATCTGCAGTGGCCGGTCGGGAAGCGGTTAAAACAATCTACTGAGCTGGCGAGAACCACCTTTTGGGGGAGTCTATTCCACAGTTTCACAGCTCTTAGGCCCCTTTCACACTGGGGCGTTTTTCAGGCGGTACAGCGCTAAAAATAGCGCCTGTACACCGCCTGAAAAAAACGGCCCCATTCACTCCAGTGTGAAAGCCGGCGGGCTTTCACACTGGAGCGGTGCACTAGCAGGACGATAAAAAATGTCCTGCTAGCAGCATCTTTGGAGCGGTATAGGAGCGGTGTATTCACCGCTCCTATACCGCTCCTACCCATTGATTTCAATGGGACACCGCGGTAATACTGCGGCAATACCGCCGCAAAGCGCCGCTACAGCGACGCTTTGCGGGGGATTTTAACCCTTTTTCGGCCGCTCGCGGGGGTAAAACCGCCCTGCAAGGGGCCGAATACCGCAGGCTTAAACGACGGTAAAGCAGCGCTAAATATAGCGCTGCTTTACCGTCGCCGCAGCTCCCGCCCCAGTGTGAAAGGGGTCTTACTGTGAAGAAACCTTTCTGTATTTGGAGGTAAAATCTCTTCTTCTCCGGATGTAGAGTGCCCCCCTTGTCCTCTGTGATGACCTTAAAGTAAATAACTCAACACCAAGTTCACTATATGGGCCACCTATGTATTTATACATGTTAATTATATCCTCCCTTAATCTCCTCTTTTCAAGAGAGAATAAACTCAGTTACTCTAATCTTTCCTCATAGCTGAGCGCCTTCAGCCTCTTATCAGTTTGGTTGCCCTTCTCTGCACTTTCTCCGGTTCCCCGATTTTATCCTTTTTATGAACTGGTGCCCAAAACTGAACTGCATATTCCAGATGAGGTCTTACTAATGATTTGCATACTTGCATATTGTAAAAATATATATAAATCCATGCTAGGTCACCAATAAAGAAATAATAAGCAGCCACTTGTGCAGTTATAATACCAGTTCATAACATGAATAAGAAAAAAAGCAGCACTAAAAATACAACTATATAGTTGCATAGTTACATAGTGGGTGAGGTTGAAAAAAGACACAAGTCCAACCTATGTGTGTGATTATATGTCAGTATTACATTGTATATCCCGTATGTTAGTTGTATCAGGTGCTTATCTAATAGTTTCTTGAAACTATCAATGCCCCACGCTAAGACCACTGCCTGTGGAAGGGAGTTCCACATCCTTGCCGCTCTTACAGTAAAGAACCCTCTTCATAGTTTAAGGTTAAACCTCTTTTCTTCTAATTTTAATGAGTGGCCACGAGTCTTGTTAAACTCCCTTCAGGGAAAAAGTTTTATCCCTATTGTGGGGTCACCAGTATAGTATTTGTATACTGAAATCATATCCCCTCTCGAGCGTCTCTTTTTCAGAGAGAATAAGGGCCAGTTCACACCATAGAAACGCAGTCCAGATGTGTTCCAGGTGCTTTTCTGCATACACATTTTTGATACATTCCAGTGCGTTTTTGGTGCGTTTTTGATGCAGTCCAGTGCTTTTTTTCCCCCTCTTTTTTCTTAACCTTAAATAAGGACAAGTGTGTTGCAGTGTGTTTTTGGTGCATTTAGGTGCGTTCCAGTGCGTTTTTGATGCGTTTTACAGCGTTCCAGTAAAGTCCAGTGCAGAAAAAATGCAGCATGTTCTACTTTTTTTTCTGGACCTGGAACGCACTGGAACTGACCGCACTGGTGTGAACTATGCCATTGAAAACCATATAACCTACTTTCCATGCGTTTTTGATGCAGAAAAAAACGCACTGGACTGCATGTGGTGTGAACTGGCCCTTAGTTCAGTGCTCGCAACCTTTCCTCATAACTAATATCCTCCTTTATTAGCTTTATTGCCCTTCTTTGTACTCGCTCCATTTCCAGTACATCCTTCTTTTAGAGTGGGAGAATTATCGTTTCATCTCTGGAGTTGATCCCCTTTTTAATGCATGCCAATATTCCGTTTGCTTTGTTAGCAGCAGCTTAGCATGCCATTGCTGAGCCTATCATCTACTAGGACCCCCAGGTCCTTTTCCATCCTAGATTCCCCCAGAGGTTCTCCCCCAGTGTATAGATAGCATTCATATTTTTGCCACCCAAATTGAACCTAATTTGCCATGTAGTTGCCCACCCCATTAATTTGTTCAGATCTTTTTGCAAGGTTTCCACATCCTGCGGAGAAGTTATTGCCCTGCTTAGCTTAGTATCGTCCGCAAATACAGAGATTGAACTGTTTACCCAGGGGCGTCGGTAGGGAGTGGCTAGACGTGGCTGAAGCCCCGAATGTGTCCCCGCAAAGCCCAGAGTCTCTGGAATGCCTTCATTCCATTGTTAGCCCCGACTGCCTGCCTGCTTGCTGTGACCGTACACCACGGCTGAGGTAGGTCAGACACAGAGACTAGTGTATGTATGTCATTGTCAGTGGGTCAGGCAGGTCAGTGTGTGTAGGTCAGTGGTCAGTGTGTGTAGGTCAGTTTGTGTAAGTCAGTGGTCAGTGTGTGTAGGTCAGTGGTCAGTGTGTGTAGGTCAGTGGTCAGTGTGTGTAGGTCAGTGTATGTAGGTCAGTGTGTGTAGGTCAGTGGTCAGTGTGTGTAGGTCAGTGTGTGTAGGTCAGGCACTCAGGCAGGTCAGTGGTCAGTGTATGTAGGTCAGTGTGTGTAGGTCAGTGGTCAGTGTATGTAGGTCAGTGGTCAGTGTGTGTAGGTCAGGCACTCAGGCAGGTCAGTGAGTGTAGGTCAGGCAGGTCAGTGGTCAGTGTATGTAGGTCAGGCAGGTCAGTGTGTGTAGGTCAGTGGTCAGTGTATGCAGGTCAGTGAGTGTAGGTCAGGCAGGTCAGTGAGTGTAGGTCAGGCAGGTCAGTGGTCAGTGTATGTAGGTCAGGCAGGTCAGTGTGTGTAGGTCAGTGGTCAGTGTATGCAGGTCAGTGAGTGTAGGTCAGGCAGGTCAGTGTATGTAGGTCAGGCAGGTCAGTGGTCAGTGTATGTAGGTCAGTGGTCAGTGTGTGTAGGTCAGGCAGGTCAGTGTATGTAGGTCAGGCAGGTCAGTGTATGTAGGTCAGGCAGGTCAGTGTGTGTAGGTCAGGCACTCAGGCAGGTCAGTGGTCAGTGTATGTAGGTCAGTGGTCAGTGTGTGTAGGTCTGGCAGGTCAGTGGTCAGTGTATGTAGGTCAGTGTATGTAAGCCACACATCCCCACCACCCAGGCCGCAAAAAAAATGCCGCAAACCTAGCAACGCCCCTGTGTTTACCCCCTCCTCCAGGTCGTTTATGAACAAATTAAATAGGATTGGTCCCAGCACAGAACCCTGGGGTACCCCACTACCCACCCCTGACCCACCCCTAACCATTCCCACTTATCCCCACTTACTCCCCATTTATCACCACCCTCTGAACTCACCCTTGTAGCCAGTTTTAAATCCAGGTACTCACCCTTTGGTCCATGCCAACAGACCTTATTTTGTACAGTAAACGTTTATGGGGAACTGTGTCAAATGCTTTTGCAAAATCCAGATACACCATGTCTACAGGCCTTTCTTTATCTAGATGGCAACTCACCTCCTCATAGAAGGTTAATAGATTGGTTTGGTCAGAACGATTCTTCATGAATCAATGCTGATTAATTGGAAGGCCGGGTACCGGCCTGAAGTTATGGGAGGAGCCCGGAGGGTATTTAAGCAGCCCAAAGGCCGCCGGTCTTTGTCGGTTTCCTGTGCGAGATATCTGATACGTCAGACATCTAGGACCGACTCGTTCGAGACAAGCGCTGTTGGTGCCGGTTCGTGAGCTCCGTTTCGTCTGTCCGTCTCCTTGTTGTTGCAGTCCCGCGTTCCGTGTTCGTAAGTCGTGTTGTCCCTTCGTGTCGCACTCGTGTCGCCGAGTCGCAGTTTCGTACAAAGAGTCTGGTTCGGCTGTCGCAGGTAGGGCTTCGGCTCCCATGTTTTACGTTCTCATGCACTGCTTATCATGTCACTAAACTGTGATCCACGTAGCTCACGAACCACGCACCGCTTGCCTCGAGAAACAAACATACAGCCACACGCACGTTTTTGGTCAAACACGGTCGGGAGCCACCTAGTGGCACGCACCTTCAGGGCCGCCCGCCATGACACTCCGACCGATGCGGCGTCCGGCACTCGAGGGTTCCCCTTACGCGGTCGGAGTATGCAGGCTTTGAAGCGTTCAAACGTAGCTCGCTCACGGGTGCCGTTCGCACTCACATACAGCGATCATGTCATGTCAAATCGGTCTAGTCAGTTGCCGGGTCACTGGTTACGTTCCGAGTCTGTTGGCATGTTAAACGCACGAATTACTTCGACCGTGTCGAAACATTTCATTGTATTAGCATGGCAATCATTTCATCATTTCACACATGGCTAACGTATCAGGCCACTCGGTCATGCTAAGTCATTTCGCAGCAGTTAAACAGGGCGTTCATGCCATCATTTCGATCCTGGTCGCACTCAGATTCAAGTCATGTCACACTTAGGCACGGATTTGTCTCGGGGGACCCAGGTTACGGCCGTATTACCATACATGTGTCAGAGAGTGGCCCACAGCTCGTACGGATGCGGGCTCGAGTCCAGTCTTTGGCATGACTTCGGTAATCGGCCACGTATCGGTCTGAGTCCGGTCGCATCAGGGATACATCGATTCGCACTGATTCACCTAGCCGCTCGGCCTCCTTTCTATACATGCTCCAGAGATTAGATTCGGTTACAAGTTGCTCTGTTTGTTGAAATCTAGTCTTTGTCATGGTTTCATTTCGGTCACCATACCTCTGGGTAGGTCCGGTCGCATCCATAGATGCTCCGATCGGGGCAATCCAGACGCACGACTACCCGGCCTCATTTCAATACATGCGCCAAGGGCGGAATCGCATCACAGGTTGCGTTCATTCTTGATTCTTGCCCCTGTCATGGTATCTCATTTCTGTCACCTTACCACGCCCGGCAGGAATGCAGTCACTTCCCCGTACTAATTCGTGTCGGCGTGCCCTAGGCCGGCCTCATTTCAATACATGCGCCAGGGACGGAATCGCATTAAAAAAAAAAAGAGAGACTTTGATTCTTGTCCTTGTCATGTTATGTCATTTCTATGTCACCTTACCACGCCCCGGCGTTAATTGGTCACCTCCCTGTACGAATTTGCGCCGGCGTGCCCTAGGCCGGCCGCATTTCAATACAAAAAAAAAAAAAACAGAAAGGGGTTCAGTTGGCCTCATTTCACGGTTGCCTCATTTCGGTACGTGCTCCAGAGTCCGGCTCACAGTCACCCCCATACGGTACAACCGGGCCGGGCCCTGTCACGGGAAGTTCATTTCAGTTAAGGCAACATGTCGTGTCAGTCATTCGTGTTGTTATCTGTCATTTGATTCCACAGCTGTCTCGGCAGACGACTTAAGTCACTATCGCCTGTTGTTATCATCAACGTTGGGTTCCGTCGCTCTGGACGGCAGCAGTTTCAGGCTCTTAAATAGGTACTTTCTCTCACACTCTCTCAGGTCAGTCGGATTCAGTAGGTCCACCTGCACCAGCTCGATCAGGGTTCCAGCAGGTAAAAAAAAAAAAAAAGACGCAGGGGCGTGGGGGGCTCCTGCTTTCTCATGGCAGGTACGTATACCGTAGGTTACACGTCCAAACTCATTTCTTGTCACCTCTTTATAGGCCCAGCCTGCAGACACGTGACCAGTCAACTAAGTAACGGGTCTTGGCAGCCGCCATGTCATCAGTCGGCAGCGATGACCTCACCACCCCGCTATCTCCGGCGTCAGCCTCCGAGGCTGGCAGTGTCCAGTCTCTTAGGGCATGGACAATTCCCAGGCTGTCCGCCGAGCTGAGGCGCAGAGGGATACCCTTCTCGTCCGCGGCCAGGAAGGCGGAGCTATTCAGGCTCCTCTTCCCACCACCGGCCGCAGCAGGCTCCAGCAGCCAGCAGGCGTCTCTGGAGTCTATTTCAGCCGCCGTCGCTCAGCTACACACCCTCGTGTCTTCCCTGTCTTCCTCGATCGTTGAGGTCCAGGACAGGGTGTCTCGTCTAGAGGCCAGCCCGGCTGCCACGGTTCCGGACCCTGCGGTGGTCCCAGCCATCAGTGCACCGGCCGCAGGTAGTGAGCTTGCCACGACTACCGTTCACCCTTCCCACCTGGTGCCACCCAGCGTAAGGAAGGACATTTTAGAGGGCAGAGACGTTAACCTGGCCTCACTCATGATCTCGGTCCATGACTTGGCCGAGAACAAGGCCTACACCTGTGGGGACGTCTCGGTGGTTTTGAAGGCAAAGGATCCGAGGCTCAACAGAAAGCTCACGGTGCCCGAGTTCACGCTCGCGTTCGGCATGTTCAGGGACGTGCTGTGCTCAGCCTCCCCCGGCAGGCGGGAGGAACTGGACCTCTACCTCCATTTGATCGTAGACCTGGGCCACAAATACGGTGGCTCAGCGTTCTACGATTATCATCGGTCCTTCTCGGCCAAAGCCGCGGCCAGGTTCTTACAGTTCCATTTGACAACGGACTGGAGCGTAGTGGACACTGAGTTGTTCTGCCGCCACTTTGCGGGTCTACGCTCCCCACTATGTGCTGTCTGTCAGTCAGCGTCCCACACCACGGTCTGGTGTGCCAACATAGCCTCTGGCCATCCGATAGCTAGCACGGCCTCTACCAGCACGAGCCAGGCTCAGCAGGCCCCGGCGCAAGGGCAGAAGGTGGACAAGTTGGGACGCCCGGTGCGGATGGTTGGGGGAGCCGCCATCTGCAACAACTTCAATTACGGCTCCTGCAAGTTCAGCCAGTGCCGGCTCTTGCACGTTTGCACCCTATGCCAGAGGGCGCACCCCAGGGTCCTGTGTGAGGTCAAGCAGAAGAAACCGTGACTAAGCCGGGTCAATGTCCTTTGGCTCGATGTTTACTTGACCTCACAGCCCACTCCGTCACTCGCCAGCTACCTCATCCGAGGTTTCACCGATGGGTTTCATACCGGGCTCATCACCCTGCCCCACTCCACCCACGAATGTCCGAACCTGCGCTCGGCAGCAACAGATGAGCCAGCTATTGACGTCCTTCTTCAGACGGAGTTGGATCGGGACTTTATGATAGGCCCGTTCAGTCAGTCTCCCTTTAGTACCTGGAGGGTTAGCCCTATCGGGCTTGTACAGGGAAAATTTTTAAATAAAAAACGTCTGGTGTATGATCTGTCAGCGCCTCATTCTTCCGTCGTTCCCAGTCTCAACTCGCTCATCCCCTCCGAGGAGTTCTCACTGAAGTACGCTTCGGTAGACATGGCTATCCAGGCCATCCTCAGGACTGGGGTGGGTGCTTGGCTCTCGAAGGCGGACATATCTGACACCTTCAAGCTGCTGCCCATACATCCTTCCCTGTGGTGCTGGCACGGCATCAAGTGGAGGGAGCGATATTATTTCGCGACCAAATTGACCTTCGGGTCTAAGAGTAGTCCTTGGTTATTTGACAAGTTCGCGGAGACCCTGGCGTGGATTCTTCTCCACGAGGCACAGTGCCACGAGGTCATCCATTATTTGGATGACTTCCTTCTGATAGAACCACCCGGGGCTCCCCCAGGGGACCTTGGAAAGTTGAGGACGGTTTTCGACAATCTGAACGTCCCCATAGCGGAACACAAGGTTGACGGCCCGGCGCACAAGATCACGTTCTTGGGCATCAACCTTGACACGCTTGCCATGCAGGCCAGCCTTCCCGCAGATAAGTTGGACCGTATCAGGACGGTTCTGCGAGAGTTCACCCGGGTGGGGGGATGTACTCAGAAGCAACTTCAGTCTCTCCTCGGGATGTTGAATTTCGCTATGAGGATCATCCCCCAGGGCCGCTCCTTCGTGTCCCGGTTGCTGGTCTTCCTGTCCTACACTCAGGACCCAGACCAGGTCGTCAGGCTGGGTTCAGCAGCCAGGGCAGATCTGGCCATGTGGGAACACTTTCTTAGTAATTGGAACGGTGTGTCCCTGTTCATCCCAGTAGTGTCCACGCTGTCACCCCAGGTGGTGACCGATGCGGCGGCATCCACAGGATGCGCCGCCATTTTTGGCCATTTGTGGTTCGCCGCCCCTTGGCCTCCTCAGGCACTAGCCACACCGGGCTTCACTACCACGTCAGCCCTCTTTGAGCTGTTCCCCATCGTAGCAGCCGCTCACCTATGGGGTCACCATTGGTCTGGACAGACTGTGGCTTTTACGACAGACAATCAAGCCACAGCCGAGATCATCAGCAAGGGCAGGTCTAAATCCAGGCCCGTCATGTCCTTCCTCCGCAGACTGGTCCAGCTATCCCTACAACATCAGTTCAATGTTTACTGCTCATTCATTCCAGGGAAGTTCAACTCAGCCGCGGACGCACTCTCCCGTTTTAACTTTATTTCTTTCTTTGAACAGATGCCAGGAGCCTGCCATCTTTCAGCCACTATTCCGGATTGGTCACAACTGACCCTGGACTAGCCCCACATCTACACTCAGCTACTAACATCATCAACGCTTCGCTCGCCCGCAACACCCGTCGGGCCTACCGGACGGCCTGGAGGGCGTTTAATAAGTTCCTGCCCCATCGTCCTCGTGAGTCTTCCAGCGTCAAACAGGTTCTGGCGTTTATCGCTTATTGCCATTCTCACCTAGCACTGTCACACAGCACCATACGCCAGTACGTAGCCGGGGTGGAGCACTACTTGTCACTTCAAGACCCCGCGAGGCCTTCGGTGTTCTCCTGTCACGCAGTGAGGGCTCTACTGCGTGGAGTTCAGAAGCACCAGCCGCCAGTCAGCCCGAAGCGGCTGCCTATCACTGGGGAGATCTTTAAGGGGATGTCTGACATCCTGGATAGGTCCCCTTTCGGTCTCCTCCTCAGCACCGTCCTGCAGGCTGCGATACACATGGCGTTTTATGGGTTTCTACGGCCCAGCGAGTTCACTCGCAGCCACCCAGCTGGTCCAGTCTTGCATAGAAGTAATCTCTGCCGCCACCAGGATCACTACGTCCTTCACTTGGCGACGTCTAAGACTCAGCAGCGAGGTTCCGGAGTAGACAATTACCTGTACAGGACTCACAACAACTGGTGCCCAGTTGCCGTGTTAAACCGCTTGACGGCACTGCTATCCGACCGCCCAGGGTCCAGTCCGCTTCTACCCTTTCCAGTAAAACCCCTCAACTCGTCGCAGTTTGTGGAACATGTCCGGGTCCTTCTCGGCAATCTTCAATTGGACCCCAGCCAGTGCTCCGGGCATTCTTTCCGGATCGGGGCGGCCACGACGGCCTCAAGACAGGGGGTTCCGGACCATGTGATCAAGAAACTAGGTCGGTGGAAGTCGGCCTGCTTCTCTCGCTACATACCTAACCCACAGTTAGAGATGGCTCAGGCCTTTGCTCGACTTACTCAGTGACATTTACCTTTAATAAATAATTATCCCCTACCTGAAGGTTTTTGCCCCCTTATTTTGGTGTACCATACGGTAGACCAAGGCACACTTTCAGGTCTATTTCATGTTGGTAAGTTTTGTGTTGTTCCTATGTGTCATCGTTACTCATGTCGTCCGTAGGGCTCTAGACCATAAATTGGAAGGCCGGGTACCGGCCTGAAGTTATGGGAGGAGCCCGGAGGGTATTTAAGCAGCCCAAAGGCCGCCGGTCTTTGTCGGTTTCCTGTGCGAGATACCCACCCACCCTCCCCTTCTAAAAGCCTCTTCCAAGTATTCTTACCCCAGACTGAATACTCACTTCACATTATTCCATAACTACTTCTTCTCATTCCTCATCTAGGGTATGCCCCCTTATTTTGGTGTACCATACGCTAGACCAAGGCACACTTTCAGGTCTATTTCATGTTGGTAAGTTTTGTGTTGTTCCTATGTGTCATCGTTACTCATGTCGTCCGTAGGGCTCTAGACCATAACTGCTAATGATACCGTTCTCATTACTAAAATCTTGTATATAGTCCCTTATCATCCCCTCCAATAGTTTACATACTATTGATGTTAGGCTAACTGGTCTGTAATTCCCAGGGATGTATTTTGGGCCCTTTTTAAATATTGGTGCTACATTGGCTTTTCTCCAATCAGCTGGTACCATTCCAGTCAGTAGACTGTCAGTAAAAATTAGGAACCATGGTCTGGCAATAAGTACCATTGGATGCAAGCCATCTGGTCCCGGTGATTTATTAATGTTACGTTTTTCAAGTCTAATTTTAATTCTGTCCTCTGTTAACCATGGAGGTGCTTCCTGTGATGTGTCATGAGGATAAACACTGCAGTTTTGATTACTGAAGCCCCCGATTCCCTTGTGAAGACTGAGGAGAAGAATAAATTCAATACCTTCGCCATCTCCCCATCCTTTGTAACCAGATGTCCTTCCTCATTGTCATGGTTAACCACTTGCTTACTAGGCACTTAAACACCCTTCCTGCCCAGACCAATTTTCAGCTTTCGGTGCTCTCTTTCTCTCAATTTGAATGACAATTACTCAGTCATGCAACACTGAACCCAAATTAATTTTTTGTCCTTTTTTTCCCACAAATAGAGCTTTCTTTTGGTGGTATTTGATCACCTCTGGGTTTTTTATTTTTTGCTCTATAAATAAAAAAAGATCGAAAATTTTGAAAAAAAAACGCATTTTCTTTGTTTCTGTGATAAAATTTAGCAAATTATTCATTTTTCTTCATAAATTTTGGCCACAATTTATACTGCCACATATCTTTGGTAAAAATAACCCAAATTAGTGGATATTATTTGGTCTTTGTGAAAGTTACAGACTCTACAAACTGTGCTGCGAATTATACAAAATTGATCACATCTGATGTACTGGTGGCCTATCTCATTTCTTGTGACCCGAACAAGCCAGGAAAGTATAAATACCCCCCAAATGACCCCTTTTTTGAAAGTAGACATTCCAAGGTATTTAGTAAGAGGCATGGTGAGCTTTTTGATGTTGTCATTTTTTTCCCACAATTCTTTGCAAAATGAATTATTTTTTTATTTTTTATTTTTTTTCACAAAATTGTCATTGTAATAGGTTATTTCTCTCACATGGAATGTGCATACCACAAATGACACCCCAAAATACATTCTGCTACTCCTCCTGAGTATTACAATACCACATGTGTGGGACTTTTACACAGCCTGGCCACTTAGAGAGGCCCAAAATTCAGGGAGCGCCATCACATGTTCTAGGAGCATAAATTACACATCTAACTTGTTGTTTACCTAGTACACTTTTGAAGGCCCTGGAGCACCAGGACAATGACACGTGACACTGACGTGGCACTGATGACAGGTGGCACTGATACGTGGCACTGATGACATGTGACACTGATGTGGCACTGGTGACAGATGGCACTAGTATAGGGCACTGATGACACGTGACACTGATGACAGACGGCACTAATACGGGGCACTGATGACATGTGACACTGACAGATGGCACTAATATGTGGCACTGGTGACAGGTGGCACTAATACGTGGCACTATCATGTGGCACTAATACGTGGCACTAATATGTGGCACTGATGACAGATGGCACCGACACGTGGCACTGATGACACGTGACACTAATGACAGATGGCACTGATACGTGGCATTTATGACACGTGACACTGATAACAGATGGCACGTGACACTGACAGGTGGCACTGATGACACATGGCACCGACACGTGGCACTGATGACATGTGACACTGATGACAGATGGCACTGATACGTGGCATTGATGACACATGACACTGATGACAGATGGCACTGATACGTGGCATTGATGACACGTGACAATGATAACAGATGGCACGTGACACTGACAGGTGGCACTGATGACAGATGGCACTAATATGTGGCACTGATATGGCACTAATGACAGATGGCACTGACGTGGCACTGATGACACGTGGCACTGATGACAGATGGCACTGGCAAATGGCACTGGGGACAGGTGCACTGGGGACAGATAAATGTGAATGGTCCCAAAATCGTGCCAAAATTGTCAGACGTGTCCGCCATAATGTCGCAGTCACGATAAAAATTGATGATCGCTGCCATTACTAATAAAAAAAATATTAATAAAAATGCCAAAAAACTATCCCCTATTTTGTAGACGCTATAACTTTTGCGCAAACCAACCAATAATCGCTTATTGCGATTTTTTTTTTTTTTTTACCAAAAATATGTAAAAGAATATGTATCGGCCTAAACTGAGGAAAAAATATGTTTTTTTTATATATTTTTGGGGGATATTTGTTATAGCAAAAAATAATGCATTTTTTTCAGACTGAGGCACTTGGGGAAGGGGGGAGGAGTCCGGTGACGTCAAAGTTCTGATTGAACATAACGTGTACGGGGGAGGAGCTACGCATGACGTCACCTGCTGTTGCCCTACAGAACTAACACAATTGTCGGGTTTACATGCTCTGTTTTTACGATCTTTATGTGAGTGGTTTGTGTTTGAACACAAAAATTAAATCTTATACTTAAGCGGTGAGCACTTAGATCTTTTCTTTCTACCCATGACCTGGCGTCCTTGCTGAGATCTAAGGAGACGTGAGAAAAGTTTATGGTCCGTGTTAACCCTTTTAAAACCCGCTTGCATGACCACCTGTTTGCACAGGGGTCCATGCCATAAGGTGAAAGTGATTAGTTAGACCGGAGGTGGAAGGATTGTCATGCTACTGTGGAAAAAAAATAACTTGGGTCAGTGCTACAGTTTGAATTTAAAACGTTTTTGTGTGAACTGTGAAGTTAAGTCATGGATTGTGGAAACTAACTAGTGTCGGGTGATTGTATATAGTGTATACCACATTTACCACTGACTAATGCAGAGTTGCAATGCAAGGAGATCAGCTAAAAGTAGTTGGATCTGTATGTGCGTTATAATTAATCGAAATTAGTTGATTAATCGATTAAAAAAAAAAATCGATTAGTCGAACGCGAAAATTTTAATCAGTAACTGTCCTAATTTCTATCCATCATTTATTCAGGGTTCACATGAACATCATAAATATCTACTCACGTGTAGTGCCAAGGGAGTACAGTAATCAGTTTATTTGCAATTGAGGTGTAGCTGCTGTGTAACTCGCAGAACTATGCATGGAATTCAAATCTAGCATAGGACAGCTTTTTAAAGGTTGCTTCCTGTCATTATAATGAAATTAAACTTGAAAGAGAAAGCATACATGACAATGGCATTCTATCTTTTCCACATATTTAATTATATCTAGGTGCTGATCCTTCTGAAGGCCTAGCATGTCCTGGCAAGCCTTCTCTATTAACTTCTTTGCATGCAAATTACCAAAAGCAGTGCTCACTACATATAAAAATAAAATTGTTTTGAATTCCAATAGAAATATTTTTTCATTATTTTTTTTCCACACCCTGTCTGTTTACAAAATTTTGATTGTGGCAGTGCATTGCATACCTCGTTATAAGTATACTTTTTTTTTTCTGAAGAAAGCACGTTTCAACAGAAGAGTAGTTTAAAAAAAATAAAATAAAAAACCCTCAAACTCCTGCTGCAAATCACACACTTGTTCACTGACTGCCCTCGTACCACACACTTCTCCACTGCATATTTACACTTCTGCTCGGATTGGCAATGTAATGCCAGATTTGTTCACTGACTGTCATTATGTGTAACTGTACACACAGGACACACTGACTGCCACTATACCAGAGCATTTCTCAACTGACCACCACTATACTAGCACAGCTTTTTACTGACTGCCACTGTACTAACACATTTGTCTATTGACTGCCCCTGTATATTGGTTCACTAGCCCAATGTAGCTTTCCTACACTCTACTGACTGCAACTGTAGGAGCACACTTCCTTCTCCACTGATCACCACTGTACCAGAGCATTTCTTCTAGCCCAACTCAACCTTTTGTATTACCATAATGCAGCCTGGCTGCATATACAGTAATAAAAATACTCCTTTTCTTACATTTTTATTTTTTTATTAATTGGTATGTTCTGTAGTAAGGGTTGATAATACCTTGTGCTGGCAGCTTGTTGGAGAGTTGAACCAAGGTGAGCACTGTTGATTGAAGTAGTGTGTGCCCAGGGGCGCTTCAGACACTCTGAAGTCCCAATACAATGTGTTTTTTGTGAGAGCAGGAATTGTTGGGTGCGATCCCAGCCCTGGGGTATTTTAACCCTTTCTCCAGCACATAGCAAGTAACCCCCCCGCAAAAATAAAAAGATTAGTATATGTATTAAAGCCTGACTGCATTACAGTAATCTATTTAGAAGGTTTATTTGGGCTTTGAATGCCACTTTACAGCAAATGTAATAGTGCACTTCTCCACTGACCACCGCAAACCTAACATACCATATACTTTGTGGTAAAAGATTACACAGCAACAGCTAATCTAGCTAGAGTCCAGGTACCCTTACAAATTCAGACATTTGCTCTAATCTATCTGTTAGGAGGAGCAGAAAAGTAAAGGCCCGTACACACGATCAGAAAATCGTATGAAAAATACTGCTTTCAAAGCCATTAAATGATAATCCGATCATTTGTACACAGCTTTCGAGAACCGATCACAACAGTTCATCAGAAATTATCTGAAGAGACAAACACAAACATTTTTCTTGTACGATACCAAATGGTACAATTTTTGTTTCATCAGAAAATACAATATAAATACAATACGAGTATTTTTGTACGAGAATTTTCATAACCTCTTAATTTTCCATATCGAGACTCATAGTTTGTCAGGTTGAAAAAAGTCCATCAAGTTCAACCAAAAAATAAATAAATACAATCCCATATACACAATCCTATACCCACAGTTGATCCAGAGGAAGGCAAAAAAAAAACAACAGCAATGCATGCTCCAATTTGCTGCAGCAGGGGAAAAAAATCCTTTCTGATTCCCTGAGAGGCAATCGGATTTTCCCCGGATCAACCTTACCTATTATTATTATACAGGATTTATATAGCGCCAACAGTTTGCGCATCGCTTAACAAAATAAAGGCAGACATTACAATTGCATTACAATTTGTACAAGAGGAATCAAAGGGTCCTGCTCATTAGAGCTTACAATCTAAAAAGGAAGGGTCAATTGATACAAAAGGTAATAGCTGTGGGGGGATGAGCTGATGGAGGAAGTAAAACAGTGTTAGTTAGAAGTAGGATAGGCTTCTTTAAAGAGAAGGGTTTTCAGGGATCGTCTAAAGATGGATAGATTAGGGGACAGTCTTGGGAGGACCGAAGAGAGTGACTTGGTTGGTATTTTGGGACTAGTTTAGTAGCTGGGGACAGAGTTATGGATGGCTTTGTAAATTATTGTTAGTACTTTGAATTTTATTTGTTGGGTGAGTGGAAGCCAGTGGAGGGATTGGCAGAGAGGGTTGGAAGGACGCTGAATGGTTGGTAAGGTGGAGGAGTCTTGCAGCGGCATTCATTATGGACTGAAGGGGGCGTAGTCTATGTAAAGGTAATCCAATGAGGAGGGAGTTGCAGTAGTCGTGGCGAGAGATAACCAGGGAGTGAGTTAGAAGCTTGGTGGTGTCATTAGTTAAAAAGGGGCGTATTCTGGAAATGTTGCGGAGGCTAAGGCAGCATGATTTGGACAGGGATCGTATGTGGGTCTGAAAGGACATTTCATAAATGTTAAGACTAGCATGCAAAAAAAAAAAAAAACAGACGATCATTTGTTTGATCTCATCGTGTGTATCAGGCATACGTATAACCGGACAGGTTATAGTAAGTTGAGCTAAAAGGCTCTGAAAAGCACTTTCCTACACCTGTTAGGAATAAACCTCTTGTCTTTAGTTATCTGATGAAAATTATGCCTGCAGATACCTTTTGGTTTTAAGAAGGCTCTGCTGTGCTTCACTTTGAAATAATTATTTTTACATTTTTAGTTGCATTTTAAAGTGGTACAAAAGCAGCTTACCAATTCTAAGATGTGATGGCTGCATTTGCATTCTTTCCATTTTTTTTTTCAAATAACGTTTTATTTCAGAAAGAATAAGACAGCAAAACAAAGGTACATATATGTTAAACGGATATATGCAAGGATGTATTTATGACCATGCCTAGTAGACCTTTCCATTTTTTTTACTTGGTGATCTGGCCAGTAAGTCTGTTTTTTTTTAACAGAACTAGCTGTCCTGCAGATGTAGCCATTAGAGGGTTGAGACAAACCCTTTATCACTGTCGGGAGTGATTTACAATGATTAGATTTTATTTACTTAAAGCGGAAGTAAACCCATCGATTTAACAGTTTAAAAAAAAGGCATGCCGGGAATGCTAACTGCACATTGGCTGTGCTCTCAACCAAACAGTCAAACCATCCAATGGCTGGTGTCATAACGGATCACATGTGCAGCACCGTGGCAGTTGAAAATTAAACAGAGGCAAAGATGGCAGCTTCCTTGGCTGAAAACAATAGGGGGGTTTACTTCCACTTTAAGTAAAACCTTTATCAGCAATATACAGCAAACGGCCTGCTATGGGGGCACCTGAACTGAGCTACTGCTCCGTGTGTCCATTCAGACATGGAGCCACGGCTCGGCCCGCCCCCTTTATCTCCTCATTGGCTCACTGACTTTGACAGCAGCTGTAGCTAATGGCGCCCCGCTGCTGTCTCAGCCAGTGAGGAGGGGAGTCCCGGACAGCCGAGACTCTCGTGCAACATTGCTGGATTGAGATGGGGCTCAGGTAAGTATTAGGGGGGCTGCTGCACACAGAAGGTTTTTCACCTCCTCCATCCAAAATATTCTGCTACATAAAAATCCCAATAAGCGTATATTTATTGGTTTGTGCAAAAGTTTTATAGCGTGTGCAAAATAGGGGATAGATTCATGCCATTTTTATTACAGTTTTTATTTTTTATTTTTGCTAGTAATGGTGGTGATCAGCGATTTTTAGTGGCACTGCGACATTGCGGCAGACAAATCAGGCACTTTTGACACTTTTTTTTTTGGCCTATGACATTATTACACCGATCAGTGCTAAAAATATGCACTGATCACTATATAAATGATACTGGCAGGGAAGGGGTTAACATCAGGGACGATAAAGGGGTTAATTGTGTTCACTGGGTGTGTTTACCAACTGTATGGGGGACGGTCTGACTGGGACAACACAAAGATCCATCTTTCTGCATAGCAGGAAGACCAGATCCTGTGTCATCCCGTCAGAACAGAGATCTGCCTTGTTTACTATCGGCAAGCACACGCGCCCACACATGCTAGTGCGATTCACGCAGCCAAACCACCTTGCCGCAGTATAACTGCGGCGGGTGATCGCTGGTTAAGCATTGGAAATATTGAAGAATGTCTCTACAATAGTGAAATTTACATTATGCCTTTTTATGATCCACTGTCTATGTGGTTTAAATTGTCATAGTCTCATTATTGCTATATAGGTGATTGATTTGATTAGCATCTTTTGCTTGTATTGTAATATATTGCTTAACCTTAAATAAAAATGTATTGAAACTGAAGTGGGGACTACATATTCTTTAGCCACTGCTTCCGAGTTAATCCCAAGCCAAACGAAAGGACACCTGTCAGTGAAAAGAGGCAGAGCTGTCCTGTCTCTGAGCGCTGGCATAAGGAGGCTGACTTATTATGAAGTTGAGAGTCTTCACTAAAGAAATGTGTGAATATTCGCTTAAATTATCCAGTCATATGAGAAATAGAATATTAATCACTTTGCAAACTCAATATTCATGTGCAGATACTTTTT
Organism: Lithobates sylvaticus; assembly: GCA_028564925.1. NCBI lineage: Eukaryota > Metazoa > Chordata > Amphibia > Anura > Ranidae > Lithobates > Lithobates sylvaticus. Next base: position 442,141,080 of record CM053026.1, read on the forward strand.
CACATGAATGCATAATTTTTAAGGGAATATTCACATTTAAAATTCTTAACTTCTTTAGTAAAACCGCTTTACTGTGTACTTTCAGAATATAATTTTGTTCTCAAAGAAGATGCCATTCCAAGCCTAGGGAAAATATGGCACAGTTGAACAAATGATTTATTGTTGTGCCTCTGTTTCAACATTTTTATGGTTATTCATGATATGTGTAATTTTATCATATTTATAATTTAATTTATGCTTGGTTTAGTTTTACTTTGCCCTTCTGTGGCCACAAGTCAGTGTCTAGATGCTCAGGCCAAATTTAGCCATGTTGACCATCTTTACAATAACTCTGATAAATGCTCTGTTTTCATGCATTTATTATAGTCTGACAAATGCACAAGCTTGGAGGGGGAAAAAAATCTATATATTTTTATATATATATATATATATATATATATATTCTACAATATTCTACAATAATAATATATTTTTAAAATTAAAGTTATTGTCTGTAAAGACTTGTTTTTTTTTTTTTTTAAATAACAAACATGTTATACTTGCTCCCTCAAGCAGCCTGGATCCTCCTTTTCTCAGGTCCCTCTTTGCTGCTTCTAGCTTCTCCCTCCTTTGAGTGCCCCTCAGCCAGCAGCTTGCTACAGGGGGCACCCAAGCTGAGTCGGAGCTCCGTGTATCCATTCAGACACTGAGCCACGACCTGGCCCCGCCCCTCTCTCCCCTGATTGGTTGACTGATTTTGACAGCCATGGGAGCCAATGGCGCTGCTGCTCTGTCTCAGCCAATCGGGAGGAGTTTCCTGGATGGCTGAGGAGATCAGGGACATCGCTGGAGAGAGAAGGGGCTCAAGTAGGTAATTAGGGGGGTGCTGGGGAGGCTGATACACACAGAAGGTTTTTTATCTTAATGCATAGAATGCATTAAGATAAAAAACCTTCTGCATTTACAACTCTTTTAATGGCTATGTGGTTTGCATGTTTTCCCATGTCTGCGTGGGTTTCCTCCAGGTACTCTCGCTTCTTCTCACACTAGGAAGACATGTTGGTAGATTTGTAATCTCTAACAAACAGGGCCCCCTGATTCCTCCTGTATTGAAATGTATTGTAACTGTACTGTCTACCCTCATGTTGTAAAGTGCTGAGCAAACTGTTGGTGCTATATAAATCCTGTATAATAATATTAATAATTATTATATATATATATATATATATATATATATAAAAATACATACTACATTACCAAAAGTTTTGTGAAGCCTGCCTTTACATGAACTTTACTGGCATCCCAGTCTTAGTCCGTAGGGTTCAATATTGAGTTGGCCCACCCTTTACAGCTTCAACTCTTCTGGGATGGCTGTCCACAAGGTTTAGGAGTGTGTCTATGGGAATGTTTTGACCGTTCTTCCAGAAGTAAATTAGTGAGGTCAGGTACCTTTTGGACAGCAGTATTGTCAGTCTAGGGGGTGTTAGATGGACTAGCAGATTCAAATAAACTGAACAAATCATTCTAAGCACCCCTGCCAATGTTAAATGGTTTGTCTCATCCCTGTAACAGATACTGCATTGCTCTTTTGAAAAACACTTGCTGGCAGGCTCACCAGCTGAAAATGAGGGAAAAAAGTAAAAAAACAAATCCTAACTCTCCTTACTTTATTGCTCTATTACGCTAGCAAAAGGATCCTTTCTCGGGAAAAAAATCTCTTGCTCCAAACATCACGGCCTGGAAAGCTCTAATAAATAAAGCCCTACCTCTTTATAAGGCTACATATGCCAGTAGAGGGGTTCAGGCAAAATTTGACAAAGTGTGGGAAGGAAAATGTGTGGGGAGAGTGAATGATTCATCTCTTGCATCTGAGTGAGAACTGTTTTTCTTTATCACCACTGTTACTGCATGTAGCACTTTGTTACAATGTGATGGGGTTCGGTTAGTATGAATTGTGAGTTCCATCTGTGAAGGGTCGATTATATATCTGGATACCGTAGTCAGTTACATATGATATTATTATGGGAAAATACAAATTCTTTATGTGAAACTTGTGGGCCCTTACCCTGACATAGATCCTTATTATCCGTTGGGCCATGCTGACCACTTGTGCTGATGTATGACTCATTTATGTTTTGGGTTATTTTTTTTTTCTTTTGTGTTGTTACTTGACACGTGTCATGCTTATACGATGTTAAATTTAAATAAAAATAATAAAAAAAAAAAAAGTTTTACATTACACTACATTTTCCGACCCTACTTTGGTATTTGGTTTCTCTGGGCCACTTGGGGCTAGGAACCCCAAATTTGGTGTTCAAACCCAGTGGAACCAACACTGCAACATATCCAAATTCCTAGCACCATGGGGTTCCTAGCACCACGTGGCCCCGAGATACGGGGCCCCAAAGTCGGTTCAGAAAATGTCATTCTCTGCTGCAGAAAAGTGCTTGACATTTTCCGACCCGACTTTGGGGCACCGTATCTCGGGGCCACTTGGTGCTAGGAACCCCAAATTTGATGTGCAACCCCAGTGGAACCAACACTACAACATAGCCAAATTCCTAGCACCACGGGGTTCCTAGCACCACGTGGCCCCGAGATACAGGGCCCCAAATTCGGTCAACTGTGTCCATCTGCAGCAATGTCATTTCGGGACCCTTTGGGTCCAGAGACCCCAAACATTGGCTGCAGCTAGGGGGCAACTAGGAACCCTTAACTACCAAGTTTGAAGTTCTGGGACCTATGGCTGCAAATGGGCACAGTGAGGCATGCAAATGGGCACAGTGAGGCTGCAAATGGGCATTGTTGACCCGCTTTTCCACTTACAGTAGCTGCGCATTTCTCACCCTAGGCTTATACTCGAGTCAATAAGTAATCCCAGTTTTTTGTGCTAAAATTAGGTGCCTCGGCTTATATTCAGGTCGGCTTATACTCGAGTATATACGGTAACTAATGCAGCCATTACATCTAAGAATTGATAATCTGCAATATATATTGCTTTTGAGTTTAATAACACTTTAATCATGACATACATCTTGTTAAGTAACATTCTGTTCCTTTTACAGACATTTCTCCAGGTTTTGTAGGAAGATATATGGCAGACAATGTCCACCTCTAACAACATAGCACAAGCTCGGAAGCTGGTGGAACAGCTCCGCATCGAGGCTGGTTTTGAGAGAATCAAGGTACTTAATTTCCCAGCTAACATTTCCCTATTTATTTCTTCCTTTTGTTCCTTCCATGAGTTTTTTTTTCTACACAGCTTACATTGTTTTGTGGCTATCTTTTGTTAAGCCTTCCCTAGCACAATGTCTTATGCCAGGTAGACATGGGTCGAAAACAGTTTATTTGACATGAACCAGCTGACTTTTGATCCGTGTATAGCTTCCTGTCCGAAAGAAGCTGGTTGTGATGTCAAATGGGCATGCTGGAAAACAAGCAATACAATAGCACAGAAGGAGAGATCCCTGTATCACACATCATTGTGTTGATGCTAGGATCTTCTTTTTTTTTTTTTTTTTCGTTTAACACGCTAGTTAACTGAAATCTTTTTTTTCTATTGTAGAAACAGTTGTGCTGTATGGTAAGGTTTGAAAGTAGTTCTTGGTAGTTCTATCACCTAGCACAGACTAGTAGGAACTCTTTTAGTCTGTACAGGGTTGGTAGGAACTGAAAATGTTGTCCACGAGATGGGACATTTTTAAAGCTCCATTCACACCATTGCATTCCGTTTTGCAGGCAGAATCTACACGATTTATAAATGCAATTGCAAAATGCAGGACACCCTTGCGATCTGCCCTACTTTGGCCCCAGGGCAATTTTGCACGCGATTGTTGACCAACAAACCGCGGTAAAATTGCGGGATGCCGAACGCCCCAAAAGAAGTTCTTATACTTCTTTTGGGCATCAAGCTTCCCACGATTCTGTTTGCATGATTTTACCCCGATTCGCCTTGCGACAATCATGGCAAAATCGTGACGCGATTTCGCGTCATTCAAAGTAGCAGGGATCGCAAGGGGTCCCCCAATTTGCAGTGTTTCTGAATTGCGGCGGTTCTGCCCACAAAATGGAGACGTTTGTTGCATAGTGAAATCAATCGGGTATACAGACTTTGATACAAGTATGCTGGTGCTTGATCTTCAATATACTGATGTGAAAGACTCCAGCTCTCTGGGATCAAATACAATCATTGACTGCTATCTTGAATATTATTGAGGTGCTAGATGAATGAACTGACTATTAATTTGAGCAGAGGGTGATTTTCTCCCTCCCCTTTTGGGATCATATAGTCAGACGATCTGACTATTTCTCTATATGTCTTGATTTTACAACATTAGATATTGGGTTGCTCCTTGATGACACTTGGTACACCATTCTCTAGAAGGCTCTTTTCTATATGATCTCTGTTTATAGTCAAGGAATTGAGGTCCTGAGGAAGCACAGATGTGAAACGCGTTGAAATCTTGACACAGTAGTAACAGAGATTTATTGCAATAATTATCAACTTGATATAATTTATCTGAGCCAATGGTTTTTGATTTTATTTAGAATTTGTTAAACAATTTTTTAAACTTTTTGTAATAAAGACAAACATTTAGAATTACGGTATAAAGTCCGTTCTATCTGTCCTATTCCTAATCATAAGACTCAGCCTTCTGTGGGTTAAACGTTGCGTATGAGGACAAATAAAGACATTGGCAAAGAAAGTAAAAAAACAGCCCATATAACCTCTCTCGCTCTCAGCACGACTCATTTTTTTTGCTAGTGTCCTTAGGTGAGGGACAACCCCTCTTTATTGAGAGCAAGTTTCTGGTTTAAAATTTTGATTCTACCTGGAATATTGAGGAGTCTTGCTCTTCACGTGAAGAGTTCTGGGAATGCCCACCTGAAGGAGGTGAAGCAAGAGGGGTCCCCACCTGGAGGGTTCTCCCCAGAGAATCGGCCACTGCCCTGGTGTGGTGGGTCCAGGACTGACCCTTCCCATGTGGAGTCTCCCCATATCTTGTCTCACACCCCAGCCTCCCCAGCCCTCCTCAAAAAGCCTCCTTTGCTCATGTCATGCTTTGCCATGAAATTGTTGGTGGTGTCTGTCTGTTTGCCAGACCCTGGAAGTCTGGAACAAACACGGATCAATCCTGATGAATCCCCCAGTTCACCAAAATTTTGTGCTCTCCCAGCAGCATTGTGCCTGGATGGCTTGGTGGACTCCATGCGCAAAATTTCTTGCCTTGCCATATGTATGCTCAAAATTCTCTGACTGTGAAACTAGTCTGTAGATACAGTTTGTAAGAAATGTAAGGAGGTCATAGGTAGAAAGATCACTTTTTACCTTTTAAGGAAAAAAGGCTGTTGCCCTCTGCAGTCAGCTGCTTCCAGTTTTTGTAAGGGCTCCCTCACACTGCTGGCCAGGGGGGGCGGTCGAGGCAAGGTTTTAGCACCCACTGGTCAACCATCTAAACAAGGAGATGCAGCCACTCAGGGCTGTACACATGCCGTGACTATGATGCTTGGCGGCTGTGGCAAAACTCAAATGCTGAATTGCGTTCAATGGGCGATACTGTTCCCCCAATGCGACCCATTCAAATAACTAGGGCCACACTGCAACTGTCCTGCTACCACATGCAATGCGGTCAAACACCCTGTGAAAATCAATTCATCACGGATCACTTTTTAGAGGGGAAGAATTGATAGCTGCACATCTGACTGAGCCATACGAGTTCCTTTCTTCAATCCTAGACCTCTGCTTCAGAAGCCAAGTACTTTTGAATATTCAAGCCAGTCAAGTTTGGCACCAAGACGTTATCACAGTGAAGGGGTGCCACCACTTTTGCAGTAAGGGAAGACAACTGTTGACTTTTTCATCCACCTGGACTGAGGGCATCTCCCAGGCATACCGGCTGAGATGTCATTCCATGCCTTCTCCCTGCTTGAACTCTGCCCTTTAAGAAATTTCCTTCAGTCCAATTGGTAAGCACATCAACAACAAGATAGACAGGGTTATGGCCAGTGTCAGGGATCGAAAGGCATTTGCAGTGGATACCCTTCATAATTAATTTCCACTGATATACACCTTCCCTCTGCTGTGATTTCCTCCTTGAACTGCCTTGCAGGATCAAGAATAGAGAGCATTATGGTGATCTTGGTGGCACCAAATTGGGCCAGATGGATTCTGTACAATCTGTCTGTAGGAGACACTCCATGGGCAGTTCCAAATCATCTTTACCTGCTGTTTAAAAAAAAAAAAAGTTGTACCGTCCTGCTTCTTGGGCTCTGGATTTAATGGCTTGGCTGTTGAAGTCTAGAGAGATCAAGGTCCCTCCGACTGAATTAGTCCTACACTGCTTAAAGCTAGGGAATCAACCTTCCAGGAGGTCTTATTATCACACATTGAAGGCTGGCTTTGCATTGTGCGAGGCACAAAAGTTTAATCTGAGACAATACTTAATGGAACATATCTTTGGCCTCCCCATTTTTGATAAAGGCCTTTGTTCAGAGGCCTTTCACCCTGGGATATTATTTTGGTCTGGTTAGCTCTACAGAAGCCTCCCTTTGACCCTATTCAGGATATTCCTTTGGCCAACTTTGTTTTTAAAGTGTTACTAAACCCAGGACCATGCATTCACTATATTTGGTCTCCCACGGTACATGGAAATGCAATTGTTAGTAAATATAAACTTCTAAATACCCTCTCACCAGCTGTATATAGCAGTCTTATATATAGCAGTCTTGTGACTTCTATCAGTGTCCGGCTGAGCACTGGTTGAAGCTTGTAGGAGGAGTTTTCATTCACCTCTGACAGCCCTATGAGGCTGCATGACCCCTGACCCTCTGGACATTGCTGATTGGCTCTGTGCACCCTCTCCCCCCCAAATAAAATAAAAAATACTCTACCAATACACCAAACTGAGCATGTGCAGAGTGCCTTCTAGGGCTCTGTTCTATCAGCAGATGGAAGGATTGGATCAGAGAAGACAGGATCAAACAGCCTTTTTACACAATGCGCAGGATTACCCCTTCAGTTCTACAGTGAGTATAACGAGCAATCTTTACTACATATACAGACTGATTGTGAGTTGTGAGTTTAGTAACACTTTAACCGGTTCCCAAGCGGCTCACGTGTATTTACAGGGGCAGAAACCCCGTACGGTTACAGGGCTCCTTTACGAGCCGCCAGTGGGCGCTCGGTGCACGCCCGCTGCACGGCGGAGGCCCTGATGCGTCTGGCTGGCGGTCGAAATTGCTGTCAGACACACGCGATCGAGCACCAGCACAGGGATTTGTGTGTGTAACACAAATCCCTGCACTGTCAGAGGAGAGGAGACATGTCGTTTGTTCCTAGTAAGTAGGAACAGCGATATGTCTCTTTACCTACTCAGTCCAGTCCCCATACAGTTAGAACACACTGAGGGAACACATATTTAACCCCTTGATCGCTCCCTAGTGTTAACCCCCTTCCCTACCAGTGTCTTTTACACAGTAGTCAGTGCCTTTTTATAGCACTGATCGCTGTATAAATGTCAATGGTCCAAAAAAATTTGTCAAAAGTGTCCGATCTGTCCGTCGCAATACCGCTTAAAATCGTAGAACACGGCCATCACTAGTAAAATTGATTTTTTTTTTTTAAATGCCATAAATCTTTCCCATAGTTTGTAGATGCTAAAACTTTTGCGCAAACCAATCAGTATAAGCTTATTGCAATTTTCTTTTACCAAAAATATGTAGAATATATATTGGCCAAAACTGATGAAGAAATTTGTTTTTTAAAAACATTTTTGGGGATATTTATTATAGCAAAAAGTAAATATTATTGTTTTTTTCTTTTTCAAAATTGTTGCTCTTTTTTTTGTGTATAGCGCAAAAAATAAAAACCGCAGAGGTGATCAAATAGCTCCAAAAGAAATCTCTATTTGTGGAAAAAAAAGGACGCAAATTTAGTTTGGGTACAGCGTCGCATGACTGCTCAATTGTCAGTGTCAATTGTAAAAAGTGTCAGGAAGGGGGTAAAACCTTCCAGGGGCTGAAGTGGTTAAGGTCATTTTTTTCATGTGGCAAATATTTCATTCTGTTACCAGAACTGGCGGCTTTGCCTTGTACAGAACCTTCCTTGTTTTTCAAAAAGGCAATGTGGTTTTGAGGCCTTGGGCCTCCTTTCTACCCAAGATGGTTTCTTCCTACTACTTTGATCGGGACATTGTCCTGCCCTCTTTGTTCAGATTCAAAACCTCCCAAAGATTTTTTTTTTACACTGTTAAGATATAGTACATAGTGTGAGTTTAACTCAGCTACTGCTTTCATCTGAGCCTTGAATTATTTTTTGGTCCTGCATGTGGGCCTTCACAAGGGGTGTCCTTTTTGACTTGCCTGTAAAATTATTTTCCTCAAGTACATTGCAAGACATAGGACACCCTCATCTCTGTTCTTGCATTTTCCTCTGATTGCTAGCACAGAACAGCTCTGAATTATTGATAAGATGAACAGGTAATTTTTTGAACTTGCAGATTTAAAAAAAAATTATTGGAATCAAATAAGAGTTCATTGTAGGGGTTTATATACTTGTTAAAAGAAAATCCATACTGATATATAAATTCAGAGGATGATTTACTAAAACTGGAGAGTGCAAAATCTGGTGTAGCTGTACATGATGGCCAATTGGCTCCTAACTTCAGCTCAATTACGATTTGATAGGAAAGCCTGGAAGCTGATTGGTTTCAATGCAGAACTGCACCAGATTTTGCGCACTCCAGTTTTAGTAACCCTAGATTCACACCTATGTGTTTTTTAGTGCATTTTGCAGTTTGCAGAAACACACTACAGTCGCTTTAACATGGTTTCCTATGGTACACGTTCACATCTATGCATTTTTGGGAAGGGTCAGAGACTTTTTTTTCCCGCAGCAGATTACGCTTTGCCTGTAATAGACTTCAATGGACCCGCACCAAAGTGTTTGATGTATTTTTTTTTTTTTTTTAGCAATAACAAACTGTGAATACCTGGCTGTTAAGGAGCGGGCCGGGAAGCCGGCCACTGCGTCCTTAACAACCGATGAGCTGTCAGCGGGGTAAAAACGGCCTGGTATGGATTTTGAGGGAAACCTAACGCCCAAATTATTATTTTTTTTTTTTTTTAAATCCATACCAGACGCTTATCTGAATCTGAACGAGCAGTCCAGCAGGTCAGGAAACGTAAGGGACAAGCGAGCAGCTCCCCTCCTGAACCATACCAGCCCACATGCCCTACTCATTCACCAAAAAAAAGTGTAGTGTAAGAATTAACAGTAGGCAGTTTTTGACAAGTCCTTTAAAAATAAACTGTCCCCCCAATGTAGATCCATTGTCAATTACGACGCCCGCCGACCTGAAAAAAAAAGAAGGTCTGCTCCTACCGTCTGCCTGCTCCACCGTCTGGCAGTTCCTAAATAAGCGGCGGGGGTCACCTGTTGATGTCACTGGGTAGCCCTGCCCCCTTGTCAAGTCATCAGCCCCCATGTGGCCTGGTATGGTTCGGGGGGGGGGTGCTCGCTCATCCCCTCCCTTTCCTGACCTGCTGGGCTGCATGCTCCGATAAGGGTCTGGTATAGATTTTGGGGGGGGTCAGGGTCCATGCCTTTTTTTTTTTTTTTTTTTTTTTTTGCACTTTGGCGTAGGGTTCCCCTCAAAATCCATACCAGATCTGAAGGACCTAGTATTGTTTTGGGGGGGTGGTGGCCTGCTTCCCGGCCCTCTCCTTAACCAGCCATTCACAGTTTGTTAAAAAGAATAAAAACTCTGCAAATCTCATGAAAGCTGCATGCAAAAACGCAGGTTCAAAAACGCACCGGAAAATGTGCCGGAAAAAACGGAGCCGCATAGCTGTGAACCTAGGGTAAATCAACCACACAGAGTCTGCCATTACTGACCTGCTGATAAAAATTACAAGCTGCATGAAAGCTATTAGTGACGTGTATTTTATTATCCCTACACCTCCCTTTCCTGTGGTTTCTGACCTGGAACAAGCAGGTAGTTAATGTACTCAGGTGATCAGAACTCTTGATCTGTATATTGTGGGTCAGTGCGAAGTACTCAAGCATCGCATATGAGAAAGAGAGAATTTTCATGTTTAAAGTAATATATGCACGATTTTCAGGTGTTGATCTATATTTTAAATTTTAGGTATCTAAAGCAGCATCCGACCTCATGAACTACTGTGAGCAGAATGCTAAAAATGACCCGCTGCTGGTTGGAATGCCAACTTCAGAAAATCCATTCAAGGACAAAAAGCCATGCTCTATTCTTTAAGTGTCTTCTTGCAAGTATGACCACAGTTTCTTCATCAGCTCAAGGCGTCTAAGGGAGAAGGCTGGATCAATTTCAAGCAAGCGTTGATCGTCCGAAACATGAGAAAGAAAAATGAAGAAAAAAAAGGCCCATTTTATGAGAAAAAAATTTGATTTTAAATTTACTAATACATTTGAATGACTGCAACAGTATTTTTTTTGTTGTTTCAGGAGAGAAATCTTTGTGCCACTAAGTTTTCAGCAAGGATTTGCTGAATATTATCTGATCGTTCTGTGCTGTAAAGCTGTAGTTAGAATTATAGACTGAACAGACAAACTAGACTGTATTTACAGACACTACATTCTTTATTTTTGGGTTTTCCTTTGTTTTTTTTGTATTGCTTCGCAAACTCAATGGAATCGATTTCTGTGATGTATCCCTCATGATATTGATGTGATTGTTTTTTGTACATTTGTCTGCTGTCAAGGATTACTCCCAGCAGACAATACAAACTTGCAAGCATAATGCCATACTTTTTTTCTTTAATTAGCATGGGTTACGAAACAATATGCCATATATTCTTTTTATCTTTGTTCCCATTGTTTTCATTACTGATGCATGCTAATGAAATTAGTGTCACGATAATGTGAAGCTATATAGACTTTTTTCACTGCCTAAAAAAAGTAGTCTCCATGATCATCAAACTGATCATTTTTACATGTTTCCACAGATTTGGTTTTATGTATGAACCCTGTGAATTTACAACAGAACTATCTTAAAATCCAGTGTTATTTGAAACAAACTGAAGGTTACAATTCGAGATAAAATTTGACAGGTAACTAGAGCTCCATATTAGAAGATTATTAGGCTTTTGTAGCTCTCTGCAATAAACCTGTGTAGAAGGCATCTGAAAAAGTTTGCACTACTGCAAATGATACTTGTAAATTGTGAAGTACATTTTATTTGGAAGCTTCAAGGTACAGCCCAACCCCGGAAGCAAAAATGTTCAAGTTTAACATTTCTAAAGAGATTCTTATTATCTTTTAGAAGGTGTATCATGCGTTGAAGAAAACCGCAGGCTTATAAAGTCTTAAAACAAACAGAATTAAGTAATGAATTCCTTTATACTAGTTGAGATAAATGGAATATGCATTTGAGTTTTTATTCTATAACAATATTATGAAAAAATGCTGCCTTTTGTCAGAACTGATTTTCTCCCAATAAAAAAAATGGAACTGCAAAAACAAGAACAAGAAGAACTCAGAAAGATCAGACGTGTCTCAAACAAATCTCGGTCAGGCTGAATGAACCTGAAATCATGCTGTATTTGCTCATATGCCTTCACCCTTAATTACCAAGTGCCAGTTCTCATTTATATAAGTTTTTCCTGAAATTTTTTTTTATATAATTTTTTCCTGAAATTTATAACATGCCATTCCCTGTATTTTAGCATTTTAAGCCACTTTATATTTACATTATGTATTACAACTAGAATTGCAGACACTTGAAAATAAAATGAGTTCACCTTTATGCTGGGTTCACACCTATGCGAATTGGATGTGGGTTTCCAATTCGCATGGTAGGAGATTGTGACTGGCTCTCTATGGAGCAGGTTCATATATCCCCGCTGCAGCTGTGGTGCGAATTTGCACAAGAGTCCTGTGCGTCTTTTAGTCCCTTTCAGGTCCGAATTCAGCCCAAAAATTTGGGCTGAAACGGTGAACGGGGACTCACCGGGCCCCTGCTGTGAGCCGCATGCGGCAATAGTGTGAACCCAGCCTTTGTCATTTTGCTTCCTATAATTAGATTTACAGTAGAACATTAATCACATTTTCAACTTTGCACCATGTCAGATCTCACTTTGTTTTGTAATAGGCCAGCAGACGCCATATCTCTAAAGTGCTTTCAGACACCCCAAAATCGTCAATCACGCACAGTCGCAAAGTGTTCCTGGCTTACTAGACAGATGCCAGAATGTAAAGTCTCATTCTTCTGCTCTCATGATGCCTTTGCTTCCCATGGGACAGTACACTGAAAATAAAAACTCATAATAAAGATCATCAGCAGGGCTTGATGCAGGCATAAATAATAGGTGGCAGATCTCTTAAGATTTTTTTCAGCTTACAAGCTGCATGAAAGCTATTAGTGACGTGTATTTTATGCGTCACCGCCACCGTGACAACCCAGGGGTGGACTTTTGTAAAGTGTGAGCAGAGAATAGTCCAGCAAGAATATTGAGCAGTAGGGCTAAACATGTGAGGGGTGCAAGAAGGACATTACTGATTCTAACAAATAGGAGGAAAATCAGTCAATTACAGTTTACTTTAGAACTGAACAGCTTTGGCAGTGATTGGAACTTTGTACTTGACTTACGGTTCTGCTTATAGGTATGTATTTTACTTGAACATCGGCACTTACAATCGGTTTCAGTTGTTGTCTAATGTATAAAAAGTGAAAAAATACAATTTAGCATGTATATGGCTAGGTGAGATTTAAGTATTTATGTCTTTATGATATGTCAAATGTCCTATGTCTGAGGTCTTATGTCTTTTTTTTTCATAGTGATCTAAATCATTGTCCATGTTGGGGTCATCTGGACAAAGGCACTATATACATTTACTGCTTTCTGAACTTGTAGTGTTTTTAGGTATCATGAGTGAGTTTTGAAAGCTGAAGCAAAGAACATTTGGCTTTGTGTTGAGAATGAAAACTCTTTTTTTTTTTTAACTTAACTTTTAACAGTTCTTAAACTAATGGGATTTTAACACCAGAGACTAACCCATGCTGACCCTGGAAATAAAGTCAAAAAACCTGAGGGAACCACTGTGCCTGCATTTTAATCACTGCAACAAGTCAAAATGTGTATTTATATTGAGGCTGATAACTCAGAATAGTATTAATTCCCTGTGTATTCTTTCTGAGTACAGTTAAGATAAAACAAAAATGTTTCCAGATTGACTCTTACATGCATCATTCTTAAGTTTCATAATTTCATTATTTGGTGTTTTTTCTTGAATCTGTCAACAGTATTCTGAAACAGAATCTGTAATTAAGTGATTCACTTTATAATGAACAATATATGTTGTAAGATGTAGATGTGGTATTTTAAGCTATATTTTATAAAACTCAAGTATGCTATGGCTGTTTTATAGATTTGCTATGTGTTTAAATGTGTTTCAAGCTAATTTATTTACATTCATTGATGTGCACAATATTTTCTCACCTCTGTGTTAAGCCTGTACACCTTGCACATTGATTTCGTTTTTAAAAAAAATCTTTACATCATTATTAACCTCTTCATGTGCCAAATCTATTTGCACTGTAATTATATATTTTTGTGGTGTAGCTGTTACAGTGTTTACTTAAATAAAATAAATAACTACACTTTTAAAAAAAAAATACTGAATTGTCTATTTTTTGTTAAAATTTAGCTTGTAGCCTTTTTTTTTTAGCTTAACATATTCAGCACAATAAAATAAACATTCTCCAGTAAACATTTTGTTAAAATTATTATCCCAGCACTTGCAGTTTAAAACCTTCAATGCTACTTGCTTCGCTATGGGGCTGTGTTTCTATTGATGCACACAGTGTAGGGAGACACAACTTCTAGTCCATGCATGCAAGGGTGACTCCATAGGATGCTGAAAAAGGTAAGGGTTAAAAGATAGACACTGCATACTCAGTGATTAAATCGGCTGCTAAAAAATTTTTAAAAGCTGAGGGTTTAAAAATCACTTTATGTATAAAGTCAGACTAATTATTTTTATTCGAATTGGATGGTAAAGAGGTTATGTTCGCTTAAGTGCTCAGGTTTTTATTGCTATAAAAGGTAAGTATAACATTTTGTGTTGCAACTTTTACATTTATTAAAAATAAAGCTTCGGGGCGTGTCCAAGATAGCGCTGGGAGCGGACGCTTGATTGCTGAGCTCCCTCTCCGGATCCCAATCCTTTATTGCTCCTGTAGTGGATCATACCTGAAATTTCTTTAAACCCACCCACAACTCCCCTAGGACACCTGGGGAATGAGAAAAAGCAGCAAGGGGACGCAGAAGCGACGCCCCGCGGACAATATCCGCACGCCACCGAAGCCTGGGCCTACCACACTCCTAGCCTGCCACATGGAGACTCAGACGGCGTCCACGTCGGACGGCTCGATCCAGGATGGATCACCGGCCTTTGAGGCACTGATGCAAGCCGTAATGGGCTGCCAGACTGCGCTGACGGTTAAGATTGACCATGTGCAGGCAGAAACCGCCCTGATCCGCCGGGACATGGACAAATTTCGGGAGCAGGTCTCGGAGGCTGAGAGGAGGATATCGGGCACAGAGTACGTGCAGCAGGAACACCACGCTGACCTGCAGATCCTGAAATCTAAGATGAGGGCCCTGAAAGTCAGGGCCGAGGATGCCGAGAACCGGAACCACCGGAACAACTTACAGGTCCTCGGCCTTCCGGAGGGTGCGGAGGGCACAGACCCGGTCACCTTCATGAAACAGCTCCTCCCCACCCTGCTCCCGAAGGCCCGCTCCTCACCTCACTTCTCCATCGAACGGGCACACCGCATGCCGGACCTTAGAGGCCCTCCTGGAGCGCCGCCCCGCACTTTTATTTTTAAGCTCCTCCATTACAGGGACAGAGACACGATCCTACGCTCGGCCCGCACACAAGAAGAGCTGAAATATGAAAATGCGAAGATACTGATCTTCCCTGACTACTCCGTCGAAACGCAAAGGCAATGGAAATCGTTCGACCTGGTACGAGCCATCCTGAGAGGAAAGGGCATCAAATACAGTATGCTTTTCCCGGCCAAGCTGAGGGTCCAGGACGGTGAGCGGATCCAATTCTTCACTTCACCCAGGGAAGCAATGACGTGGGCTGAGTCAATCCGCAGATGAACTTCTCTCCCTACTACTACTAACTGTGAGTATATTCCGGGGGGCCCCGTATGACTGCTGAACTGCACAACTCCCTGCCAGGACCCATTGCTTTTCCACTGAGGAATGACCCCCCTGATTGATACACCCAGCCTCCCCCATGCCATTGCCCCCTTTGTTTGGTACCTGCCATCACTAACACTTTTCATGCTGTATACTGGGGATGGTGACTTTTACTGGGTGAGGACAAACACAGTGCTCCCTGGCGGGACGACACCTCTCCTCCCCTCGTGCTACCTCCCAGTGAACTCCTTGACCCCTACTGTGCAGGGGGCTGAGGTAGGGACTCCCTGCTGTACTACCTGGGACCACGCATCCCTATGACGATTTCCCCTATGGGATGACCCCTCCCCCCTTGTGTACTTGCTGCTAATCCTCCCTGCATATGGGACATTGACGGACCCCCTGGATCCAAGAAAAGTACCCCCAGACTCCCGGGAGATCCACGTGTTATATCCTCCACCGGATTCTTTTGACTGGTTTGCCAAAGAGGGGCCTGTTGCCTCTTGCTCATTGCCTCCATGTTCAGCACTAAGGCTGACAGTAGTTATGGGATACAAACCCTCCTCCGGGGACGGGGGGAGGGTAAGGTGGGGGGGAGTTTGGGAAGGTTGGGCCATGTTTTCGGCTCACAGTTATTGCCTTTATATTGCATAACAGATTTGATTTTGCTGGTTACACTCTCAATGCTGTGGAGACCTGGTCTTCTCCCCAGCTCTGTGGACAACACCAAACCTCATGATGTATACTGATCCTTCTTATACCGTGTTGTATGATTTAGATGGCTACACTTGATGTCCTCTCCTGGAACACACGGGGTATGAATTCCCCAATTAAAAAATCCTTAGTCTTCCAGTATGTTAAGAAGTACAACCCGCATATATGTGTGTTGCAGGAGACACATCTGGTGGGAAGCAAAACACTGAGCCTTAAGAGACCATGGGTGGGACACCACTACCACTCCACCTATTATAATTTTGCCAGAGGAGTCAGTCCCTTAATTCAGCGCTTGCACAATTTGACACATTTGCCCAATATTCGGGAATCCGCATTAATTGGGACAAGTCAGTATTGTTCCCACTCCAGCCGTCCCCTCCGCAGACCCCCTCCCACACACCCCTACGTTGGGTGGAGACTTTCACGTATTTGGGGATAAAAATAGGTCCCACAATGAAAGGCTACCTGACTAGAAATCTCCACCCGCTACTGGACCAACTAACAAAAAGCTGTGCCAACTGGCGTAATCTCCCTCTCACCCCAGTGGGTAGAGGAAACTTAATTAAAATGGTATATCTTCCCAAGTTTTTATACTTCTTCAGACAGACCCTCACCCCCATTCCCCGCTCTTTCTTCCAGAAAATAGACAGCATAGTGACCAGTTTTATTTGGGCAGGACGCCCTCCCCGGGTGGCCCGTCGCTCACTCTACCTCCCCCTCTCTGCTGGGGGTTTGGCCCTTCCAAACTTCCTTGTATATTACTGGGCCGCGGTCCTAGTGACAGTCCGGTGGTGGTTCTCCCTATACTGAACCCTGCAGTTAACCTAGAAGCCGCGCTCCTCGGGTCCTATGCAGCCCTGTCCAACCTTGTCTTCCGGGGGGCCAAAGCACAATCCCAGGTGACTGAGCCTATGAAAACTACTATAAGAGTGTGGCAGACCTCTAGGGCCCTGGGAGCCAAGCCTAATAGGTTCTCACCTCATACCTCACTTTGGGGTAACCCTCTCCTTCCCCAACTAAATTTGGTTCCTGACCCAGCAGCCTGGGCCAATTATGGGATAGTGAATCTCAAACATGTCATCTCAAAAGGGAAAATTGACACGTTCCAGAATCTTAAACAGACCTACCGACTCCCCCAATCTTTCCTCTTTAGATACTGGCAGCTTAAACAAGCCATCAACTCGCAGTTCCCAGAAACAATCACTCTGGCCATTTTCTTGGTGTGTGTTCATTCTTTTTGGTATAGTACTGGGCGCCGCCATTTTTATGGTTAGAGAAAATCTACCAGACAGTGATAAATAATAGATCCCGGATCGGGACATAATGGGACAGCTATAGTGAGAAACATCTCGAGCTATATGTGAGGAATGAGAGTCATTACAGATGGGCATTGGGGGAAGGAGAACATGGAGATACATAATATAGCGAATAAATCGCTATAACAAGGTGGTAAAAGTAGTGAATCTGGAATTGAGATAAATAAGTAAATAAGACCATAGTATTTTAACCCTTACTTTGCCTGATTTTAATGTTTCAAATGTACGAGTCCTACTTTTTTATTGAATAAACGGTTTACATTTTAAACATACTACACTAGTGGAGGCTTCCCTCTCTCTTCCTTTCCTCCCCTTGGCATGGTGCAATTGTGACTTGGAGACACTAAGCACTTTTAGGTCCAGGTTCTAAGGGATTTTAAAGGAGAAGGACCAGGCTGGACGCCTCACTAGGACACTTTGACCTCTGTTACCTGTACCCTGGGGCATATTTGGATACCCCCGAAAGGCTTTTTTTTCTCAACCTTAAGGTGAGAGTTCTGGGAGACCATAAAAGGATTCACTCAGAAATAGAGCTTTTAGCCGCATCGGTTGTTATAACTGGATAGCCAATCGCCTGCTCTAAACAACGGTACCGGGATGATGCCTGCAGCTGGTCATAGATTATAAAATTTTCTTAAAGGATAGGTTCACCTTTCGTAAACCTAGTACACCTATATTCATGGAGTAACATGTTACGAACAGACCGGCCCCCACACCTACCTGATCCCCACTGTGACAGCTAGCAGGGTTCTTCTCCCTCCCCGCTAGCACAGCATTCTCATAGTGTTGATTTTGTTGCCTCTAAGCCTCAGCCAGGATAAGATCCCTGTCCCTAAAGTCCAGAAACCGAACCAGGAATGGACGAGGAGGGAGTCCTGTACCCTTTCAACTTGGTACATCGGAGAGACCTGCTGAAAGTACAGCGCTTGTTTAAAGAAGGTTTCAGCAAAGATGGCAGGCTGATCCCCTCCAGCTTCCTCTGGGAGGTCAACCACTAGTACGTTGTTGCGATGGAGTCTTGTTTTGGCATCATTGGAGCGCACCATCAGGAGTTGCACTGTACGCTGTAGCTCAGTCAGGGTATGGGTATGCGAGGAGGTAGTATCCTCCACATTCGAAATGCAGGTCTTAGCAGTACCCAGACAGCCCTGGATCATATCCAAGTCCTGCCTAATGAGCCCACACTCCAGCGCAAGGGAGTCTATCTTAGACATAAGGGCTCATGCACACAGAACGTTTTTACAGCTGCTGTTAGGTGCGTTTGAAGTTTTTTTTTAACTGCATCTAAAAGGACCTCCATGTTAGCCTATGTGTCCATGCACACATAAACTGTCAGAGGCCTTTGGAGGCATAAGCGTTTAGGGGCAGTAGAAAAAACAACAGCCTTCCAGGAGCAGTAAAAACGAGCTGTAAAAACAAATCTAAACGTGTCAAGCATTTGACGTTTTTAGGCATTTTTACATTATAAAGAGTGTTTTTAATGAAAAAAAATGCCCAAAAACGGTAACGCCAAAAAACGCAGGAAATGCGCAAAAAAACATGGGAAAGCGCGAAATAACATTAATTTTAAAGGTGCCTAAACGTGAAAAAAATTATGATTTTAGCGCTGCTGTAGCGTTGGCGTTTTTAAAACGTCCTGTGTGCATGAGCCCTAAGATGGTCGTGCCTCGTGTAGCTGTCGGTGGGCTCCAGAACCCGCTGCTTCCAAGCCGGATTACATTTTGATGCAGGGACAGCAAGGGGCCAGGACCCCAGAATGGGGAAAGTGGTTTGCTATGCAGGATGGCAATATCTAGCTCCCAGGGCTCAGGATAAAAGCGCAGGATGGTAGGAGCCTATTCAGAACGCGTGCTCTCGCACTCACATCCCAGCCATGCCCCCACCCTGGATTGTTTTTAATGTGACCTTTTAATTTAGAAGTTGTTTTACACTATGCTCTCTTTTAATAAACAGTTATTTTACTCTGAGTTACAGTGCTTCCGGAAAGTATTCACAGTGCTTGAATTTTTCCACATTTTGTTTTGTTACAGCCTTATTAAAAAGGGATTAAATTCATTATTTTCCTCAAAATTCTACAAACAATACCACATAATGACAATGTGAAAGAAATTTTTTGAAATCTTTGCGAATTTTTCAAAAATGAAAACGAAAAAAAAATCACATGTACATAAGTATTCACAGCTTTTGCCATTACAATCACAATTGAGCTCTGGTACATCCTGTCTCCACTGATCATCCTTGAGATGTTTCTACAACTTGATTGGAGTCCACCTGTGCTAAATTTAGTTGAATGGACATGATTTGGAAAGGCACACACATAAGGTCCCACAGTTAACAGTGCATATCAGAGCACAAACCAAGCCAGGAAGTCCAAGGAATTTTCTGTAGACCTCACAGATCTGGGGAAGGGTACAGAAAAGTTTCTATAGCACTGAAGGTCCCAATGAGCACAGTGGCCTCCATTATCCGTAAATGGAAGAAGTTTGGAAACACCAGGACTCTTCCTAGAGCGGGCCACTCGGGCAAACTGAGCAATCAGGCGAGATGAGCCTTAGTCAGGGAGGTGACCAAGAACCCAATGGTCACTCTGACAGAGCTCCAGCGTTTCTCTGTGGAGAGAGGAGAAGAACCTTGCAGAAGAATAACCATCTCTGCAGCACTCCACCAATCAGGCCTGTATGGTAGAGTGGTCAGACAGAAGCCACTCCTCAGTAAAAGGCACATGACAGCCCACCTGGAGCTTGCCAAAAGGCACCTGAAGGACTCTCAGACCATGAGAAACAAAATTATCTGGTCTGATGAAACAAAGATTGAACTCTTTGTCCTGAATGGCAAGCATCATGTCTGGAGGAAACCAGGCATTGCTCATCACTTGGCCAATACCATCCCAACAGTGAAGCATGGTGATGGCAGCATCATGCTGTAGGGATGTTTTTCAGCGGTAGGAACTGGGACACTAGTCAGGAAAAAGATGACTGCAGCAATGTACAGAGACATCCTTGATGAAAACCTGCTCCAGAGCGCTCTGGACCTCAGACTGGGTTGAAGGATCATCTTCCAACAGGACAAAGACCCTAAGCATACAGCCAAGATAACAAAGGAGTGGCTATGGGACAACTCTGTGAATGCCCTTCACTGGCCCAGCCAAAGCCCACACTTGAACCTGATTGCACATCTCTGGAGAGATCTGAAAATAGCTGTGCATCGAGGCTCCCCATCCAACCTGATGGAGCTTGAGAGGTCCTGCAAAGAAGAATGGGAGAAACTGACCAAAATAGGTGTGCCAAGCTTGTAGCATCATACTCAAAAATACTTCAGGCTGTAATTGGTGCCAAAGGTGCTTCAACAAAGTATTGAGCAAAGGCTGTGAATACTTGTGTACATTTTCGTTTTTTATTTTTAATAAATTTGCAAAAGATTTCAAACTATTTTAATGTTGTCATTATGGGGTATTGTTTGTAGAATTTTGAGGAAAAGAATGAATTTAATCCATTTTGGAATAAAGCTGTAACATAACAAAATATGGAAAAAGTGAAGCGATGTAAATACTTTCCGGTTGCACTGTACAAGGGTTATGTTTTATTTATATGGTTTAAGCCTAGGTTCACACATATGCAATGCAGAAACCGGCATCACATCTCTCCCGCAGGCAGTTCGCACTGCCCTCTGCAGAGCGCTGCGGGTGTCAATACAATGTTAATGACACCCCCAGATTGGTTCACAGATCGCAGTGCGAACTGTGGATTCGGACAGGAATCAGATCGCATGGGTTAGAACACCCATGTGATCCGATTCCAGTGCGGGGAAAAAAAAGTCCCTGCACATTTTTTTAAGTGAATCCAATGCGAGTTCATCCATACAACTGTATGGTTGAACTCACACTGCACAGACATAACATGTGATCAGCACTGCAGTGCGGGTGCAAATCACATGCAATGTTTGACATTACACAAGTGTGAACCCAGGCTGAACCTTTTTTCCAAAAAGATAAAGACTGCTGCTGTTACTGCTTCCAAGCTGCAGTTGGACTTCAATTTATCACTTACTTTAATTCCCTCTAAATCTATACTGTATATTCCACAGGGCGCTACCCAATATACAAACTTAGTGTAAAACTCATATAAATTAATACATCAAATGCTTAAACACTGTTATCAAACTGATATACAGTGGTGTGAAAAAGTGTTTGCCCCCTTCCTCATTTCCTGTTCCTTTGCATGTTTGTCACACTTAAGTGTTTCGGAACATCAAACCAATTTAAACAATAGTCAAGGACAACACAAGTAAACACAAAATGCAATTTGTAAATGAAGGTGTTTATTATTAAAAGGTGAAAAAAAATCCAAACCATCATGGCCCTGTGTGAAAAAGTGATTGCCCCCCTTGTTAAAACATACTATAACTGTGGTTGTCCACACCTGACTTCAATTTCTCTAGCCACACCCAGGCCTGATTATTGCCACACCTGTTCACAATCAAGGAATCACTTAAATAGGAGCTGCTTGACACAGTAAGGTCCACCAGAAGATCCTTAAAAGCTACACATCATGCCGAGACCCAAAGAAATTCAGGAACAATTGAGAAAGAAAGTAATTGAGATCTATCAGTCTGGAAAGGGTTATAAAGCCATTTCCAAAGCTTTGGGAATCCAGCGAACCACAGTGAGAGCCATTATCCACAAATGGCGAAGACATGGAACAGTGGTGAACCTTCCCAGGAGTGGCCGGCCGCCCAAAATTACCCCAAGAGCGCAGCGACGACTCATCCAAGAGGTCACAAAAGACCCCACAACAACGTCCAAGGAACTGCAGGCCTCACTTGCCTCAGTTAAGGTCAGCGTTCATGCCTCCACCATCAGGAAAAGACTGGGCAAAAATGGCCTGCATGGCAGAGTTCCAAGGAGAAAACCACTGCTGAGCAAAAAGAACATCAAAGCTCGTCTCAATTTCTCCACAACACATCTTGATGATCCCCAAGACTTTTGGGACAACATTCTGTGGACCGATGAGACAAAAGTGGAACTCTTTGGAAGGTGTGTGTCCAAGTATATCTGGCGTAGAAGGAACACTGCATTTCAGAAAAAGAACATTATACCAACAGTAAAATATGGTGGTGGTAGTGTGATGGTCTGGGGCTGTTTTGCTGCTTCAGGACCTGGAAGACTTGCCGTGATAAAAGGAACTATGAATTCTGCTGTCTACCAAGAGATCCTGAAGGAGAATGTCCGACCATCTGTTCGTGTACTCAAGCTGAAACGAACTTGGGTTCTGCAGCAGGACAATGATCCTAAACACACCAGCAAGTCCACCACCGAATGGCTGAAGAAAAACAAAATGAAGACTTTGGAGTGGCCTAGCCAAAGTCCTGACCTGAATCCTATTGAGATGTTGTGGTATGACCTTAAAAAGGCCGTTCATGCTCGAAAACCCTCTAATGTAACTGAATTAGGACAATTCTGCAAAGATGAGTGGGCCAAAATTCCTCCAGGACGCTGTAAAAGTCTCATTGCACGTTATCGCAAACGCTTGGTTGCAGTTGTTGCTGCTAAGGGTGGCCCAACCAGTTATTAGGTTTAGGGGGCAATCACTTTTTCACACAGGGCCATGATGGTTTGGATTTTTTTTCACCTTTAATAATAAACACCTTCATTTACAAATTGCATTTTGTGTTTACTTGTGTTGTCCTTGACTATTGTTTAAATTGGTTTCATGTTCCGAAACACTTAAGTGTGACAAACATGCAAAGGAACAGGAAATGAGGAAGGGGACAAACACTTTTTCACACCACTGTATGTTGTGCATCGAAAGTCCACATGAATGATGCATTTTTGATGCACGATCAATATGGGTTTGATAACAGTGGTTAAGCATTTGATGTATTCATTTATATGAGTTTAACACTAAGTTTGTATATTGGGCACATTCACCTTTTAAAAGCAGCAACCTCATGGAGCAGGTTTTCATCAAGGATGTCTCTGTACATTCATCTTTCCCTCGATCCTGACTAGTCTCCCAGTTCCCGCCACTGAAAAACTTCCCCACAGCATGATGCTGCCACTGCCGTGCTTCACTGTAGGGATGGTATTGGCCAGGTGATGAGCGGTGCTTGGTTTCCTCCAGACATAAAGCTTGCCATTCAGGCCAAAGAGTTCAATATTTTTTTTTCATGGTCTGAGAGACCTTCAGGTGCCTTTTGGCAAACTCCAGGCTGGCTGTCATGTGCCTTTTACTAAAGGAGTGACCACTCTACCATACAGACCTGATTGGTGGAGTCCTGCAAAGATGGTTGTTCTTCTGGAAGGTTCTCCTCTCTCCACAGAGAAATGCTGGAGCTCTGTCAGAGCGACCATTGGGTTCTTGGTCACCTCACTGACTAAGGCCCTTCTCCCCTGATCACTCAGTTTGGCCCCGTGGCCCACTCTAGGAAGAGTCCTGGTGGTTGCAAACTCCTTCCATTTATGGATGATGGAGGCCACTGTGCTCATCGGGACCTTCAATGCTGCAGACATTTTTCTGTACCCTTCCTGAAATCTGTGCCTCGATACGATCCTATCTCAGGAGGTTTATAGACAATTCCTTGGACTTCATGGCTTGGTTTGTGCTCTGACATGCACTGTTAACTATGGGACCTTATATAGACAGGTGTGTGCTTTTCCAATCCACTGAATTTACCACAGGTGGACTCCAATCAAGTTGTAGAAACATCTCAAAGATGATCAGTGGAGACAGGATGCACCTGAGCTCCATTTTGAGTGTCATGGGAAAGGCTGTGAATACTTACAGTATGTACATGTGACTTTTTTTATTTTTAATAAATTTTAAACTTTTTTCATGTTGTCATTATGGGGTATTGTTTGTAGAATTTTTAGGAAAATAAGGAAATTAATCAATTTTGGAATAAGGCTGTAACATGCCAAAATGTGGGAAAAGTGAAGCGCTGTGAATACTTCCTGGATTCACTGTATGCACCTCTACCAATAAAGTGGTTCTCAACTGCCACTTTTGCTGGACAGCATGGCCTGCATGTAAATGTACAAAAAAATAAAAGTAATGGCATGTTAAAAATAAAAAACTATGATTTTACAAACTGAAGACTATAATTACAAGTATTATTCATATACAGTTAAATGTGGAGGAAAATAAAAGTAATGGCATGTTAAAAAAAAAAAAAACAATGATTTCACAAACTGAAGACTATAATTACAAGTATTATTCATATGCAATTAACATAATATTTTTTTATCAGCTATAGTGGGTCTTCAAGACTATTAATCAACAGAAGCATCTATTGCAAGGAGTTTGGGCTTGTAGGCTGTAATTTGGTCTTTGCATGTTGAGCACCACATGGTCCAGACTACAGAGCTATGGACAACTGAGGCCAGAAAACAAAATGTTATGCGCAATTATCTCTTTTGCCCCATACACACGGTCGGAAATACCGACGGAAAATGTCCAAACGGACCATGTTGTCAGAAAATCCGCCCGTGTGGGGGCTCCATCGGACTTTTTCCGTCGAAAAATATTTGAGATTCTGCTCTTAAATTTTCCGACAACAAAATCCGATCTGACTTTTTCCAATCGTGTGTCGAGAGTTCTGACGGACAAAGTGCCACGCATGCTCAGATCAAATTACGAGACCAAAGCTATTGGCTACTAGCCTCTACGTAGTTCCGTCGTACGCAACAAACGTCACCACGTTCAGAATGATCGGATTTTCCGACAACTTTGTCCGACCGTGTGTATGCAACACCAGCGTCGGACAAAATCTGTCGGAAAAAATCAGACGGATTTTGTGATCGGAATTTCTGATCGTGTGTACGGGGGCTTAGTGTCTGCTATTCAGCGGTTATGTTCACTTCACTTACATTTGAGAAATATTTATTGTGACTGAGGGGTGGATTGGAGAGTAGTTTGACAGCTCTTCTGGAAAGTAGCTTTGATTAAACAATAAGAACAATATCTTGGAAAAAAAGACAATGTTGACGAATCTGTATTTATTTTGATCGTGTTAGTGTTTTAGATTAAAGATCCTCACGTTTCCACAGAGGTGTAACCAATCAGCAGGGAAATGTTCATTCCGTTTACTGTTATTATGTCATTAAATAAATTCCTGAATTTGCCTCCACCTTTTTAGTTATGTGAGGAATGTTGTGAGATGACTCTTGATTATCATTATGTTGAACCAATTGCCTAATGATTGTGTGGATCACTTGTAGGAGAAAACACTAAGATGTACTGTATATGCTAATTTATTTTACATAGAGAATTGTTGTAGGGAGGCAGTAACACATTCTGGAAATACTGGTTTGCAATGTGTGCCTTTCCCAAATGAGTTGCTTTATAAGCATTAGATACATTTACATAGATGTGTTCTTTTTGTATAGTTATTTATTTCTTTACATCTTTAACTCCCTTTGCTGTTCACTATTATTATTAATTATTTATATAATACAATATAATACAAAGGAAGGATTGGGAGCAGGACCAAATCCATCTGTTTATTTTTATCATCAACAATCATACAGAAATAAAATTAATTATATGTACAACTGACACAAGCAAAGGATTGCTGAAGAGTCCAACTACCTACCTGCCAGGTATAGGTGACCATGTCAGTGTCCCTTGTGTCTGCACCATCCCTACATTAAAAGCCCTTTGGCAGCTAGGTAAGTGTCATGTAAGTTTTACCCAAATAGGGTAGCTTTCCTCCTACTCTGGGTACCCCATGTTATGTAACAGTGGTCTCCAAATTGTGGCTCGGAGGCTCGAATTGTGCTTGCCTTTATCAAGACCCTGAGGCATTAGTCCTGCCACTGACAATAGGTCACTATTCCTCCCACCGCCACCAACAGTGGGGCACTATTTATCCCACCAACAGTGGGGCACTATTCCCCCCCCCCGACACCAACATCGGGCCACTATTCCTCCCCCCGACACCAACATTGGGGCACTATTCCTCCCCCGACACCAACATTGGGGCACTATTCCTTCCCCTGACACCAACACTAGGGGACTAGTCCTCCCCCCAACACCAACAATGGGGCACTATTCCTCCCACTGACACCAACAGTGGGGCACTGTTCCTCCAACCAACACCAACAGTGGGGCACTATTCCTCCCACTGACACCAACAGTGGGGCACTATTCCTCCCACTGACACCAACAGTGGGGCACTATTTCTTCCACCAACAGTGGGGCATTATTTACTCCTAAAGTCTGAAGCACAGTAAACTGGTCCTTGTTTAGAAAGTTTTGAGCCTCCTGCCCTAGACTGTTCATTGAGCTGTGTGCCTGTTGCCGTGGGCCTGGCTGCTATTGCACTTATTTGGGAAAGGAACCTGAGACAAATCAGCGGGCCCTTTTGGGGGTGAGCACTTCAGTAACATGCAGGCTGAGAGGGCAAGAATAACAGCTTCCACCAGTACCTTTCCACAAAGGTTTTTTTTATTTTTTTAACAAAGTTCTTTTTAAAAGCAAGCCTATCACAGATTTGTAGCTAGTAAACATATACATACCCCACCCTTCTAGTCTCTACGTGCTCACCCATGGGGCCCACACCTTGTCATATTTCCATTGGCATCCTCTATTAATGTAGGTTAATCTATACATAGGTAGGGATGCATCTATCAAAGCTTCCCAGGAGGAGACAGAAGGGGGGGGGGGGGGCGACGGATATCCACTTCAGGAGAATCTCCTTCTTTGCATAAAACAGGAGGTAGGATATCAGCAGTTTCAAGTGGTGGGCAGTGCCAACTCAGGTGTAACTGAAAGGGACAACTGTAGCCTAAGATTAATTTTGCTAAAGACCTCTGACCAAAAAGATGTTATAATCGGACATTCCCAGAACATATGCAGGAAAGACCCTACTTGTGTCCTGCATTTGGCGCATATCGGGTCTCGGTCCGGGAAAATACAATGTAGTTTCTGAGGAGTGTAGTATACCCTGTGTAGGAACTTAACCTGAATAAGTTTGTCCCTAGAGGAGATTACCAGTCTGGGTCCCTGTTCCAGGCAGTCATCCCAGTCCTACCTGTCCAGTGATGGTAGATCACTCTGCCACACCTTCCACAACCCCTCCACCTTAGGGGAGTCTGTGTCCAAAAGCGCAAATTATACAAGGTCGATAGGGGTTTATCTAATGCCCCATACACACGGTCAGACATTCCGACAACAAAATCCATCAGATTTTTTCCGACGGATGTTGGCTCAAACTTGTCTTGCATACACACGGCCGCACAAAGTTATTGGAAATTTCCGATCGTCAAGAAAGCGGTGGCGTACACTGCATACGATGGAACTATAAAAGGGAAGTTCAGCACCACATGCGGCACCCTTTGGGCTCCTTCTGCTGATCTCGTGTTTATCGCGTGTTAGTAGAAGTTTGGTTAGAGACAATTCACGCTTTTCAGACTTGTGCTTCAGATCGTTACTGCTCTTCAGTTTGTGCTTGTGGGTTCGTATCTACTTATGAGTGGGTGTAGTCAGTTCACATTTGTTTGTCATTGCGTGCTGTTTATAGTACTGTATTTGATTTTCAGTGCGTTATTGTCCACTCATTGCTGATTTTCAGTTCGTTCTTTCAGGCCTTGCTGTTTTTCAGTGCTTTCTGTTCAGTCCGTTCTGACCAGCCGACTGTTTTGAAGCCATGTTGCGTGTATGTACTCGTAGAGTTTGTGCTGTGCAGGGGCTTGGTGTTGGGCTTTTAGCTTTGACCCAAGCCCAGTCCATGAACAAGGCGAGGAGGAGTTCATGGAGCAAGAATTGGTTGCTCCAGCGTGACCAATTCTCGCACATACCTTTGCTTTGTGAGATCCAGGAGAATAATCCTGATGATTTCAGGAATTATCTCAGGATGACGGACCCCGTTTTTCACCCTCTGTTGGCTTTGCTGACCCCTTATATCAGCAGGCAGGATACCTGCATGAGGCAAGCCATCACTCCGAGCAGAGGCTAGTCGCCACATTGCGGGAATTGGTGACGGGGACAAGCCTTCAGGACCTCAAGTTCTCGACAGGCATCTCCCCCCAGGATCTGGGGATCATTATTCCAGAGACCTGTTCCGCCATAATTCAGGTCCTGCAGAAGGACTATATGAAGTTAAGTTTGATCCTTTAACATCACATTCTATGTATTTAATGTTTGCTAATGTATTGTATTTCTTTCATCATTCCCTAATTACCATGATTGTAATATGCTGTAATATGCTGTGCCCCTTTGTCCTCATGCATGCTGGAAGCTTTAAAAGTTCCTTTTTTGTCCTTCATGCATATTTGCCTTCACTAACCTCCCCAGCATGCTCTCCTGGGCCCATATACACCTATAGCCTAGTCACTTAGCAATGTATTTTGTCAGCTCCATAGTAGTGCTTTCTCCTAAACACCCCCTAAAATGTGTACAAATGTGTCCTTAAATTCATGCAGAGTGCCAGAGGCTTTTTTTTGGTGGGCCAAATTCATTTGTAACCCTCCCTCCCCCCAACCGCTAAGTCAGCTGGTACCAATCCTCTATGTGCTGACTTTGGCAACCCATACACACTATACCTACCTTATTTGTGGTCGTATTTATGGATGAATTCACCAAGGAATATAGTGAAAGGGCCTGCCTGAATACTTTCAGATGGTACTGTTTAAAGTTTGTTTCTCCTATTATTATCTTGATGGGTAATAGTAGAATGTAAAAATGTGCTTCCATTTGTTCAGTGTTTTTATTTTTTGTATTATGACACTTCTTACCTGTCCAGTGGGCTGCCAATAGTGTAAGTAAGGAGGGCCAAAGTTAACACACATTATTTGTGCATTCAGCTCTCAATGAAGTGGAGAGGGCTACCTGTCCAAAACATCTCCAACCTAAATTTTTGCAATGGGCCATCAGATGGGGTGAGGAAACGGATAGGTGGACCTTATACTTTTGGCTTTAAATACTCATTTAAAAAAATGTTATACTTATGTTGGACAAAAATGTTTGTGTCTAATCTGATTGCAATGTTGATGTGCAAAATTACAATTTTTTTTCTTGTTTGACTCCACAGTTTCCTTCAACGCCACAGGAATGGCAGATTGTGGCCTTCCACTTTGCCACCTGTTGGGACTTTCCCAATTGTGGAGGTGCAATTGATGGGAAACACGTCCGCATCGTCCCACCCCCCAACTCTGGGTCCTACTATTATAATTACAAGGGATATATTAGTATCATGATGTTGGCGGTGGTGTCAGCTACTTATGAGTTCCTGTATGTGGACGTGAGGAAAATGGCCGGATGTCGGATGGTGGAGTGATCGCCCAGACGGAGTTCTACTGGCGTCTCCAGAGTGGCAGCTTGGGCTTGCCACCTCCAGAGGAGAATGTGGAAGGACTCCCCTTCGACTTTGTCGCGGATGAATCGTTTGCGCTGGGGGACCATCTTATGCGGCCATTCCCTATGAGGACCCTCACCCCGCAGAGGGTTTTTCAATTACCGGCTGGCCAGAACCAGAAGAGTGGTGGAGAATGCTTTCGGGATAATGGCCAGCCGGTTCCGCCTATTTTTGACACCGATCCACATGGTGGAATATAAACTGAACCATATAGGGCTTTCCTGCTGTATTTTGCACAATTTAAAAAAAAAAAAAACTCAACAAACTATGTGGCCACAGTTGGGCCTGAGGCAGACTTTCCAGAACTTGCCAACCTGACGGCACTTGAAGCTGGCCTTCCTGGCTTACCCTCCCAAAGCGCCCGCGAGGTCAGAAACCGATACATGGAGTACTTTGCGGGTAGGGGGGCCATTGATATGCCAGACAATGTCTGAGAGACATTTTTTTAATAAATTTATGTTTGAAACTGCAATAATATTTGTTTTCATTTACTGCTTGGGTTTGTTTTAGGTGTCTCCTAGGTTCTTCTTTAGATTTTTTTTGGGCCTTTTTCTTCAACAGTGCAAACCAAATTTCTCGGTGAGATGAGGTGACAGTCTCTTCTTCAGATAATATTATTATGTTGTGGGTCTGCTACACACACCTTGTTTTAGTTGTTAATGTATGTAGTGCATTACTGACAAAAATATTCCTAATTTTCAGCACCATGACAGAAATGTGTGGAGTCATGAAAATGGTGTGATTGGGGCAAATTAAACAGCACTGTGGGTGTTATTTACTAAAGGCAAATCCACTATGCACTACAAGTGCACTGCAAAAGGTGCACGTGAAACTGCACTTGGAGTGCAAAGTGGATTTGCCTAGTAAATAACCCCCATTGACACTGAAAACAACAACTTTAATAGAAATACTGCTTTTGAACATTGAAAAAGGAAGCCACACATTGTTGATGATCAAAACATTTTTTACTCAAAGCATATTCACATGTGCGTTTATCAAAGGGTTTTACAACAAACCAACATATTTGGTGTATATAACATTATTTTTGTTAACATTAATATAACTCGCCGTTTTTGAGGAAACATGCATGTATCAAAGCATAACATACAGAACTAAGGAACTTACAAAGTTCAACATTGAAAAGTGAAGACAATATCAGACATGAGTATGTCCAAACTGTGTTGATATTGCCTTCATCACATGGGGTGTCACCCCTGTAAAAGCCAAATTTGGAAGATGCACACAAATTGGTATTAAAACTGGGCATTTCCCTCCTGATCCCATGCCTAAAGTCAACGTGTGCTATCTCCCATCATGGGGGATCAATGTACATGTTTTGGGGGTGCACCCCCTTCATCTCAGCCATTTTAGTAGCGAGGAAGGGGTTGCACCCACAAAACGCGTACATTGATCCCCCATGATGGGAGATAGCACATGTTGATGCACTGTGTGCATCTTCTAAATTTGGCTTTTGTCAAAATATCAAACTGTTTTTTAAAAGAGAAAATCGATGCTAGCTAGTTATGTGTGTTTCAGATTCTCCCTAAAACATCAATGATGTTCTTCATTTTTTGTTGAACATGATTGATGTTTTTCTTGAGATTATCTAAAGCGCGATTGCACCCCATTATCTCCCCAATGAGGATCTGGGGACTTTCACTAATAAAATGCTTCTGCCACAACATCCACATCACCTAAAAATAAACAAAAAAACACACCATGTATTATAAATAGGCAGGCATTTATCTATTACCTTACCTGAAGCTGTGGTCTCAGACACTCACCTGTTGTGGTGACAATTTCGCCAATTTCAACAACCTCTCCTTCCTCCTCCTCCTCTGCTTCTGGTGTTGATATTTCCCCTTCTTTGGGAGGTGTGGGGTCCCTGGTGTCCTCAGACCTTCCGAGTCTTCTCTTCCCTATGAGAATGTAAAAAAGGAATACTTAGCACACTGATATTTGAGGGCACAAATAGGAATATGAAACATTGCTTAGGAAGTGTCATACAATTGTCTTTTTTTGCAGAGTTCAAAGCTGAAAACATTATTTTTGAGACTTTCTAAAGCTGGAATACTTACCTGTTTTGTGCAAGTTTCACAGATGGAGACACCCCTATAGTATCCACTGGAGCACGTGTGTGGGACACCCTAATAAAAAGGGTGTCCTGGTGTCCCACACTAGTGCTCCTGAGTCCAGATGTGTAAACAACTGCCGAGTGTTCTCTCCTTTACACTGAATCAAGTTTGCATTTCATTCTAGTTACAAACACATCTAGTCAACAAACTTCCTTTGACTAGAAATAGGCATGAACAAATGTAGTTAACTGCAACTTCCCAAGACATTGTATTTGAAGTGGGCGAACAAACAATGTTTACTACGAACGATTGAACCCATGAACATGAAAGTGGCCATTTTAAACTGTACAACTCTAAAGAAAAGCACATGGAGCAGTATGCAAGCAATAATAATAATATGAACACAGGACAACTACTTACTTTTTAGAAGAACTCAATTGATCTTTCTGTACTGATCGTGCTCCCTCAGTTTCAGGTCTGACCAGCATTTTCTTAGTTGATCCTTGGATCGTCGTACCCCAAAATTCTTCTGCAGACTCTTCACAACTTTAGTCATAATCTTGGCCTTTCTGATATTTGGGTTTGGGTAAGGTCCATACTTCCCATCATAGTCGTTCCTCTTCAATATGTCCACCATCTCCAACATCTCTACAAAAGCCATATTTGAGGCCTTAAATCTTCTCCTCCGGGATCTGGGCGTTTCTGCCTCCGGGCTTTCCTCGTCCTTCTCGTTGCTGTAATTAGCATGCACCTGTTGTCTCTCTGCCATGTGCTCTCCCAACTGCGCTGAAACACAGAATTTATACCCCTATTCATTGATATGTTCAGGGAGCTGCCCTGCCTGTGGCAGGTGAACCACCCCTTTTATAAGAACCGAAGAAAGAGGAAGGCAGCGCTGGAGAAACTGCTTGCATTTGTGATGCCGGTGGTCACCACAGCAGACATCACCTATTTGAAGACCAAAATTGGTGTCATGAGGAGTACATATCTGAGGGAGCGCAAGAAGGTCCAGGATTCCCTGATATCAGGAGCTGTAGATGGCAATTATGTACCCAGGCTATGGTACTATGACAGACTGCATTTTCTGGCAGACCAGAGGGAACCCAGGCCAGCACTCTCCAATCTTCCTTCAAGGCTTCCTCCCCCCCCAGCTGAGGCTTCCAATGTCCAACCTGGGCCTTCCAGGCAGGAAGATGTGGAGGAGCCCAGCTTGAGTCAGGAAGAGCATTGTTCAACATATTTATTGTGGGAAATTTAATGATGTTAACTAGATGTTATTATTGATCAGTAAGTTCTGATTTAACAAAGTGTTTTATATATCAATACACAGTAGTGACCAAAAAATGATTGGGCCAAGAAGGAAAAATGCTAGGCTCAGAATGATAGTCTGTTCTATTTATTAACATTCAATTTGCAATAGTCATGAGCTGAAAATTGTGATGGATGAACAAAAAAATAAAACTATGTCCCATTTTCATACACAGGAAGACCTCAGCCGGGAGGAGGCTGTGGCAAGCAGTGATGTAAGTAACTGAGTTAAAATAAACTGAGTTACCTAACGCAGTTACTTTAGAGGGTAACGAGTAATCTAACTGATTACTTTTCCCCTCATGGTAACTCAGTTCCCATTACTTTGGCTTAGTTACCCCAATTACATCTACCGCCACTAGATGGCAGTAGTGTAATTCCGGTGTCCTGCCGAAAAAGTTCCCCCGCCGGATAAGGACCCCCTGTACTGCGCAGGCGCAGGGCTTGCGCAGTACGAAGGACTATGGAGCTTCCGAAAATTGCCGAACCTAAACAGCTCTGAGTGAAGTGTGCAGTTAACATGTAATTGTACGAGGCGATGCCGCATGCTCCTGATAGTTGATGTGTGCCCTCGGGTACAAAGGCTTCGCCAATTTCAGCAGTTTCTCCAGCGTTGCCTTTCTCTTTATTTTCTTATGACCCCCTAATAAAGGTATATGTATTTTTCGGAAATACTTGCCTATGTTTTTTTTTGTATTTATTCTTTATTTGCGAAAAAATACGATACAGCTGGCAAACATACATGAATACATAGGACATAACAATTTGTTTGTGTTGAAAATGTGTTTCGTCTATGCAGATCATAACAAACGAATAATATGGCATGACTATTTATATTAATCTTTATAGTCAAGGTCTGGGTATGCAATCCCTAGATTAAGAAGCTCACTGTGTCCCGTGTCAGATTAGGTTTTTCTTTAAAACTAAGTAAGATGCGAGGAAGTACGACCACTGGGCCGCCTAACCTTGCAAGGAGTTAAGAGAGAATATTAAGTAAAATGGTATTTGGAAAGATAAGAAAGAAAAAAGAGAGAGGAAGGATAAATAATACTGGGGGAGGAGGGCAGAATAAAGGTAGGGGATGGGGAGAGAGAGGAAGAAAAGGGGGGGATCCCTTCCTCCAGTCCCACCATCAGATTCTCAATGTACAACTATGTACACTAGGCACTCATGTTGTCAGCCCTGCGTACTCCTCGGAGTAGAATAATTCGAGCCAAAAGAACCACTTCTTGAGATATTGTTCTCTGAGTCCTCTTTCTGTTGCTACAAGGTCCTCCATCCTGTGTATATCAGTATCCTCCTCAGCCATACTGCCACACCCGGAGGCTCCGTCTGCTTCCAGAACAGGGGGATACAGCTTTTTTGCTGCCGTGACCAGCAGGGGTAGGATTGATTTTCTGTAAGCCCTGCTCGGAATTTCGTGGTGGTGTATTAGGAAGAACTTGGGGGTCCTGGGCAGTTTCCATTCTGTAAACTTCTGTGTGATGCGGTGGACCTCAGTCCAAAAGGGGGTCAGGAGCCTACAAGACCAGAAGACGTGGAGAAGGGTACCCACCTCCTCTCCACAACTCCAACATAGGTTCGAGTTTTAAGGGAACATCCTGTGCAACCTGGCCGGAGTGTAGTACCATTATGACAGAACTTTAAACCCTGCCTCTTGTTGGTTGGCACATATCGATGTTTTATATGTGAAGAAGATTATCCTCTCTACCTGCCTATCGGTTAGCTGTATTCCCAGATCTCGTTCCCACTTATATATGTAGGGAGGTCTGGACCCCTTGGGGGGTGTGGTAAGGAGTTGGTATGTTAATGAAATGGTATGACGCACTGGCTCCTGCTCTGAACAGAGAAGCTCCAAGGATGTCAGGGCTCTTGAAAAAGGCGTCAGAGGAGGCTGTGGTCGGATAAAGTGAGCTAGTTGGAGCTTTTGCCAAAAGGAGAGGTTCACTAAGAGAGGGTCATCCATGATGTGTTCCTTCGACATCCACCTTGACCTACTGGTGAAGTGGCGGAGTTGGCATCTTTCACTCCCCTTCAGATCCTGAAATCTGGGGTCACTCAGACCCGGGATAAAGTCGGGATTCCCAATTATCGGGGTGAGTGGTGAGGGAATGGGCGTGATCGGGTGTTCATGTAAGTTTTTTTTGGCCCATTCGCCACATTTCCCCTACCATAGGATGACTTATTACACTGTGCGGTGGGTTCTTCTAACACCGAGTTAAGCCTTCTATTGTTTTTTTTATTTTTATTTATGTTTATTGGTTTTCCAATAAACAGAGAAAAAAAAATTTGAGAACATATCAACATTAGGGATGAGCCGAACACCCCCGGGTTCGGTTCGAACCAGAACCTTCGAACGGACCGAAAGTTCGCGCAAATTTTCGAACCCTATACGTTATAATGGACGCGAACGTTCGAAATCAAAAGTGCTAATTACAACGGCCAATATGCATGTTAATGTCATAAAAACAGGTTTGGGGACCCGGGTCCTGCCCCAGGGGACATATATCAATGCAAAAAAAAAAAAAACTTTTAAAAACTAACGTTTTTTCGGGAGCAGTCATTTTAATGATGCATAAAGTGAAAAAAAAAAGGTGAAATTTTCCTTTAAATATGGTACCTGGGGGGTGTCTAAAGTATGCCTGTGAAGTGGCATGTGTTTCCCGTGTTTAGAACTGTCCTTGCACAAAATGACATTTGTAAAGGAAAAAAAGAAGCCATTTAAAACCACTTGTGGCTGAAAATCCTTGAGAAAAATGGCATGGCTACCCCATCCACCCCCCCCCCACCCCAGCCCCTTTGGGCCTTGTATGGATATTAAGGGGGACCCCGCACCCAAAATAAAACCCTATACCTACAACCCTATATACTCTGAACAGCAGTATATAGGTGGTGCAAACAAGACACGGACTGTAGGTTTGTTCTTAAGTAGAATCTGAACAGGTACATTATGAAGTGTAGCTCCATCCCAAAAAAATCTATTTTTAAGCTTTTTGGAGAACATAGGGAGGGGTTATCACCCCTGTAACATTTGCTGTCTTTGCACATCTGTTCAGAACATGTCACCTCACTTTCCGTCCCAATGACAAATGTTTTTGGAAAAGTGGGGTTTGAATTGAAACAAGGATTGGTGATAAAGCATCAGTAGAGAGGAGATACCTTTTTCCCAAATTAAATCTAACAGCATAGAATTTCCCTTCCTAGGGGTAGATTTCCTCTCACTTCCTGTTTTCTCTTTCCGTTTGCAAGTAGGAGTCGTTTGTAAGTTGGATGTTTGAAAGTAGGGGCCTGGCGTATATACTCTGCAGAAATTTGCCCTATTAGATGTTGGTGTAGCCACAAGACTGGTGGGCACAGGAATGGGCCCTGCTGTGAGTTAATAGATCAAGATTTGTACTTGCATGCACCTGTTGAACCGGCAGAAAAATTGGGCCTTTGGTGGTGGTGGTGGTGGTGGTGGACGGTGTTGCCACAAGACTGTAAGCTCTCACAGTTACTCTTGGTGGGCGCAGGAATGGGCCCTGCTGTGAGTTATTAGATCAAGATTTGTAATTGCATGCACCTGTTGAACAGGGCAGAAAAATTGGGCCTTTGGTGGTGGTGGTGGACGGTGTTGCCACAAGACTGTAAGCCCTCACAGTTACTCTTGGTGGGCGCAGGAATGGGCCCTGCTGTGAGTTATTAGATCAAGATTTGTAATTGCATGCACCTGTTGAACAGGGCAGAAAAATTGGGCCTTTGGCGGTGGTGGTGGACGGTGTTGCCACAAGACTGTAGGCCCTCATAGTTACTCTTGGTGGGCGCAGGAATGGGCCCTGCTGTGAACTATTAGATCAAGATTTGTAATTACACGCCCCTGTTAAACAGGGGCTGAAAAATTGTGCCTTAGACATTGGTGCTGGTGCCACAACACTGCAACCCCTCACAGATACTGTATTCTTAGCACAGCAATGAGACCTGTTGCAAAGCATTGCCTAAAAATTGTAATTACACGCCCCAACAGGGGCTGAAAAATTGTGCCTTAGGCACTGGTGCCACAACACTGCAACCTCTCACAGATACTGTACTTGGAGCACAGCAGTCACACGTGTTGCGAAGCATTTTTTTTGTAAAAAAATTGTAATTACACGCCCCTGTTAAACAGGGGCTGAAAAATTGTGCCTTAGGCACTGGTGCTGGTGCCACAACACTGCAACCCCTCACAGATACTGTACTTGGAGCACAGCAGTCACACGTGTTGTGAAGCATTTTTTTAAAAAATTGTAATTACACGCCCCTGTTAAACAGGGGCTGAAAAATTGTGCCTTAGGCACTGGTGCTGGTGCCACAACACTGCAACCCCTCACAGATACTGTACTTGGAGCACAGCAGTCACACGTGTTGCGAAGCATTTTTTTTTAAAAAATTGTAATTACACGCCCCTGTTAAACAGGGGCTGAAAAATTGTGCCTTAGGCACTGGTGCTGGTGCCACAACACTGCAACCCCTCACAGATACTGTACTTGGAGCACAGCAGTCACACGTGTTGCGAAGCATTTTTTTTAAAAAATTGTAAGTACACGCCCCTGTTATACAGGGGCTGAAAAATTGTGCCTTAGGCACTGGTGTGGTGGCATGGATCATTGAGGAGGAGGAAGAGGATAGTCAGTGAACATAACAGGACAGTCACTCAGCATCAGCATAGGCAGTCTTGAAGGGATGTGACATTATAAATTATTCCGTTATATCCGCTTCAGGTGCCTGGTAGCTGGTGGTGATCTAAGACTGATTCATTTTGATGAAGGTCAGTCGATCAACCGAGTCGGTGGACAGGCGCACCCTATGATCGGTGACAAATCCTCCAGCAGCACTGAATGTGCGTTCGGAAAGAACGCTGGAGGCAGGACAGGCCAGTAGCTCAATTGTATACTGTGCAAGCTCTGGCCAGTGATCCATCCTCAGGACCCAGTAAGCCAGAGGATTTTCGGTGGGAAAGGTGTCCAAGTCTGACCTTGCCCCAAGGTATTCCTGCACCATGTATATCAGACGCTGGCGATGGTTGCTGGAACCGATCATACCTTGGGGCTGCGGACTAAAAAATTGTCTGAACGCATCGGTCAGACGTCCACCTTCCCCACCGCTCCTTCTGCTACTGACCGAAGCCTCAGCAACTCGTTGCCCAGGACCAGGAGTTTGTAACCTCCCAGTTTCTGGGAACGCGTTGCACAGACCTTTCTGCAAGGCCTCCCTGAGATGTCTCATCCTCTGCTCCCTCTGCGACGGCAAGATAAGGTCCGCAACCTTACCCTTGTACCGTGGATCAAGGAGAGTGGCCAGCAGTAATGGTCCCTCTCCTTGATCCGAAGAACACGAGGATCCTTACGCAGGCTTTGCAGGATCAGGGAGGCCATGCAGCGTAGGTTAGCTGAGGCATTCGGTCCGGAGTCTTCTGGGTCACTGAGGATGACATGATCGCCAGCCACCTCCTCCCAGCCACGTACAAGTCCACTGGTTTGTTGGGACTGTACATTATCCCTAAAAGACTGCTGCTGCTGATGCTGAGTGCCAGGCTCCACCTCCATGCTCACACAATCCTCCTCCTCCTCCTCCTCCTCCTCTTCCTGTGTGATGGGTGGGACAGAAGGAACACTGTCCGGATAAAGGGGGCCTTGAGAGGCAAGGAAGTCCTCCTCTTCCTGCCTCTGTTCTGCCTCAAGTGCCCTGTCCATTATCCCACGCAGCGTATGCTCCAACAGGTGGACAAGAGGTACAGTGTCACTGATGCATGCACTGTCACTGCTCACCATCCTCGTGGCCTCCTCAAATGGTGAGAGGACAGTGCATGCATCCCTGATCATGCTCCACTGACGTGGGGAAAAAAAACCAAGCTCCCCTGACCCTGTCCTGGTGCCGTAGTCGCAAAGGTACTCATTGATGGCCCTCTGCTGCGTGTGCAGTCGCTGCAGCATGGCCAACGTTGAGTTCCACCTGGTGGGCATGTCACATATTAGGCGGTTCTTGGGCAGGTTCAGCTCCTTTTGCAGCTCAGTCAGCCGAGCACTGGCATTATAAGATCGGCGGAAATGCACACAGACTTTCCTGGCCTGCCTCAGGACATCCTGTAAGCCTGGGAACCTGCCCAAGAACCGCTGCACCACCAGGTTGAGGACGTGAGCCATACAGGGCACATGGGTGAGCTGCCCCTGTCGCAGGGCGGAGAGGAGGTTGGTGCCATTGTCAGAAACGACCATTCCTGGCTTAAGCTGGCGTGGCGTCAACCACATCTCGGCCTGCCCCTGCAGAGCTGCCAGAACCTTTGGCC
Source organism: Lithobates sylvaticus (assembly GCA_028564925.1). NCBI lineage: Eukaryota > Metazoa > Chordata > Amphibia > Anura > Ranidae > Lithobates > Lithobates sylvaticus. The sequence goes on from CM053026.1 coordinate 442,180,316, forward strand.
CAGTGTGGCTCCTGTCCCCCAAACACACCAGCGCAAGCACGGCATGGCATCTTTTTGCCTGCGTACTTGCGTAGCCCCTTGTACGCCTACGGAGCACCGCTGGTTCCGAGGACAGAGCACTGGAGGAAGAAGAAGAGGAGGGGGTGGAGGAGAGAGGTGTGTCACAACCAGTAGCAGTAGTAGCGTTTTGGAGGCGTGGTGGCGGAACAACCTCCAACACTACTGCACCTTGTCCTGCATCCCTCCCAGCTGCCAATAGAGTGACCCAATGGGCCGTGAAAGAAAGGTAACGTCCCTGTCCATGCCTGCTGGACCATGAGTCAGCGGTAATATGCACCTTACCGCTGACCGCCCTGTCCAGCGAGGCATGGACATTGCCTTCCACATGCCGGTAGAGAGACGGAATCGCCTTCCGTGAGAAAAAGTGGCGTTTGGGAACCTGCCACTGAGGAACCGCACATTGAACAAACTCACGGAAGGGGGCCGAGTCTACCAACTGAAAAGGCAGCAGTTGAAGTGCTAGCAATTTAGCCAAGCTAGCATTCAACCGCTGGGCATGTGGATGGCTGGGAGTGTACTTCTTTCGACGGTCCAGCAGCTGGGGCAGGGAAATTTGCCTGCTACTATCGGACGTCGGTGTACTGCAAGTACTTGGTTGTGACACACCTAATTCTACACCTTCAGTCCTCTCACAGCAGCTTTCAGAGAGGACTGAAGATGTAGTGGGGATGGAGATCCCAGCTGATGAGGAGCAAGGAGAGGTCCGCTTAGTTCTTTGGTGTGGGTCTTTTATGTGTGCCTGCCAACGAGCTGCATGGCAGGTCGACATATGTCTGGTCATGCTTGTGGTGCCCAAGCGGCTGATGTTTTGGCCACGCGAGATACGCTTGAGACAAATATTGCAAATAGCAGTGGTGCGATCTGATGCACTCGTCTCAAAAAAGGCCCACACCAAAGAACTTTTCTGATAACGTGCAGAGGCAGCGCCCTGCACAGGCGGAGCTCTGCGGTGTTGTACAGTTGCTGTGCTGGCCTCTAGCTGGCCTCCAGGGGGCATCCTGCCTCGTTGGACATGTGACGCCGCATCCTCCTCCTCCTCGTCCTCCTCCTCATCCTCTCTCCCTCCAGGCACCCACGTGGCGTCAGTGACCTCATCATCCCCTCCCTCTTCACCACTAGAGCAAACCTGGCAGTAAGCTGCAGCTGGTGGAACAGTACTGGCAGATTGCTGTCCTTCAGCATCCCCTCTCTCTGCGCGCACACTACTGACTTCCTCAAGCTGGGTATCATCATCCGAGCCTTCGAATCGTTGGGCATCCTCCTGGAGCATGTACCCAACACTGTGCTCAAAGAGTTCGGGGGACTCCTCAGGAGGACATGGTGGGTCTAGGGAAGGGGTGGCTGATGATGCCATTGAGTACGCGTTGGCAGCTGCTCTGCCAGTACCCTGAGCCTGGGTGAGAGAGGATGAGGAGGATGAGGAGGGCTTGGTCATCCATTCTACCAAGCCTTCAGCATGATGCGGCTCCACATGTCCAGCTGCCGAAAACAAAGACGCGCGTGTCCCATGGTCACGTGCTGATGACGATGCACGACCACGTCCACTAGAAACAGAGCCTGCCTGCCCTGTGTTCTTGGCTCTGCACGCTCTGCCTCCCCTTGGCGGTCTTCCAGCCATTGTAGTCGGTAGTCCTGTGGGTGCTGCTGAGAAGAAAATATAGGAGCTCTGTGTGATGCCACTAACACACTAGAAGTCCTATGGGTGCTTCTGCAAAGAAAATATAGGAGCTCTGTGTGATGCCACTAACACACTAGAAGTCCTGTGGGTGCTGCTGAGAAGAAAATATAGGAGCTCTGTGTGATGCCACTAACACACTAGAAGTCCTATGGGTGCTTCTGCAAAGAAAATATTGGAGCTCTGTGTGATGCCACTAACACACAATTGAAGTCCTGTGGGTGCTGCTGAGAAGAAAATATAGGAGCTCTGTGTGATGCCACTAACACACTAGAAGTCCTATGGGTGCTTCTGCAAAGAAAATATAGGAGCTCTGTGTGATGCCACTAACACACTAGAAGTCCTGTGGGTGCTGCTGAGAAGAAAATATAGGAGCTCTGTGTGATGCCACTAACACACTAGAAGTCCTATGGGTGCTTCTGCGAATAAAATATAGGAGCTCTGTGTGATGCCACTAACACACTAGAAGTCCTGTGGGTGCTGCTGAGAAGAAAATATAGGAGCTCTGTATGATGCCACTAACACACTAGAAGTCCTATGGGTGCTTCTGCAAAGAAAATATAGGAGCTCTGTGTGATGCCACTAACACACTAGAAGTCCTGTGGGTGCTGCTGAGAAGAAAATATAGGAGCTCTGTGTGATGCCACTAACACACTAGAAGTCCTATGGGTGCTTCTGCAAAGAAAATATAGGAGCTCTGTGTGATGCCACTAACACACTAGAAGTCCTATGGGTGCTTCTGCAAAGAAAATATAGGAGCTCTGTGTGATGCCACTAACACACTAGAAGTCCTGTGGGTGCTGCTGAGAAGAAAATATAGGAGCTCTGTGTGATGCCACAGACACACTAGAAGTCCTATGGGTGCTTCTGCAAAGAAAATATAGGAGCTCTGTGTGATGCCACTAACACACAATTGAAGTCCTGTGGGTGCTGCTGAGAAGAAAATATAGGAGCTCTGTGTGATGCCACTAACACACTAGAAGTCCTATGGGTGCTTCTGCAAAGAAAATATAGGAGCTCTGTGTGATGCCACTAACACACAATTGAAGTCCTGTGGGTGCTGCTGAGAAGAAAATATAGGAGCTCTGTGTGATGATGCCACTAACACACTAGAAGTCCTATGGGTGCTTCTGCAAAGAAAATATAGGAGCTCTGTGTGATGCCACTAACACACTAGAAGTCCTGTGGGTGCTGCTGAGAAGAAAATATAGGAGCTCTGTGTGATGCCACTAACACACTAGAAGTCCTATGGGTGCTTATGCGAAGAAAATATAGGAGCTCTGTGTGATGCCACTAACACACTAGAAGTCCTGTGGGTGCTGCTGAGAAGAAAATATAGGAGCTCTGTGTGATGCCACTAACACACTAGAAGTCCTATGGGTGCTTCTGCAAAGAAAATATAGGAGCTCTGTGTGATGCCACTAACACACAATTGAAGTCCTGTGGGTGCTGCTGAGAAGAAAATATAGGAGCTCTGTGTGATGCCACTAACACACTAGAAGTCCTATGGGTGCTTCTGCAAAGAAAATATAGGAGCTCTGTGTGATGCCACTAACACACTAGAAGTCCTGTGGGTGCTGCTGAGAAGAAAATATAGGAGCTCTGTGTGATGCCACTAACACACTAGAAGTCCTATGGGTGCTTATGCGAAGAAAATATAGGAGCTCTGTGTGATGCCACTAACACACTAGAAGTCCTGTGGGTGCTGCTGAGAAGAAAATATAGGAGCTCTGTGTGATGCCACTAACACACTAGAAGTCCTATGGGTGCTTCTGCAAAGAAAATATAGGAGCTCTGTGTGATGCCACTAACACACAATTGAAGTCCTGTGGGTGCTGCTGAGAAGAAAATATAGGAGCTCTGTGTGATGCCACTAACACACTAGAAGTCCTATGGGTGCTGTTGAGAAGAAAATATAGGAGCTCTGTGTGATGCCACTAACACACTAGAAGTCCTATGGGTGCTTCTGGAAGAAAATATAGGAGCTCTGTGTGATGCCACTAACACACTAGAAAGTCCTGTGGGTGCTTCTGAGAAGAAAATATAGGAGCTCTGTGTGATGCCACTAACACACTAGAAGTCCTATGGGTGCTTCTGCAAAGAAAATATAGGAGCTCTGTGTGATGCCACTAACACACTAGAAGTCCTATGGGTGCTTCTGCAAAGAAAATATAGGAGCTCTGTGTGATGCCACTAACACACAATTGAAGTCCTGTGGGTGCTTCTGAGAAGAAAATATAGGAGCTCTGTGTGATGCCACTAACACACAATTGAAGTCCTGTGGGTGCTTCTGAGAAGAAAATATAGGAGCTCTGTGTGATGCCACTAACACACTAGAAGTCCTATGGGTGCTTCTGGGAAGAAAATATAGGAGCTCTGTGTGTGATGCCACTAACACACAATTGAAGTCCTGTGGGTGCTTCTGAGAAGAAAATATAGGAGCTCTGTGTGATGCCACTAACACACTAGAAGTCCTATGGGTGCTTCTGCAAAGAAAATATAGGAGCTCTGTGTGATGCCACTAACACACTAGAAGTCCTGTGGGTGCTGCTGAGAAGAAAATATAGGAGCTCTGTGTGATGCCACTAACACACTAGAAGTCCTATGGGTGCTTATGCGAAGAAAATATAGGAGCTCTGTGTGATGCCACTAACACACTAGAAGTCCTGTGGGTGCTGCTGAGAAGAAAATATAGGAGCTCTGTGTGATGCCACTAACACACTAGAAGTCCTATGGGTGCTTCTGCAAAGAAAATATAGGAGCTCTGTGTGATGCCACTAACACACAATTGAAGTCCTGTGGGTGCTGCTGAGAAGAAAATATAGGAGCTCTGTGTGATGCCACTAACACACTAGAAGTCCTATGGGTGCTTCTGGGAAGAAAATATAGGAGCTCTGTGTGATGCCACTAACACACTAGAAGTCCTATGGGTGCTGCTGAGAAGAAAATATAGGAGCTCTGTGTGATGCCACTAACACACTAGAAGTCCTATGGGTGCTGCTGAGAAGAAAATATAGGAGCTCTGTGTGATGCCACTAACACACAGAAGTCCTATGGGTGCTTCTGGGAAGAAAATATAGGAGCTCTGTGTGATGGGACTAACACACTACAAGTCCTGTGGGTGCTGCTGGGAAGAAAATATAGGAGCTCTGTGTGATGGGACTAACACACTACAAGTCCTATGGGTGCTTCTGGGAAGAAAATATAGGAGCTCTGTGTGATGCCACTAACACACTAGAAGTCCTATGGGTGCTGTTGAGAAGAACATATAGGAGCTCTGTGTGATGCCACTAACACACACTAGAAGTCCTATGGGTGCTTCTGGGAAGAAAATATAGGAGCTCTGTGTGATGCCACTAACACACTACAAGTCCTATGGGTGCTGTTGAGAAGAAAATATAGGAGCTCTGTGTGATGCCACTAACACACTACAAGTCCTATGGGTGCTTCTGGGAAGAAAATATAGGAGCTCTGTGTGATGCCACTAACACACTACAAGTCCTATGGGTGCTTCTGGGAAAGAAAATATAGGAGCTCTGTGTGATGCCACTAACACACAATTGAAGTCCTGTGGGTGCTTCTGAGAAGAAAATATAGGAGCTCTGTGTGATGCCACTAACACACAATTGAAGTCCTGTGGGTGCTTCTGAGAAGAAAATATAGGAGCTCTGTGTGATGGGACTAACACACTACAAGTCCTATGGGTGCTTCTGGGAAGAAAATATAGGAGCTCTGTGTGATGCCACTAACACACAATTGAAGTCCTGTGGGTGCTTCTGAGAAGAAAATATAGGAGCTCTGTGTGATGCCACTAACACACTAGAAGTCCTATGGGTGCTTCTGCAAAGAAAATATAGGAGCTCTGTGTGATGCCATTAACACACTAGAAGTCCTGTGGGTGCTTCTGAGAAGAAAATATAGGAGCTCTGTGTGATGCCACTAACACACTAGAAGTCCTATGGGTGCTTATGCGAAGAAAATATAGGAGCTCTGTGTGATGCCACTAACACACTACAAGTCCTGTGGGTGCTGCTGAGAAGAAAATATAGGAGCTCTGTGTGATGCCACTAACACACTAGAAGTCCTATGGGTGCTTCTGCAAAGAAAATATAGGAGCTCTGTGTGATGGCACTAACACACTACAAGTCCTGTGGGTGCTGCTGGGAAGAAAATATAGGAGCTCTGTGTGATGGCACTAACACACAATTGAAGTCCTATGGGTGCTTCTGGGAAGAAAATATAGGAGCTCTGTGTGATGGCACTAACACAGTACAAGTCCTATGGGTGCTTCTGGGAAGAAAATATAGGAACTCTGTGTGATGGGACTAACACAGTACAAGTCCTATGGGTGCTTCTGGGAAGAAAATATAGGAACTCTGTGTGATGGCACTAACACAGTACAAGTCCTATGGGTGCTTCTGGGAAGAAAATATAGGAGCTCTGTGTGATGGGACTAACACAGTACAAGTCCTATGGGTGCTTCTGGGAAGAAAATATAGGAACTCTGTGTGATGGCACTAACACAGTACAAGTCCTATGGGTGCTTCTGGGAAGAAAATATAGGAACTCTGTGTGATGCCACTAACACAGTACAAGTCCTATGGGTGCTTCTGGGAAGAAAATATAGGAACTCTGTGTGATGGCACTAACACAGTACAAGTCCTATGGGTGCTTCTGGGAAGAAAATATAGGAGCTCTGTGTGATGGGACTAACACAGTACAAGTCCTATGGGTGCTTCTGGGAAGAAAATATAGGAGCTCTGTGTGATGGGACTAACACAGTACAAGTCCTATGGGTGCTTCTGGGAAGAAAATATAGGAGCTCTGTGTGATGGCACTAACACAGTACAAGTCCTATGGGTGCTTCTGGGAAGAAAATATAGGAACTCTGTGTGATGCCACTAACACAGTACAAGTCCTATGGGTGCTTCTGGGAAGAAAATATAGGAACTCTGTGTGATGCCACTAACACAGTACAAGTCCTATGGGTGCTTCTGGGAAGAAAATATAGGAACTCTGTGTGATGCCACTAACACAGTACAAGTCCTATGGGTGCTTCTGGGAAGAAAATATAGGAACTCTGTGTGATGCCACTAACACAGTACAAGTCCTATGTGTGCTTCTGGGAAGAAAATATAGGAACTCTGTGTGATGCCACTAACACAGTACAAGTCCTATGGGTGCTTCTGGGAAGAAAATATAGGAACTCTGTGTGATGCCACTAACACAGTACAAGTCCTATGGGTGCTTCTGGGAAGAAAATATAGGAACTCTGTGTGATGCCACTAACACAGTACAAGTCCTATGGGTGCTTCTGGGAAGAAAATATAGGAGCTCTGTTTGCTGCCACTAACACACTAGAAGTCCTATGGGTTCTTTTGGGGTGCAGTGCTGTACTAACAGCACTGCGGTTGGTACTACTGAAATACTGTACTAACAGTAAGACGCGTACCAGACTAATCCCGAGCAGCAGCTAAAGACACACTAACCAGCAGCAGCAATGGACGATCAATGACAGGTAGCAATGGTTTAGCAAATAAATAGCCAATGGTTTAGCAAAGTAGAGCAAATCTTTCTATATGAATCTAGCAAAGAGTGACACAGAATCAGCCTGATCTCTCCTAAAGCCGGAACTCATGTGACCGGCGACGACGGCGTGGCGGCCTTTTAAATGAGGGGGCGTGTACTAAAGCCCCTGAGCTGTAATTGGCTACAGGCGTCCTGCCTGTAGCCAATTATGGCTCTCCGAGTTTCCGGCGCTGTGATTGGCCAAGCATGCGGGGTCACAGTGCATGCTTGGCCAATCATCAGCCAGCAATGCACTGCTCCGGCCGCGCCGGCCGCAATGCATTGCGGGGCCGCTCGCATCACACGAATGTGATGCGAGCGGCCAAAATAGTTCTGGGCTCGCCGAGCGAGCGAACACCCGGTGCTCGATGCGAACATGGGTTCGCATCGAGCACCGGGCCCATCCCTAATCAACATACACGCTTACACATTATAGTCTTGTATTCAGTAACAAATTACCAGTATTACACCGTGAAGCGGCAGTATAAACAATATAATGCCGAAATAACATTCAAGCCTAATAAGGATTACAGCTTGTGGCCACATGGCCACATAAGTGTCCCAGTTCCTCAACGGAGGAAAAAACTAATACCAAAAGTGTATCAAGAGTATTTGACTGTGATTTTCACAGGACTCATTTGGTTATCAATACTCAGTAATACCTAGGTGCTTGCATTCACTCACACAACACTCATACCTATTCACCCGTCACTTCCATCCAATTCCCCAGCCAAAACTACAGCTGGGGGGGTACTCCTCCCACTCCCCTCTACATTTACTTGTGATATTTTTCGTGTCCCCAGCTTCTTCATTTAGGATAGTAGGTAGCTCCCCCCCCCCCCCCCCTGGCAAAACAAGAGGGGATGAATTAGGACCCACTACTGCTGAGACAGAGGGGTATCCTTCCAAAAGGAGCTGTCTATATCCAGCCAAGGCTGCCAGATCTTGTAGAATTTCTTTATACAGGCCCGTCCTTTATAGATTAGTTTAAAGATTGGTATGACTTTGTTTATCATGCGATACAACAGTTGGATATTGGGAGCAGATACACTCTTCCATTGTAGTAATATCAGTTTTCTAGCATAAAAGAGTATCAAGCGGACTAGGGTCCGTTTGTGGGTTCTGGGTATGTGGTCATTAAGGATGCCCAGGAGCCCCACCTCAGCAGTGCGGGGGGTCACTAGGCGTAGCTTGTTTTCGAAAAAAGAGAATAGGTCCACCCAGAACCTCGAGAAGGCCGGGCAGGACCAAAACATGTGTACATAACCAGCATTAGTGCAATAACATCTAGGGTAGGAGGCCCCTGAATCATAACCCATGCGAGCCAGACGAGCCGGCGTGTAATGGAGTTGATGAATAAATTTGAACTGTACATATTGGTCGTTAGACCCAACAATATCCAAAAAACAGGCCTCAGAGGCCTCTTCCCACCCCTCCTCTGAAAGCCCAGGGATGTCGACCATCGACTTCCGCTGTGCAGCACGGAAGGGAGAACTCCTTCCCGTCTGCAGTCGGGAGTAGATGGTCGTGACTAATTTCGTAATGTCAGAACACGACATCAATGCCTCGAGCGGGGATTCAGCAAGCTCTCGGGTCAGACCATGAAATTGCGCACGGACAGCGTGTCGCATGAGAAGATATTTGAAATAGAATTTATTTGATAATCCACTGTTAGCTTTTAGGACTTCAAAAGAGATAAATTCATTATTGAGAAAAATGTGGGCGGCGTGGGTAATGCCCAGCCGTGTCCACCACAATGCATCGGATGACCATGAGCTCCAGAAGATTGGGGTTATGCCATAGGGGGGTTTTCGGTGAGCCCCCCCCCCCCCCCCCCATTTCTGAAATTGTCTTGTTCCCTTCATGCCAGGCCAACCAACTTACTTCTATTGGGGAACCGCGGGAGCATCGTTTTGGTAAAGATCTATGCACAATATCTACAAGTGGGGTCCCTAGGCCAGCGAGAGCCTGCAGTAGGTAGGTAGAGCAGGATGTAGAGGCCTCCTGGAACCATTCATAGACATAAGTTAGTTGGGCTGCTATAAAATAGTGTTGCAAGTTCGGGCAGGCCAGTCCCCCATCCCCCTTAGGGGCCTGGAGGGAAGCCTTCGCTATTCTGGGGTTAGTCCCCTGCCAGAGGAAGGAGAATAATAACGAGTCTATTCTTTTGAAGAGTTTTTTGTAGATAAAAATAGGGGATGCCCTAAAGGCATATAAAAATTTAGGTAGGTATATCATTTTAAATATGTTCACCCGCCCTATCAAATTCAAAGGTAATGAGGCCCAAGTTTGCAACCTGGTCTCCATGTGTGTAACAATTGGGGCAATGTTAAGAGATTCAAAAAGGGACAAGTCTGCATTAATGTAAATGCCCAAATATTTAAACGTGGATCTGACTGACAGTTTAGAGTGAGATAAGTAAATATAATCCTGTTTGGGGCCTATGGGAAAAGCAACAGACTTGTCCCAGCCCACCTTTAGTCCCGAGACCTTCCCGAACTCCTCCACCACTTCCATTAAACATTTAAAGGACTGTTCTATGCCATCAAGGTATATTAGCGCGTCATCAGCATATAGTGATATCTTCTCTGTAAGATTACCATAACAGATGACGCCCACCGACGCCGTCTGCCGTACCGCCAGAGCCAAAGGCTCTATGGCAAGTGCGAACAGGAGTGGCGAGAGTGGGCAGCCCTGCCGTGTTCCCCTGTGTAAAGAAAAGACATCCAACACATCTTTGTTAGTCCATATTCTTGCCCTGGGATTGGTGTACAGCAGGCGAACCCATTTAATAAATTTGTGACTAAAGCCCATTCGGTGCATGACTTCCCACAAAAAGGTCCAATTCACAGTATCAAAGGCCTTCATTACATCAAGTGATAACACTAGGCCACTTTTATGCTCAGTGTCAGCTCTATGGATATGTATGAACAATCGTCTAATGTTGTCGTATGTACTCAGGCATGAATCCAGGCATGAATCCAGTCTGGTCCCTATGGATAAGATGTAGGATAACCTTTTGCAGTCTGACTGCCAGTACTTTGGCCAATATCTTAACATCGCTGTTGAGTAAGGAGATTGGACGGTATGAGCCGCATTGCAATGGATCTTTGTCAGGCTTGGGAATTACCACAATCAGGGCCTCGCACATGGAGGAGGGGAGAGCGCCCTCCTCCATTGCTTGCCTGAACTGAGAGTGTAATTTCTGTGCCAAGTCTTTAGCATAGTGTTTGTACCATTCAGCGGGCAAGCCGTCCAATCAAGGAGTTTTGTTCGGGGGGAGTGAGTATATGGCAGTGGTAATTTCGTCTACTGTCAAAGGTTCATTTAGAATGGATTTATGTGAGTCCTCCAGTACAGGGTGCTGGAGAGATTTAAAGAAACCCAGAGTTTCCCATTCAGGTGGAGAGGGCTGGGATGAATATAGGTCCTCATAAAAATATTTAAAAGTTAGATTAATGGTCATAGGGTCTGAAGCAATGGAGCCGTCCGGCACCTGGATTTGCGGAATAGTCCTATCAACATAGTCCATGCGGGAGAGATATGCTAATATCTTACCATTTTTCCCACTGTGTTCAAGCAGCCTGGCCGTCAGATATCTCTGTTGTTTCTGCGTTACATCCACCCTGTGGAGATCCAGGGCCCTATGCGCCCCCACCAGGACCCCATGGGAGTCCGGGGTGGGGGACGCAGAGTACTGGGCCCTAGCAGTCTCCAAGGAGGACTCTAGGGCTAAAAGAGTGGCCTGGAGATTTTTTTTATGTCTGGTAGTGTTAGAGATGTATGACCCCCTCACAGTCACCTTAAAGGCGTCCCATGTGGGGCCAGGGGAGGCAGATCCTTCATTATCCGCCCAAAAGTGGGACATGTCCTGTCCAACCGGGTCCTGTACTTCGGGGGTGGAGATCCAGCAGGGGCTGATTCTCCACTGCCGAAATGAGGGTCGAAGGCCCACCACTAAATCTATCCTAAGGGCTGAATGGTCTGAGAATGTCTGTGAAAGGTATGCGACCGACTTAACATAGGGGACCATATCAGAGGTTCCCAGGGCATAATCCAGCCTAGAAAGAGTACCATACGTTCTGGATTGACAGGAGTATTCTTTTGTCAGTGGATGGCCACGCCGCCAAAGGTCAACGTAACCAAAGGAGGCACACCACTGGCTAAATAGCTTGGATTCATATTGGAGGGGCCTCAATCTGTCCAGACCAGGGTCCAGTACAGAGTTGAAATCCCCCAACACAAGGGTAGGCAGACCCGGCAACTTAGAAAACTGTAAACTTAAATCAGTAAAGACTGCAGCCGTGACAGGGGGGGGGGACGTATACTACCACTAAAAGCAATGGGGTGGCATGGATTTTACACAGTAAAAAAACATACCGACCCTTTGGGTCTATAACTACCTGGTCACAGGAGAAAGGGAGTCCCTTCCTTATGAGGACAGAGACTCCCCTAGCATAATTAGAGTACGTGGAATGATACCCTTGTGACACCCAGTGTTTTTTCAAAGCAAGTATTTTGGAGCCTAGGAGATGTGTCTCCTGCAGGCATAGTATCTGTGGCTTATGCGGTTTGAGAAATTCAAATAAGGATGCTCTTTTAAATTTAGAATTTAACCCCCGGACATTCCAGGAGATGCATGTGATCATAGACATGGCGGGGGGTTAAAAAGGGGCCCATATATGATGGCACAAATCAGACCCTTGTCACCGGCACGGCTGCAATCCAACACTGGGGGGGAGCAGGAGAAAAAGAGTACCCATGCACACAAACACACAACCACCATCCATGCAAACACACATACCATTACACATACATTACCAGTTGAAATCTACATTGATTTTGTTACTACCCCTGCCGTACCCCAAGAACAAGGGGCCGGCTTTGTCCCGAAACTTCTAGTAGACACTAGGAACATGGCCAATACAGGCAAGTCAGCAAACAACTTTGATCAGTCAACGATCAGGGAACAAAAAACTGCAGCAACTCAATCTTCCACATGAAGATCCGTAGCCTCTTGTCGAGCTGTAGAATAAGGTACCTGCCATAGGCACAAAGAACCCCTGATTGGGGCGAGGAAAAGAGAATGAAGTGGCATTGTAGCCAGTGCGGGGGGATACCCCGATCAGGTTGCAGGTGGTCGTTCAGATGCACGCCCTGGTTGGTACAGGGATTCATACCAGGAAAGTGCAGTAGCAGGGTTCTGGAAAAAGTGCACTTGGCCCTGGTGGACGACTCTCAGCGTCGCAGGAAATTGCATTGAGTATTGTATGGTCTGTTCTCTCAACTTCTGTTTAACATGCTGATACTTGGCTCTCGCAGCACGGACTGCTGGGGAGAAATCTGGGAAGAGGGAGACCGATGCGTTGTTCATTTTCAGGCTTCCCTTTATGCGGGCGGCCCTCAGGATAGCGTCCCTGTCCCTATAATTTAGGAGACGGATAGCCATGGTGCGAGGGGGGTTGCCAGCAGGGAGCGGTCTCCCAGGGACCCTGTGGGCCCGTTCAATCACAAAGCAGTCTTTGCCAAATTCCTGGGTAAACCAGCATTCTAAGAAGGATACCGGGTCCGCAACCTCGACCCGTTCTGGGAGGCCCACCAGGCGCAGGTTGTTCCTGCGTAGACGATTTTCCAAATCGTCGATCTTATCTGCCAACGATTGAATTTTGGTGCCATAAGTTTTCAGTACAGGCAGGGCCGGGCCTACAGTGTCTTCCAGGTCACTAATGCGGCGTTCCGTCTCAGCGACCCGGTCCCTGACCTTATGCATGTCCTGGCGCATTATGGTAATGTCCAGCTTTAGTTCCTCCGCCTTCCCCATAATATCAGAATGGTTTACCTTCAGGATTTTGAGAACATCAAGCAGGGTAGGCTCCGGTTCCGGCCCTTCCTCGAGACCGCCATCGCTAGGAGCGGGTGGGCCGAGGGTGCTGAAGGGGCTGAAGTCCCAGGAGATGGTGGTAGTGAGGGGTCCAGATCGTCACCGAAGAGCTCCGGTGTAGAGGAGAGAGGTGTTTGTAGCATGGTGGAGCGGCGGCCATCTTGGGAGGAACGTGTGTTAATGTTCATCCTGATCGGGGGCTGTTTTCTCCCTTTTCTTCCTCCCATCCACCAAAATTCTTCCGTGGATGGGTAGCAGGGTCTCTCTTGGGTGTCTGGAGAAAGTTTTGGGCCGATTGGTTTGGCAGGTTAGCAGGATTGCAAAGGATTGTGCAGAGGGATCCAGGAGCTGCAGAGAGAAACGTCTGCTCACATGCTGCGTCAGGCCACGCCCCCAGCCTTCTATTGTTTTAATGTCCCGTGGCGAGACCAATCAACGATTCTTCTCAAGTGGCACGCTGCATGATACAAGGTCACATCCGGGAGGGCCATACCCCCTAGCGTTTTGGGTAAACGCAGAATTGACTGAGCTAACCGCGGGGGCTTCTGAGCCCAAATAAACCTGACCAACGCTCGGTTCGCTGCTCTAAGGAAAGAGTTCGGGATCCTAACCCGGAGGGCCTGAAGGTGGTACAATAGTCTGGGCATAACGTTCATTTTTATTATACTACACCTTCCGAACCAGGAGAACATGCCCGTCTGTCACTTCTGTGGGTTCTTTTTGATGTCCGACAGCAGGGGGGGAAGTTGAGGGAGAAGATATCCTCTGTCTTAGTAGGCAGGCGAATGCCCAGGTATTTAATGTGAGAGCCTGCCCATCTAAAGGGAAAGTCTGCTCGCAACAGGTTATGCAAGGTGGTCGGCATGGAGATATTTAAAGCCTCTGATTTCTGGAAATTGACCTTAAAAAAGGACAGTGTTCCATATTTCTGTAGTTCCGACATCAGGTATGGTATAGAGACCAGGGGATTGGATGTAAAGAAAAGTAGGTCGTCGGCAAAGGCTGCTATTTTAGGGGCCAGGGAATCGCCGAGTAGAATTCCCGATATGTTAGGGTTATCTCTCACCGTGCGGAGGAAGGGTTCCAGGGACAGGATAAATATCAAAGGGGGAAGAGAGCTGACCGTTTACTTTCACTTGGGCTGAGGGCTTGGAATATATGGCTTGTATCCAGTTCATCATCCGCCGACCTAAACCTACGTGGCGAAGGGTTTCGACCAGAAAGGGCCAGTGTACCCTATCGAACGCCTTTTCGGCGTCGGTCGAAAGACGCAAAATCTGGGTTTTCTGTGTCTTGGCAGCATGGATAAGGTTAATTGCTTTTGTGGTATTGTCCCTCGCCCCTCTTGAGGGCACAAAACCAACCTGGTCTAAATGGATGAGCGAATCCACTCCGCTAACCGCATTGAGATGACTTTAGTAAAGATCTTTAGGTCCACGTTGAGGAGGGATATTGGCCTGTAGTTTTGGCAGAGTAGGTGGTCCTTATCTTCCTTAGGTATTACTGAAATAAAGGCTCGTAGAGCGTCTTTTGGGGGAATAGTCCCCTCCCCTGCGTCATTATAGGCCTCTAGAAAATATAGTGTCAGCATATTACAAGACCTTTGGGGATATTCTAACGAGTACCCATCAGGACCCGGTGCTTTGCCATTTTGCATGCGGGCTATGGCTAGCGCCACCTCCTCTCCCGTAAGCGGCTCCTCCAAGGCCGCCAAAGCCTCATCGAGCAACCGGAGAAGGACAGATTTTTGAATATACTCCCGAATGGCTTCCTGTTCTAGGGATTTCTCTCTTTCCAATGCTTTACGAGGCAGATTGTACAGTGCGGCACAATACTTGTAGAACTGGCCTGCAATCTCCTCAGTGGTGTACACCTTCCCCCCTCAGCTCAGGAATAAAGGCTTGCGCCCGTTGGACTCTCAGAGCTCTGGCTAACAGTTTACTGCACTTGTTACTATGCTCGTAGAAGGTGCGCTTACATTTCGCGATAACTTCCTTAGCCCTGACCAAGGCCAGGGATCTCAATTGGTTTCTCAGGGTTGTTAGGTCCTGAAGCGCTCAGACTAAGTGGCTAAGGATTGTTTATGGGTGGACCCTAGAGCCCTAATTTTCTCTAGAAGGTCGAGGGTTTGCTGAGCCCTTGCCTTCTTGAGGCGGGTACCTATTTTTATTAAGAGCCCTCTAATAGTGCACTTATGAGCTCCTCACATCACCCCCATAATATTGGCACTTCCACCTTTTAATCCTGAGTTGAATAGTGTGTGCGCCATGTCTATAGCGGCGCACCGATCGCCGCCTCCCGTGTGCTGGCAAGATAATAGTAAATGGGGAATTGCGCTATGTTACAGGCACAAATGTTTTGTAAATACGAAAACGGCAGTTGCACATTGCCGTGCGCCGCAACTCATGGCACAAACCGTTTGTAAATCAGTCCCTTATTCTCAGTACACCCTTAGGACTCCAACTCTGAGCCCCAGAGAGGTGTTATCCTATGTGGGGTAGTGGCTAAACACATCGGGGGCAGGAGCTCCCTAACCAGACCCATACCATTACTAAAAAGAACTGAAACAAAAGCAAAGGCAACCAAAACAATAACCGAGAAAACTGTGAGGCAGAGCAGTAATTACAGTTTTTACTTAAAAAAGCCCAGTTTATTTGTGAGTAGGCAGGTACATTTCCTAAATACAATGTGAAATTAACAAGGGACACCACCACCAAACAACCTCCTTGAGGTTTCAAAATACAAGATAATAATGGTGTTGAGGAAAATTGACACACAAAACCCACAAAAAAAATTATGGAAAAACAAAAACAATAAAAGGAGATCTTGAATTAAAAAAAAAACACAAAATAATTAAAAATAATAAAAACATAAAACTAAAATAATTATTCGGGGGATCTGACGAATAAAAATATTCTATTTATGAAATCAGGAGAAAGAATAAAGAAAGAAGTTTGTGAGAAGTCTGTGTGAAAATGAGCAGCAAAAAACGTCATTCTTCTAGCGTTATAAAGAAAAAGAGAATGCTCGGTCTGGTAAAACTAGCGTTCGTAATGGATATAGCACATTCGTCACGCTGCAATGTTAAAAATTGTTTAATGCATAAACAATTTTTAACATTGCAGCGTGACGAATGTGCTTTATCCATTACGAACGCTAGTTTTACCAGACCGATTGCTTCCATCTCGTAATTTATTCTGAGCATGCATGGCACTTTGTGCGTCGGACTAGGCTACACACGATCGGAATTTACGTGATCGGATTTTGTTGTCAGAAAATTTGAGATCCAGCTCTCAAACTTTGTGCGTCGGAACCCACACACGTCGGATTTTCCGACAACATGATCCGATCGAACATTTTCCGTCAGAAAATCCGACCGTGTGTATGGGGCATAAGTCACCAGGGGAGACTAAGTCTTCAATAGGGTCAGCCTGGAGGAGCGGCGGCTGGGGAAACTGTGCTCTAGCGGCATGTCGCAGTTGAAGATATCTAAATTACATCCACTGGGGTAGTTGAAATTTGTGAATTAAGTCATCCATGGGGAGTAAAGTTCCTTGATGCATGACATCTCCCAGGGTTACAACACCTCGCCTGGCCCAAGCCTTGGGATCAGGCAGGGTACGGAACTGTTGCAAGCTGGGATTACCCCAAAGCGGTTGGGCCAGCGACAGCTGATTGGGTTGTACAAGTCTACGTCTAGCAGCCACCCACACTCTCCATGTGGCTCTTGTTGGTCCAGGAACCTGCGTGTACGCCTTGGGGCCTCTATATGCAAAATTGCCCCTACAAGAGGGTTAACCCCACCTTGGTGGGGCTTAGTGTGTCAGGTTGACACCACCCTACTCCACCAAGTAAAAATTCCAGGAACACAAATAAATAATAATTAATCCAACTAAATTTCTCAATTATTATTATCTGTCCCCTGTAAAGGGAAAGGATAAATATTTGTGCTTGTTTCTCCCGATCATAAGGATGACACCCTTAGGTTATCAGCTAATGACAGACAGAATTATTGCCAGAAAAGGGAAAAAAGGTGAGGTATTAATCTCACATTTATCCTCTGATCGAGATAAAATCTACCCCATCTATATAATATCAGGGGGAATGAGCTCGACAGAGGAAAATATATAGGACTGTCATTAACCACTTCAATACTTTCGTCCCTTCCCGCCCAGGACGATTTTCAGCTTTCAGTGCTGTCGCACTTTGAATGACAATTGCACGGTCATGCAACACTGTACCCAAACTAAATTTATAATTTTCTTCCCACAAATAGAGCTTTCTTTTGGTGGTATTGATTGTTTTTTATTTTTTGCTAAACAAACTAAAAAATGTTTTCTTTGTTTCGGTTACAAAATTTTGTTTTCTGTTTCACTGACGGGCACTGATGAGGTGGCACTGATGGGCACTGATGAGTTGGCACTGATATTCAGCACTGATGGGCACCAAAAGGCTGCACTGATGGCCACTGACAGGCGGCACTGATGGGCACTGACAGGCGGCTGTGATGGGCACTGACAGGCGGCACTGATAGGCGGTACTGATTGGCACTGACAGGTGGCACTGATGGGCAGCACTGATGATGAGGTACTGATGAGGTTCTGACAGGTGTTACTGTAGGGCACTGATTGGCAATGTGATGTTCACTGTGGTGGGCACTAATTGGCGGGACGGGAAATGCGTGAAATGAAAAGCGCGAATCAACACTCACCAAACTTCTACTAACACGAAATTAGCAGAAGAAGCCCAAAGGGTGTCGCTAAAGAGCTGAAAAACCATGTAGTACGTCAATACGTTCGTGATTATTGGCCAACAATTGTGTGCCGTGTGTATGCAAGACAAGTTTGGGCCTTCGGACAAAAGTCCACGGTGTATGAGGCTTTACTCTGCAGCATATCAAAGACATCAACTAAGGCCATCTACCACAGACAAGGAAGAAAGCCACAAGAGCAAAATTCAACCACTTTAAAGCATATAAAAAAAATTTAAAAAAAAGTTATATTATGTGGTGGCTGCATTAGTTCTCGTTTCCTAATGCCTTTTTCCTTTTATTTTTACCTGGTGATCCTGCACTTAAAAGATTAAAAAATAAAATTAATAATCATTTTTTACTCACCCAGGTGAATGCAGCAGCGAGCAATCAGACACCGCTGTTCTTGGCCTTCGATGAGTAGAGAGCCGGTCACTGTCAGTCACTGGATCTCTGCTCATTGGAGTGCCAGGGCTGTGCAGGGGGTGGGAACGGCTAGATAAAGTTCTCAGCGGCTTAGGGTCTCGCTGAGAGGCTGGAGCTAGCTGCCTGTCCAGCCATATGAGTGAATCCCGACATTAAAGTCAGGATCCCTCCAGAGCCTGGACCGGCTGAATGATGGCAGCCGAAAGTGGCATTTAGCCTACTGTTGACTGACTACGATTCACAGGAGTGCAGAATGCACTCCTGTGACCCACAGAAGAAGTAGGACCAAAAGAGCTTTGGCCATACTTTTCCTTTAGCACACTTCATTTTCTAGGGAAGTGGTCTCCAAACTGTGGCCCGAAGGCCAGATGCAGCCCTTTGCTTGATTTTATCCGGCCCTTGGGGCACTATTACATCCTCTGGTGCCAACAATGGGGCATTATTCCCCCCCACTGACACCAATAAAGGGGGCACAATTCCTTCCAATGACACCAACAATGGGGCACAATTCCTTCCAATGACACCAACAATGAGGCACAATAACTCCCATTTACACCAATAATGGGGTGCAATTACTTTCACTGAAACAAACAATGTTGCATTATTTTTCCGTTGACGTTGGGACCTTTTCTACTCCCACTGGCCACAGTCTGGCTCTGATAAAGTCTGAAGGACAGTAAACTGGTCCATACTTTATAAAGTTTGGAGACCCCTGCTATACAGTGCCTTGAAAAAGTATTCACACCCCTTGAAATTTTCCACATTTTGTCATGTTACAACCAAAGCCTAAATGTATTTTATTGGGCTTTTATGTGATAGACCAAGACACCAAGTGGCACATAATTGTGAAGTGGAAGGAAAATAGTAAATGGTTTTCAAAATATTTTACAAATTAATATGTGAAAAGTGTAGCATGCATTTGTATTCAGCCCCCCTGAGTCAATACTTTGTAGAACCACCTTTAGCTGCAATTACAGCTGCAAGTCTTTTTGGGTATGTCTCTATCAGCTTTGCACATCTAGAGAGTGACATTTTTGCCCGTTTTTCTCTGCAAAATAGCTCAAGCTCTGTCAGATTGGATGGAGAATGTCTGTAAACAGCAATTTTAAAGTCTTGCCACAGATTCTCAATTGAATTTAGGTATGGACTTTGACTGGGCCATTCTAACACATGAATATGAATATGCTTTGATCTAAACCATTCCATTGTAGCTCTGGCTGTTTAGGGTCATTGTCCTGCTGAAAGGTGAACATCTACCATAATCTTTTTGCAGACTCAAACAGGTTTTCTTCTAAGATTGCCCTGTATTTGACTCCATTTATCTTCCCATCAACACTGATCAGCTTCCCTGTCCCTGCTGAAGAAAAGCATCCCCACAACATGATGCTGCCACCACCATGCTTCACGGTGGGGATGAGGTATTCAGGGTGATGTGCAGTGTTAGTTTTCCGCCACACATAGTATTTTGCTTTTAGGCCAAAAAGTTCAAATTTGATCTCATCTGACCAGAGCTCCTTCTTCCACAATTGCTGTGTTCCCTACATGGCTTCTCGCAAACTGCAAATGGGACTTCTTGTGGCTTTCTTTCAACAATGGCTTTCTTCTTGCCACTCTTCCACAAAGGCCAGATTTGTGGAGTGCAAGACTAATGCCGCGTACACACGATCGGAAATTCGGCCAGCAAAAGACCGATAAGAGCTTTTGGTCGGAAAATGCGACCGTGTGTATGCTCCATCGGACATTTGCTGGCCGAATTCCAGGCCAAATTCCAGGCAGCAAAAGATTGAGAGCATGTTCTCAATTTTTTGGGTGGGGAAAAAGTTCAGATGGGAAATTCCGATTGTCTGTAGCAATTCCGACACACAAAATTCCTACGCATGCTCGGAAACAATTTGACGAATGCTCAGAAGCATTGAATGTTCTTGGTGGTTGAAAGTTCAGCGAACTTTTGTGTGACCATGTGTATGCAACCCAAGCTTGAGCAGATTTTTTCTGACGGAAAATCCTTTCGTGTGTACGCGGCATAATAGTTGTCCTGTGGACAACTTCTCCCACCTGAGCTGTGGATATTTGTAGCTCCTCCAGAGTTACCATGTGCCTCTTGGCTGCTTCTCTAATGCTCTCCTTGCCCAGCCTGTCAGTTTAGGTGGACGGCCATGTCTTGGTAGGTTTTCAGTTGTGCCATACTCTTTCCATTTTCGTATTATGGATTGAACAGTGCTCCGTGAGATGTTCAAAGCTTGGGATATTTTTTTTTTTTTATAACCTAACCCTGCTTTAAACTTCTTCACAACTTTCTCTCTGACCTGTCTGGTGTGTTCCTTGGCCTTCATGATGCTGTGTGTTACATAGTAGGTGAGGTTTAAAAAAGACACAAGCCCATCCTATGTGTGTGATTATAAGTCAGTATTGCCTTGTATATCCCTGTATGTTTTGGGCTTTCAGGTGCTTATCTAATCTTTTTTGAAACTATCGATGCCCTCCGATGAGACCACCGCCTGTGGAAGGCCGCTCTTACAGTAAAGAACCCTCTACGTAGTTTATGGTTAAACCTCTTTTCTTCTAATTTTAATGAGTGGCCACGTGTCTTGTTAAACTCCCTTCTGCAAAAAAAAATGTTATCCCTATTGTGGGGTCACCAGTATGGTATTTGTATATTGAAATCATATCCCCTCTCAAGAGTCTCTTATCCAGAGAGAATACCTTTCTTCATAACTAATATTCTCCAGACTCTTTATTAGCTTTGTTGCCCTTCTTTGTACTCGCTCCATTTCCAGTACATCCTTCCTAAGGACTGGTGCCCAGAACTGGACAGCATACTCTAGGTCAGTGATTCTCAACCAGGGTTCCTCCAAGGGTTGCTCGGGGTTCCTTCAGCATTGGGCAATCTCTGCCTCTAAGATAAATTCCCACTGACACCATTGATCTTTTTAGCTATCTGTAAGGAGGTAATTCTTCCCAATGACCACAAGTGTAAGGACCATTCTTCCCACTGACCATCACACTATTGTATCACGAGTTGTCGTTTTATAATTTTTAGCAGGGGTTCCCCCAAGACCGGAGAACTATTTCAAGGGTTCCTCTGTGTTGAAAAGGTTGAGAAAGACTGCTCTAGGTTCACTAAGGTTCTCCAATAAACCTCTGAGGGCTTCACAGAACAGCTGTATTTATACTGAGATTACACACAAGTAGACTCTATTTACTAATTAGGTGACTTTTGAAGGCGATTGATTACACTATATTTTAGTTAGGAGTATCAGAGTAAAGGGGGGCTGAATACAAATGCACACCACACATTTCAGCTATTTATTTATAAAGAAAAAAAAAAATTGAAAACTATCATATCATTCTCCTTCCACTTCACAATTATGTGCCACTTTGTGTTGGTCTATAACATAAAATCCCAATAAAGTAAATTTATGTTTTTGGTTGTAACATGACAAAATGTGAAAAATTTCAAGGGGTATGAATACATTTTCAAGGCACTGTATAGACATTAACACCTACCTCCTATATAGATTACCAGTAGCTGATATCTATGGTAAGTCACTATAATATATAGCAACTCCTCTGCCAATGGAAAATAAGAATATTTGCTAAAATTTAACTGCTGCATGCATCATCGCAAGCTTGAAAGCCCTCAGGGGTTTCTAGTCTACACAGTGTATATATATATATATATATATATATAAATTATATATATATATATATATATATATATATATATATATATATATATATATATATATATATATATATATTACATTGTGATCACCTAGGCTTACAGGAAAGTCTTACTACCTACCTCCTAATTGTAGCTGACCATCTCAGCCTCCCTTGTATCTGCACCATCCCTACTACACCAGATTAGAAGCCCCATGGCAGCTAGGTAGTTGTCCTGCAATTTCCACTCAACTGGTATGGTTTTCCTGGGTACTTACAGCCTGCCTGACTCCCTTCACATGTCTCCACTGCACCTTTCCCGACATGGGGTCTCCTCACACAGTGGAGAGCTCCTCCCCCTTCAGTCTACTGGCCTGCACCCGTCAGCTGACTTTCTCTTTCAAACAGTTTCAGCCTCCCGACATGGCATCTGTCTCTCTGTAGCTAAGAACTCAGGTGAAAGGTCCGCTGCAATGATAGAACAGTCAAAACTAGACGTGCCCCCCCCCCCCCCCATGCCAGCTGCACCCACACAACAACTCATTGGTTGGAGTCTGCCGCTTGGGCCCCCTACATATGTATGGCAGCCCTGCTGGTATTATCATACCGGCAGCAGTGCGGCCGCTTTATAGGGCACTAGACCCGTTTGCCTCCTATAACATATATATGGACTGCACCAACTAATGTGACTTCCTTATAATTATATACCACTACTTCAATATGAGACAGTGAACCTCAGTGTCCAATTCTAATACCACCGTGCCTTATTATAAACACTCTAAATCCTTTGCACATTTATCTATCACCAAGGAAACAGCATGCATGTGCAAACCGGCTCCTTTCTAAAGTGAAAGCAGAGATACAAAAACCATAAATCCAATTTGATGAAAACAACCTCACAAAAAATGGTGTTGCTCTTACTGTGAATAATGCAAAAAAAAAAAAAAAACAATGTAGACAATAAAATGAAAAAATATGAAATTAAATGTTCAAGTGGCTGATATGTCACAATCTGAGTCACCACAGTGAGTGATCTGCTTCCTTTTTCTGTTAGATAGTGCAGTTAAATGTCACCCTGCTTGTGATTCCACCACCGCTTATAAATTGGCCACTCACCAGAACAAGAGTTTGCGCCTTTGGTTAATTTGTTGGATAACCACTCCTAGACCTGGACGCCTTAGTCCCCTTTCCAGATGATATGATTAGGTAGATGGGAATACCGCTCTCAGGAGAAAAATAAAATGGCCATCATGGTGTAGTAAATATAAACTTTGTTCATTTAAAATAAGTAAAAAATATTGCACTCACATATTACTGTGCCTTACGCCAGCACTAAGCTGTTCCAGCCGTGTGCTCCTTTTGGGCCAAAAATGGCATCAAAAACTTCCAGCAGGAGTTTTTGATGCCATTTCCGGCCCAACGGGAGCGAGGCTTGGAAAGCACGGAAGTGCAAAGGGGAACGAACGCCAACACAGCGGACCCATACACATGGCTGGAACAGCTTAGTGCCGGTGTAAGGCACAGTAATATGCGAGTGCAATATTTTTTACTTATTTTAACTACTTGCCTACCAGGTAGGAACACCTCCTTCCTGACCAAGCCATTTTTCAGCTTTCAGCGCTGTCTCATTTTGAATGACAATTGCGCGGTCATGCAACGATGTACCCAAATAACATTTTTATCATTTTTTTCCCCACAGATAGAGCTTTATTTTGGTGGTATTTGATCACCTCTGCAGTTTTTATTTCTTGCGCTATAAACAAAAGAAGAGCGACAAGTTTGAAAAAACATAATATTTTTTACTTTTTATTATAATAAATATCCAATTTTTTTTTTTTTTTTTTTAAACAAATTTTTTCCTCAGTTTAGGCCGATACGTATTCTTCTACATATTTTTGGTAAAAAAAAAAAAAAAAAAAAAAAAAAAAAAAAAAAAAAAAAAAAATCGCAATAAGCGTATATTGATTGGTTTGCGCAAAAGTTATAGCGTCTACAAAATAGGGGATAGATTTATAGCATTTTTATTATTATTATTTTTTTTTACTAGTAATGGCGGCGATCTGCGATTTTTATCATGACTGCGACATTGCGGCGGACATATCGGACACTTTTGACACATTTTTGGGACCATTCACATTTATACAGCGATCCGTGCTATAAAAATGCATTGATTACTGTATAAATGTGACTGGCAAGGAAGGGGTTAACACTAGGGGGCGCTGCAGGGGTTAATGTGTTCCCTATAGTAGTGATTCTAACTGTGGGGGAGGGGACTGACTGGGGGAGGGGACCGATCGGTGTCCCTATGTACAAGGGACACACCATCGGTCTCCTCTCCAGTGACAGGACGTGGATCTGTGTGTTTACATACACAGATCCACGTCCTGCTCGATTACCGGGCAATCGCGGGTGCCCAGCGGACATCGTGGCCGCCGGGCACGCGCATTGGCTCCCCAGCTACGCGGCGGGCGCGCGCGCCCCCTAGTGGCCAAAATGTAGACAACATCATATGACGGCGTCCCGCCACAAGAGCCGCACCGTCCCGCCGTCATTTGACAGTGAGCGGTCGGCTAGTGGTTAAATAAACAAAGTTTATTGAAGTAGTGGTATATAATTATAAGGAATCACATTAGTTGGCGCAGTCCATATATGTTATTGGTTTCCACAGCTCACTCAACAGAGAGCTTGTTTTTGATTGCAGCAGACTGAATTTAATTGAGCACTAAAACATAAATAGGTTGATAGATGTATTCACATACACATGTTTAATTAATTTTAATATTTTGCACTGGTACCACTATATATCTATTTGCCTCCTAGCCCAGTCCGGCCCATAAGGCTTGCACTACACTAAAAAAGTGTAGTGCAAGCTGGAGGGGACCCTTTTCGTGCTGTACCCCCTGCAAAGTGCCACCCTAGGCCTGGGCCTTGTTGGCCCAGGCCAAGATACAGTGTTGGCGACACCATAATGCTTTTTTTGCACTGCATATATTTGGGTCTAACCAACTCACCACTTTTTACATTAGCTGCAACTTTTGCACCAGCCAGTTTAGAAGATTCTATATGCTAGTGTTTGGAATGAAGATTTTTAATGAATATTGCCTGCATTTACTCTCAAACAGCATGACATATGGGGGTCATTTACTAAATGCAAATCTACTTTGCACTATAAGTGCAGTCGCTGTAGATCTGAGGGGGGGGGGGGGGGGGGGACATGCAAGGAAAATAAAACAGCATTTTAGCTTGTACACGATTGGATGATAAAATCAGCAGAGCTTCCCGTCAGATCTACAGCAACTGCACTTACAAGTGCACTTTTAGTGCAGAGTGGATTTGCCTTTAATAAATAACCACCATTGCGGCAGTGTGCGTGTGTCAAGGTAGGAAGAAAAAAGAAACTACAAAAGTACAATTGGTTCTTGTCTACTACAGGCACACCAAATGAAAGCCCAATCTGTCCTGAAAAAAAAAAAAAAACAAGATATAATCCACCTGGATAAACTAAGTAGTTGTGATGAGATCAACAGTTATACTGACACATGTCCAAGTTGCAAAATTGGGCTTGGGCATTAAGGTGTCCTTTTATTAAAGTGCGGTAAAATACCGCTATTCATTTCTCAGGCATTCTCAGGGGAGATCGCTCTCCCCTGAGTGCCTGTTTATGGTGGTCAGTAGATCGCTTCTCATGTTGAGTTGAGAAGCGATCTACAAACGCCGGGAACTCCTCAGAAATTCTCCTCACACTGTAATCTCGCGAGATGTAGCGGGATTACAGTCTGAGGCGATTTAAAATACAAAAGTTAAACACTAATTAACACATTATTCCCCAACATAATAATAAAATAATAAAGTTAAATTCCCCCTACACAATATACATTAACCTAATTATTATAAAACATTGTTTTTTTATCAATATTTAAATGTCACACATGTGCCTATTTAAATGTGAATGGTGTATAGTAAATTAATGTAATCCACATATGTAATGCAGCTATACACCATTCATATAAATGTAAAATACATTTATAATCATTAAAAAATAATTTTAATAAAGTATACAAATATAAATATTTATTAATAAATTAAAATAAAATATATTTCATAATTGATAAATCCCTGTATAAGACCCCTTTCACACTGGGGCGGGAGTGGCGTCGGCGGTAAAGCAGCGCTTTATTTAGCGCTGCTTTACTGTCGTTTTAGCGGCGGTTTTCGGCCGCTAGCAGTGCAGTTTTAACCCCCGCTAACGGCAGAAAAAGGGGTAAAACCGCCCGCAAAGTGCTGCTGCAGCGGCGCTTTGCCGGCGGTATTGCCGCGCTGTCCCATTGATTTCAATTTGAATTATGAATACACTGCTCCTTCACCTCCAAAGATGCTGCTAGCAGGACTTTTTTGACCGTCCTGCTAGCGCACCGCTCCAGTGTGAAAGCAGAGTGAAAGGGGCCGGATTTTTTCAGGCGCTATTTTTAGCGCTGTAGCGCCTGGAAAAGGCCCAGTGTGAAAGGGGCCTTACTGTAAGGCCCCTTTCACACTGAGGCGCTTTGCAGGCACTAAGGCCCCTTTCACACTGGGGTGGGAGCCGCCGTGACGGTAAAGCAGCGCTATATTTACCGTCGTTTTGCCCGCGAGATTCAGCCGCTCGTGGTACGGTTTTACCCCCCACAAACGGCCAAAAAAGGGTTAAAATCCCCCGCAGAGCGACGCCGTATCGGCGATTTGCGGTGGTATTGCCGCGGTATGCAAATCAATGGGAAGGAGCGGTATAGGAGCGGTGAATACACCGCTCCTATCCCGCTCCAAAGATGCTGCTAGCAGACTTTTTTTACCGTCCTGCTAGCGCACCGCTCCAGTGTGAAAGCCCGCCAGCTTTCACACTGGAGTGAATGGGACCGGTTTTTTCAGGCAGTGTACAGGCGCTATTTTTAGCGCAGTACCGCCTGAAAACTGCCCCAGTGTGAAAGGGGCCTAAAGTTCTAAAAATAGCGCCTGTAAAGCGCCTTCAAACAGCCGCGGGCTTTCACACTGGAGCGCTTGCAGGATGCTGAAAAATGTCCAAAAATGTGCAAGCCGCATCTTTGGAGCGCTGTAGGAGCGGTGTATTTACCGCTCTTAAAGCGCCTCTTCCCATTGAAAACAATGGGGCAGCACTCCAAACCCCCCCTGCAAAGCGCCGCTGCAGTGGCGCTTTGCGGGCGGTTTTAACCCTATTTCAGTCATTAGCGGGGGTAAAACTACCCCGCTAGCGTTTGAAAAGCGCCGCTATAACGACGGTAAAGTGCCGCTAAATATAGCGCCGCTTTACCGCCAGCACGCCCAGCGCCTCAGTGTGAAAGTAGCCTAATGGAACATGCCATGGGTAAAACCATATTTCAGGGTTTACAAAATTTTATTTACTAATAAATTAAAAATGATATAAAAATGACATTAATAATAGCATTTAAATGCAGGTAGAATAATATATATATATATATATATATATATATATATATATATATATATATATATATAGATAGATAGATAGATAGATAGATAGATAGATAGATAGATAGATAGATATAGAAATATCTATATCTATATATATCTATCTATATATATATATATATATATATATATATACATATATATACACTTTAGATTACTAACCTGCTCTTTTTGGGGGTGTAATGGTGGGGAAGATGTTCTCTCATGGTATGGCTGCTCCTGAGAGAAAGAAGGAAGTCAAAAGACTTCCTGCTTTCTCCAGAATACTGAGGCAGCTTCCCGCTCCTCTCTCTGATTCTCCACCTCTGAGATGGTGAATCAGAAAGTGAGAATCCTGTCACAGATCGCCAGTGAGGTGCTGAGATCGCACCTTCATACACTGGCCGTTTCTGTGACAGTCAGTTACAGATTCTCACTGTGCTGAGGTAATCAGTGGAGAACATGTTCTCATCTGATTACCTCAGTTTCATACACAGGTAAAGACCTGAGATCAGCTGTGAGACTTGGGATCGCAGCTGATCTCAGTTTCATAAAAGGACACCTAAGCCCTTTATGACCAGGGTCAAAACAAACCTTAACAAAATCAGAGTTGTGCTATTATGATGATAAAAGTCTGTATAAAACTGTAAACCATCAAAAAGGTAGATAATCTTCAGGGTACTAAACTAGAACTCTTCCGTTATATTAGTACAGCCAGTAATGGTCCACTTCCATTAGCTTTTTAAATCCATATTTAATGAAGGAACACTTAAAGATATTAAGACTACAGTTAAAGTATGCAATCTTAAACCAAAATCCTTTACCATTACCTGCTTTAACACAGTCTTTGGTTAAACTAACCCCTTTAGAGAAACTACTATGGTCTCTGGACTAATTAAAGTATCCTCAATTTTTTTTCACCTTGGGGCCCCATGTGGTCCACAATGCACCACTGAGCTATAGTAGACAGTTAAACGGAGGAAAAAAATTGGTGTATACTAAAGCGCTGATATAGAATTTAAAAGCCCCAAATCGAATAAAATAAGATTACTAAATGAAATGCTGCTACCATTAAAAAAGTGTTCCCACACTTGAAAAAAAAATAGGTGAAAGATATACAAATAGCGTATAAATGGTGCGCAATTCAACCTTAATTATGTGAGCATAGATCGTTAAAAATAATTATTGCCACAATGTCAATTGTGGTCAATAGTGCACAAGTGAAAAAAATAAAAAATATATATATATATATATATATATATATATATATATATATATATATATATATATACACACACACACACACACACACACATACACACACACACACACACACACACACACACACACACACGCCGTATATATAGTGCTGGAGGTGTGTGAAATATTAAAATATACAATCCTTGTATATAAATTATGTGAGTATGTGATCCTTATTATAAAAGTAATGCCAAACGTGCATATAAAATCTTAATAGGTGAAAGTATTTGTTGTGTTGGTAAAATGAAAAAAAGTTGGACGATTCAGTGATGGCAATCAAGATGATTGGGAATTGTGTGCTGTGTTAGAAAGAGTGAAGGAACTCTGGCGTAGCAACAGGTGCTCTGATTACAAGATTGGTACCATACACCAGACAATTAGTGTTGAATACAACCTAATTGCAACAATATGCAGATACACCAGGCGATTACTCCAATTGCAAGGTTGGTGCCATACACCATACAATCCTATTGTATGCAATCTATTTGCTACGATAACCAGATAAACATATACACCAGGCGATTGGTGTTTTAAAAGTGCAGTGGTGCATTACTGATATAACAATTAAGACAGCTGGTTTAAACTCCCACTGTTTAGAGAAACAAAAAGCAAAAAAGACTGCTATTTTGGAAAATAGAAATATAAAATGTTGCCACTTCGGTATTGGTATTTATAAATATATAGGAAGAAAGAAACAAAAAACTTCCCTTAATGTTGCCGGTACAATTATAGGTGATTCTTTGAAATCTTCCTGATGCTCAAGCCGGTTTTAACATGAAAAAGAGAAAAAAAACAAAAAAAACCATTGCGCAATATTGCTAACTATATAGACTCCCTATGAGAAGCCTCAAGTTGTATGCACTCACGTGTACCAGGTGGATATAGTGCAGATAAAAAAAGTGTCAATGGTCAGGCTTTCGCTCCTGGGCTGTCAGCCCTTCTCCTCCTTTGCTGAGCTCGTGTATCACACGGCGTCACCTAAGCTCCTCCTCCCGAAGCGTTGCATCACAGGTCACATGACTTTGAAAAAAAGACCTGTGATGCAACGCGTTGGCAGGAGGAGCTTAGGTGATGCCGTGTTATACACGAGCTCAGCAAAGGAGGAGAAGGGCTGACAGCCCAGGAGCGAAAGCCTGACCATTGACACTTTATCTGCACTATGGTGTCCTTTTATTAAAGTGCGGTAAAATACCGCTATTCATTTCTCAGGCATTCTCAGGGGAGATCGCTCTCCCCTGAGTGCCTGTTTATGATTGTCTGTAGATCGCTTCTCATGTTGAGTTGAGAAGCGATCTACAAACGCCGGGAACTCCTCAGAAATTCTCCTCACACTGTAATCTCGCGAGATGTAGCGGGATTACAGTCTGAGGCGATTTAAAATACAAAAGTTAAACACTAATTAACACATTATTCCCCTACATATTAATAAAATAATAAAGTTAAATTCCCCCTACACAATATACATTAACCTAATTATTATAAAACATTGTTTTTTATCAATATTTAAATGTCACACATCTGCCTATTTAAATGTGAATGGTGTATAGTAAATTAATGTAATCCACATATGTAATGCAGCTATACACCATTCATATAAATGTAAAATACATTTATAATCATTAAAAAATAATTTTAATAAAGTATACAAGTATAAATATTTATTAATAAATTAAAATAAAATATATTTCATAATTGATAAATCCCTGTATAAGACCCCTTTCACACTGGGGCGGGAGTGGCGTCGGCGGTAAAGCAGCGCTTTATTTAGCGCTGCTTTACTGTCGTTTTAGCGGCGGTTTTCGGCCGCTAGCAGTGCAGTTTTAACCCCCGCTAACGGCAGAAAAAGGGGTAAAACCGCCCGCAAAGCGCTGCTGCAGCGGCGCTTTGCCGGCGATATTGCCGCACTGTCCCATTGATTTCAATTTGAATTATGAATACACTGCTCCTTCACCGCTCCAAAGATGCTGCTAGCAGGACTTTTTTGACCGTCCTGCTAGCGCACCGCTCCAGTGTGAAAGCCCGCCAGCTTTCACACTGGAGTGAATGGGGCCGTTTTTTTTCAGGCGGTGTACCGGCGCTATTTTTAGCGCTGTACCGCCTGAAAACTGCCCCAGTGTGAAAGGGGCCTAAAGTTCTAAAAATAGCGCCTGCAAAGCGCCTTCAAACAGCCGCGGGCTTTCACACTGGAGCGCTTGTAGGATGCTGAAAAATGTCCAAAAATGTGCAAGCCGCATCTTTGGAGCGCTGTAGGAGCTGTGTATTTACCGCTCCTAAAGCGCCTCTTCCCATTGAAAACAACGGGGCAGCGCTCCAAACCCCCCCTGCAAAGCGCCGCTGCAGTGGCGCTTTGCGGGCGGTTTTAACCCTATTTCAGTCATTAGCGGGATAAAACTGCCCCGCTAGCTTTCGAAAAGCGCCGCTATAACGACGGTAAAGTGCCGCTAAATATAGCGCCGCTTTACCGCCAGCACGCCCAGCGCCTCAGTGTGAAAGTAGCCTAATGGAACATGCCATGGGTAAAACCATATTTCAGGGTTTACAAAATTTTATTTACTAATAAATTAAAAATGATATAAAAATGACATTAATAATAGCATTTAAATGCAGGTAGAATAATATATATATATATATATATATATATATATATATATATATATTTATATCTGTCTATATATATATATATATATCATAGCATATATATATATGTGTGTGTGTGTGTTTATTTCAATGTGTATGTGTATATCTATCTATCTATTTATATATATATATATATATATATATATTTATAGATAGATATATATAGATATAGATATTTCTCTATCTATCTATCTATATATATATATATATATATATATATATATATATATATATATATATATATATATATATATATATATATATATATATACACACTTTAGATTGCTAACCTGCTAGTTTTGGGGTGTGTAATGGTGGGGGAGATGTGCTCTCACTGTATGGCTGCTGTATGGAAGTCAAAAGACTTCCTGCTTTCTCCAGAATACTGAGGCAGCTTCCCGCTTCTCTCTCTGATTCTCCACCTCTGAGATGGTGAATCAGAAAGTGAGAATCCTGTCACAGATCGCCAGTGAGGTGCTGGGATCGCACCTTCATACACTGGCCGTTTCTGTGACAGTCAGTTACAGATTCTCACTGTGCTGAGGTAATCAGTGGAGAACATGTTCTCATCTGATTACCTCAGTTTCATACACTGGTAAAGACCTGAGATCAGCTGTGAGACTTGGGATCGCAGCTGATCTCAGTTTCATAAAAGGACACCTATATCCACCTGGTACACGTGAGTGCATACAACTTGAGGCTTCTCATGGGGAGTCTATATAGTTAGCAATATTGCGCAATGGTTTTTGTTTGTTTTTTTCTCTTTTTCATGTTAAAACCGGCTTGAGGAAGATTTCAAAGAATCACCTATAATTGTACCGGCAACATTAAGGGAAGTTTGTTTCGTTTCTTTCTTCCTATATATTTATAAATACCAATACCGAAGTGGCAACATTTTATATTTCTATTTTCCAAAATAGCAGTCTTTTTTGCTTTTTGTTTCTCTAAACAGTGGGAGTTTAAACCAGCTGTCTTAATTGTTATATCAGTAATGCACCACTGCACTTTTAAAACACCAATCGCCTGGTGTATATGTTTATCTGGTTATCGTAGCAAATAGATTGCATACAATAGGATTGTATGGTGTATGGCACCAACCTTGCAATTGGAGTAATCGCCTGGTGTATCTGCATATTGTTGCAATTAGATTGTATTCAACACTAATTGTCTGGTGTATGGTACCAATCTTGTAATCAGAGCACCTGTGCTACGCCAGAGTTCCTTCACTCTTTCTAACACAGCACACAATTCCCAATCATCTTGATTGCCATCACTGAATCGTCGTTCAACTTTTTTCATTTTACCAACACAACAAATACTTTCACCTATTAAATAAGATTTTATATGCATGTTTGGCATTTCTTTTATAATAAGGATCACATACTCACATATTAATTTATATACAAGGATTGTATATTTTATTTCACACACCTCCAGCACTAATATATATATATATATATATATATATATATATATATATATATATATATAGAGTGTATATACATTTTATTTTTTTCACTTGTGTACTATTGACCACAATTGACATTGTGGTAATAATTATTTTTAAAGATCTATGCTCACATAATTAAGGTTGAATTGCGCACCATTTATATGCTATTTGTATATCTTTCAGTTAAACGGAGGAGCCCTGGAGGATGAATTGGGCCCTTTTAAGTTGGACACTGCCTTCTACGCAAAGCCAAGTGAATATTTGCCATGTGAACACTTTATACCTTTAGTAAATAAACCCCAAAATGTCTATGCCACCAAAAATACTCTACAGATTGGTGGAGCAACGCCATGCCCTACAGGACATTTTTTTTTTTAACAGAGTGTATAGTGGGTTTGTATACAGTATATTTTCCCAGCAGTACAGAGTAAGTTTTATTTCTTTTGTTTTAGATAGAGTGTAGAGCAGGGATCTCCAAACTATGGCCCTCCAGCTGTTGCAGAACTACACATCCCATGAGGTATTACAAAACTCTGACAGACACAGACATTACTAGGCACAATAGGAATTGTAGTCAGCCATAGGCCAAGGGCCATAGTGACCAGAAAAAATGTTTGTGTGCCGCTCAGGCTTGATAGAAGGGGAATGTGCAAAGGTGTCCGTAACTGCTGCTAGAGTGCTGGCAAGGGATGGAGCCCATCCTGGCTCCTGAGGTAGCTTGAGGAAAGGAGGATAGCCCCTGAAAGCCACACTTGAGGGCTATAGTTTGGAGACCCCTGGTGTAGAGGGATTAGAATGCTTGACAGTATGCCATTTACCTTCATCCTTAAAAGTAAAAAAAGCTCAAATTGTAGGTTGTCCCGAGAAAAGTAACACAGGAAAAATCTTCCAATTGGGACACTAGTTCTGGTGACCTGGGAGTCCCCAGAAGATTCCCCTAATTTGCAGGTATTTCCTCTCACTTCCTGTTGGAAGTGAAGTAAATCTCCACGATGTTGGAAAAATAAAAAAATTAAATAAAAAAAATTTACAGGAGTTAACCCTCCTTAGGCCGGCCATACACGGTTCGAATTTCGAAAGAATTTTCTCTCGAAAATCGTATCTAAGAATTTTCGTATGAATTTCTTACCATTAGTGGGCTGCAGTAACAGCCGATTTTCGTTCGGAAATCTAATTTGAGGAATCGGACATGTTGGAAATTTTTTGAAAAACGACCGATTTTCTAATCAATGATGGGATAATCGTGCGAGAAATGTAATAAGAAACGAAAATTTACGGAGAGAAAAGAAGATTCCCAGAAAAGAAAATTTTTTGTGAAATTGAAGGCTTGGTCGGCCGAATTTCGAAAATCAATGGTGGCACAATCGGATCACAAAAAAAAACGAACTTTCTGATTTTGAAAAGAAAATTAGTTCTAAATTCGACCATGTATGGCCTGCATTAGTCTATCCAAAGTGAAAAAAATATATTCAGTATGTTGAATTGAAAATCTAATATTATACCAACATTATCTTATAGTTGGATCACTACCTTTACCAGTAGTCTGGATTAATTTTAATTAGACTAAATGGCCTTTGTTACAAGACATCTATGTTTACATAATGGCATTGTTATAAGTGACTGAATCCCACAGAGAATTTTTTTTTATAAATACTCCATGTACACAATCCTATAGCCACAGTTGAACCAGAGAAAGGCAAAAAAGCTCCAATAAAACATGAACCCATGTGCTCCAGCAAGGGAAACAAAATCCCTTCCTAACCCCCAGATCAACTCAAATCAAATGGTTAAACTGTAATATGGAACCAATTTAATTTCACACAAAAAAAAAAAAAAAAAAGCACACGACAGAAAAAGTCAAACATTGCATAGAGGAAACCACCAACTCAAAAACAATTGCAAACATTTATTGGAGCAATTAAACATAGAAGCGGCTTACATCCATTTTTGCATTAAAATTGCAATTTGGCAAAACAGTAATGCATTCCTACAAAAAAACTTTTAGCCAGTCTAAACAGTTTGTAAAGCAGTGCCAAAGGGGGCAATTGCTAATCAGATGCAAGACCTAAAAGATAATGTTCTTGTTAACAACTTGAGGTTCAATGGTGAGATCCAGTGAATGTTATCCATCACAAAATGTACCACTAGTGGCCAAAAAGGCTTGCTCAAAAAATAGATGCTTGCAAATTTTCAATGTATAAAATAAATTCCATTTTCTATTAGAGTTTTTTTTTACATGGTAAAATTGGTTAAACTGCTTGCAGATCCAGCTGCTTCTTTACTTCAAAATAATAAAAAAAAAATTGTTCATAGAGTATAAAGTTAAGTGTCAGTGTTTTGCCATTGACTGGACATTAAGATTCCATAACACCAAGCATGGCACAGCTTGAGAACAATCCACGGAGACAGTACGCTCTGCTTTTGCACTGTTAAGTTCACGATGTTAAGGGCAAGGAATGGCCTGAGTAATATCACCGGTCCATTAGTGACATAAAAGGAATCCACTGGTTCCTGGACCTGCATTCAGCACAGTAATTGAAGACCTCATCCAAACTTGAACATTTCCAGGGATTGTTGTGATGATTCTGTATAAAAAGAAACATTGCAAGAAATCAGCAGTAATCTAAAAACTGGGTCATAGGTAGTTTCGTTTATATTCCCACTCATTGAGCAGAGATGGCCACAAAATTATCAAAAAAAAAAAAAAAATCGGCTGGCCCCTACAAACCCCACTGAATTAATCTATGATCTATAATCTATGAACAAAGACTTGGGCTGGCCATACATGGATTTCAGATGATTCTTGCTGAAAAAAAAAAGCCAAAAATTTGTTCCCGTGGGCAGAGGCGGCTCTCTAATTAGGCAAATTAGGCGGTCGCCTAAGGCCTCGCACTCCTAGGGGCCTCACGCCCGCCTAATTCGCCTGATGTGTGTGTTACAGTTGAAGGGAATATCATGCAATTTATACAGTTCATTTCTATTGCTTAAATTATTTTTCCCATTTTGGGCATGAGTGGGGCCTCATGTCTAAGATTTGCCTAAGGCCTCACAAAGCCTAGAGCCGCCTCTGCCCGTGGGTGGCCCTATTGGCACCATTCGGCTTGACAAAAGCCAAACCAGGCAGTACATTCTTGTCCAAATAGATGCAAGAACTATTCAGGTATTCTGACAGCCATGGGGTACTGGCTATCAGAATACAATAGCCATCACGACAGATTCACCCATACATTCATTGGCATTATAATGGATGGGGGAATTGAGTGGTTTGAGTGAGTGAAGAATTTTTTTGGCCGAACTTAAAGTAGAACTAAAACAATTTTTTTTGGATAGCGTGGAGAGGTATAAGAACACCTGTCATATTTTTATTGCTATTGTGTCCCCGTTAGGCAGATTCACGCTCTCCATTTGTCCTGTTTACCGTTATCACCCAGAGTGAAAGTAAAATTTCAAACTTTAAGTCGTCAACAGAACAGGAATAGAAGGGAAATCTTCCAATGAGGACACTAGTTTTGGTGACAACCAGAGTTCCCTACTTTGGAGGGATTCCTCTCACTTGGTTTTGGCTTTAGACAGAAAGTGAGGGGAAATACCCTATTGGCACACATATGGCAAAATAAAATCAGACAGAGGTTATAACCCTCCCTTACTCCAAAATTAGTTTTATGTTTTCAGCTCTGCTTTAAGTAAACAAAAAGTTTTGTTATACACATCATTTGACCACCTAATGTTTGTGAGGGATGTACTTTAAAGATTGCAGACACAATGACAAAACACAATCTGCATCTGTAAGATGCTGTACAACTTAGATTCATCTTTCTATAGTGCTGCCTAATACAGTACACAGAAAAATATTCTAAAAAAAAAAAAAAAAAAAAAAAAAGTAAGGGTACTGCAATAAAAGATCCGGCATACTTTAACATTTATCTGGCATAGTATTAGCATTTTTTATTATAATTTTTATTTGCTAACATGCTGGGTAATGGTTTGATGCTTGGGATAACATCACGACCAAAGGGTTTACTGAACAGGAAGTCCATTGTGTGCAGAAAAATGCTGCTTGCCCCCACCTCCTCCCAAATGACAGCTTTACATCATGCTGTCCCTACTTTGAATATGCCTATGAATATTTTACTATTCATCATTAAGCTACTTCTAGCTTTTTAAATGGTTTTCTCAAACACCTCTAAAAAGAAATGTGACTGTCCTAGCCCCTATTAACTTTGAGTAAGATCCATTTCTGCTAAGAAATATTAAAAATAAAAGATAGTAACGTCAGAAATGTTGACTTTCTGCATTGCTACAAATTAAATATTTAAAAAAAATAGAACAATCAGCATGTGTTTTATCGGGGAGCCTTACCGAAATTAGAAAACAGTGAAGGTCCAAGGGCTCTGAGCTTGGTCCAATCATCGGCTCAACGATTTCTGACAAGCGCTGTAAGCCAGACACGCGTAAAATGTTAATGTCATTGTCACGGCAGAAGGCCTGTATCAGTGTGAAATGGATGTTTAAAGCCACATCATCCACTTCTGGATCTGCTGCTAGAAGACACAGTACCACACTGTCAGGGTCTCTGTGGGAAATAAAAATAAAAACAGATAAAAACACATATTTCAAAGACCATATCAAATAAGCATTCCAATCCTTTTTAAGTGGTAGCCATGTGAACAGGTACCCTGCTTAGTCTTTAGCAATTAAAATATATGCTATAGCCCCAGGGTCAGGTTTTAAACCGGAAACGATGAGAACCATAACCTTGTTTTGAAACCCAGATACAGTACAATGGCTGCATGTAAAATTGTATAATACAACAGTATTTAAATAACGCTTTTCTTGTTTTCCAGCACATTTTAATAACTCTTCTCTTTAAATACACATTTACATTATATTATTTTTATTCACAATTGATATTGTGCCAACAGTTTGTGCAGTGCTTTAAAATATTTTATATATAGATAATTTACTTAAATTATTTTTACTATGATTACATTTTTAAATGCAGTACATTTGAATACTACAAAACTATGTTGTATTGAAATGCAACAGACTTTAGTCATCTGTTGTACCATGGTACACCACCTTTTTCCCAGAAATCCACTATCAAAAAGTTTGGAAAAGTCAAATAACTGTTCATAAAATGTCATGTACCAGGATCACCAGGACTGTTGCAGAAAAGATGAGAAACCAAGACTTCAGACGTTAAGGTTTAATTACCTCGCTAACCTTTTTCAACCTTTGTAGGCCTTGTTCACATAGGCGTACATCCATGTGAGGGCTGTGTTTGCCAACGCAGGATGCAGATGAACAATGAATAATCAGGTCATGTTACTTTTATCCCTTGTTCAGTGGCCCATGTTTCTTATTTTTACACCAGGCTAAATGTAGTTTTTGTAGAAAGAGTGCCAATTCATTTTTGTGATAAGCTGGGCTTCATGGCACTCAGCATCACCCCAGCCCACAGTGTCACCCCCAGCGTCACCCCCAGCCCACAGTGTCCCCCCAGCCCCCCCCCAGCGTCACACCCCAGCCCACAGTGTCACCCCCCCCCAGCGTCACCCCCCAGCACCCCACCCCAGTGTCACCCCCCCCCAGCGTCCCCCCCCACCCCCCAGCCTTGTCCCCCCCCCCAGCGTCACACCCCAGCCCACAGTGTCACCCCCCAGCCCACACCGCCCCACCCCAGCCCACAGTGTCACCCCCCCCAGCGTCACCCCAGCCCACAGTTTCACCCCCCAGCGTCACCCCAGCCCACAGTGTCACCCCCCCCAGCGTCACCCCCAGCCCCCAGTGTCACCCCACAGTGTCACCCCACAGTGTCACCCCAGCCCACAGTGTCACCCCCCAGTGTCACCCCCAGCGTCACCCCAGCCCACAGTGTCACCCCCCACCCCACAGTGACACCCCCCAGCCCACAGTGTCACCCCCCCCAGCGTCACCCCCCCAGCCCACAGTGTCACCCCCCCCAGCCCCCACACACAGTGTCACCCCCCCAGCCCACAGTGTCACCCCCCAGCCCACCCCCCCCCACCCACAGTGTCACCCCCCAGCCCACCCCCCAGCCCACAGTGTCACCCCCCCAGCCCACAGTGTCACCCCCCAGTGTCACCCCCCCCCAGCCCACAGTGTCACCCCCCAGTGTCACCCCCCAGTGTCACCCCCCCAGCCCACACCCCCCACACCCCCCAGTGTCCACCCCCCAGCCCACAGTGTCACCCCCCCCCCCCAGCCCACAGTGTCACCCCCCCCCCCCAGCCCAGTGTCACCCCCCCCCCACAGCCCCCCCCACACCCCAGCCCACAGTGTCACCCCCCCAGCCCACAGTGTCACCCCCCCCCAGCCCACAGTGTCCCCTTGTGTGCATGTCCCCCCCCTGTGTGTGCGCTCTCCCTCCAGCGTCCCCCTGTGTGCGTGTGCCCCCCTGTGTGTGCACTCTCCCTCCAGTGTCCCCCCTGTGTGTGTGTGTGCGCTCCCCTCCAGTGTCCCCCCTGTGTGTGTGTGTGCCTCCCTGTGTGTGCGCTCTCCCTCCAGTGTCCCCCTGTGTGTGTGTGTGTCCCCCCCTGTGTGTGCGCTCTCCCTCCAGTGTCCCCCTGTGTGTGTGTGCGTGTCCCCCCCCCCCCCCTGTGTGTGCGCTTGGTCCCCTTGAGTGTGGGGACCAAGGGGGCCCCATGATCTTCTATTGCCCGGGGGCCCCATGAGTTGTCAGTCCGCCCCTGTATGGGACTGACTATCCCTGTGCATAGGCTTTGACTTGTTTACCCCCTATTAATCTTGCCCGTTTCAGTTTTTCTAGGTTTGATATTTTTTTTTTAATTCCCTTTGTATCTTGAGCTGAGGTGTAAGGCCCCATTCACACGGGCTTTCCAATCAGGTCCACCAAGCAGTTTCAGGCCAACCTGAAACGCTCCATTTACCTCTATGGGGTAGCCAATGTCAGCGGTGACATGTCCACTGACACCTGCTGCTATCCAATCCTGTCCGTGAAATCCAGATGGATGGAAACCCTATTTTTGGAGGAACGGATAGGATGAAAACGGACAGGCAGTCCCTTTTGCTCCGATCGGGGGCGGGGCTGTGACAGGTCAGTCTCTGCACAGTGAGTGGAAACAGATCCGCCTTTTCAGCGGGGACCAGTGGATCGATCCCCGCGGAGCAAAAACTGAGTCCACCGGGCAGAAAGCCCATGTAAAAAAAAAAAAAAAAAAAAAAGGACCCCCAAGGGTGGTCTTGATTGTAGCAATATACAACCATTGAGCTGCTGAGTGACAAGCAGGGGGCATTATCCAGATCAGTGTTTCTCAACCTTTTTACAGTCA